>JAVJGG010000088.1:1462664-1481287 GCA_035590195.1 Aviceda cuculoides
GGGAAAAAAAACAGAAGAAAACCCACTTTCCATCTTCGACAAATAGAAGGCTTATCAAAAACCTCTTGGACATCTTCAGATACCTTTGCTGAAGGGTTCTGAGTATCAATGTGGTTTCCTCTGGTACTCAAGGAGCACAAGGAAGGTGGCAGTACTACAGGAGGGTTAGCAAAGTGCTGGGTACACAGAAGAGCAAAAGCTCTTTTCAGCAATAAAAGCACGTTTCTAAACTTGGATTCTTTTCTAAAGGACTGATTCACATGCCCGTCTTCCATTTCACAAGTCACAAATGACCTCTCTGGAGTCAGAGGAGCTACAGCACTATGAACCTGATAAATGCAGCGAATGAGACCTTTGTCAGGAAGCCCCACTTCCCTACAGCACGTGAAGTACAGGACAGCAAAGTTCCCCTCCCTCTCTTATAAGGAGCTCAGGTCCCTCGTGCGACTTATGATGGTGCACAGCTACTACCGAATCTGGATCAAAGCTCCTCCAGATACCAAATCCAGAACACTAGCTAGAGCTGGTGTCTAACATGGATGCTGAACACAACAGCTCAATGCAGCCCCCTCCATCCTTGTACAAGGTGGGTGTCCTCAGAAGGGATCAGCCTAGGAAAAACCCAGGACTGCGACTCTGATAATGGTACATCCCAAAACAGGGAGGTCTACGTCACAGGGCAGAACGGAAAAGATCTGCGGGAGAAGGGGGATCTGGAGCAAAGATGAGGGTGACAAGAAAGTTTTACTTACTAAGTGCTTCCACCACGCAGGTCAGCTGTAACCCGGGAGCTCAGAAAGGGAGCACAAAAACAGGAGAGGGGGAAGAGGTTCTGTGAAGGAGCTTGACTTGAGCTTCCCCCTTCTCTTCTAGAGGCTACGACTGAGTAGTAACTGCTATACCAAATCACATCTACAGTCCAGCCAGACCAGCACGCTCCGTCCAACTGCTCAAAGGAAAAGCCCCAAAAGAAACTACTGCTGCAGGCAATAAAAATTACTCTGTCTGTAGACTTACCAGCTTATTCACACGCAGCTTTGATGAATTGAATTTAAAAACATCGATCTTTTTGTCCAATGGCTTAATAGTAAACTGAAAAGGAAAAAATAAAGAGGGAGAGAGTTATCAGAGAGAGGTGCATTTAATAAAAACGCAGCTGTAAAAGTCTTACTGAAAGCTTTGGTTCAGAGGAGGTCAGCAGTGTCAGACAAACAAGGCTGAGAGCTGTCCCCGTGGCTTTTAGCCAAGCCAGAGAACCAGTATCAAAAGCAACCAAGGAGACAACTGTTCCTCCGGTCAGAAAAAAAAGCGAGTGCCACACAGAAGCAGTAAGAGTGCTGTCCACCTACAGACTGCAATGCCCGACAGCCGGCGTCCTCTGCAGAGCACCTTGCAGAGAGAGCTCAGCACCTCCGGAGGAAAGGCAAGATGCTGCTCTCCTGGCAGCTGTAGAGAACAGAGAAGGTACAGCAGAAACTCATGACGCTTCTGAACGGAGGAAGAACCAGCCCAGCTGCCCAATGAATGGGCAAGAGGGTTGCGTTAGGAACACAGCAACGGGAGCTGCTGTCCTTCCCACTGACACCTCCACTTGCAAGGGCTCCCCAAAAGGATTTTCCACGCATTTTGTTCTCCAGAAGCCAGCCATGTCATAAGACTGCTCCGCAATTCAGAATACTACTCCCTCACTCTAACTTGTATTTACACTCCATGTGCCAACTGAAGAGCTGTAACCATGGCCTGGGTTTACCCTCTCCAAAGAGCCTTCCCGCAGCAGGTCTCTCAAGAGGATAGAGGTGGCATCGCGAGACTCGGGAGTTTCAGTAATACAACCCCTGGATAGACAGACAGCTCCAAACTAACAAAAGGATACTTGAAGAGACGGAGTGCTCCGCAACGCCACATTTTTTAGAAGGCATGCATCTATTTCATCACTCCCCCACATGTTACAGAAATAAGCAGCTGAAGAGATAGCGCTCGAGCAGGCAGTCTGTGTCCATTAAAGTAGGTCTATTTGTCAATACATTGTACTGCCTGAAAAGGGCTCCGCAGAACTCGCCCTGACAGTGTTTTGCTTTGTCAGTTTAAGAGCCAATCTTTTAAGACTTTCACACAGGCAGACATGCGTGAACGTCCCTGGACTCAGGCTCCGGCAGAACCCACACCAGTCATTGAGAGCAACAGCAGAAATACGCCAGGAGAGGAATTTCAGCTCCACATAAACAGTCAATCTTTATTACAATGGATTAAACCCCTCTGTTGTGTTGACATAGCTGTCATACCCAGCTATTAAGTAAGCCTGTTTACTACCACATCACGTCTACCTGTGGTCATCTTCTTACACAGATGACTGACCTGACGGAAGGTGGCAGTCCTTTCCCCCAAGAGAAAGCTCTATTACAGTCTTTTGTCAAGGCCTGGTTATGGAGGCTTCAAGCCCCAGATTTCTGAAGCAGCGCCTGAGCAGACAGCTTCCACTGCACTCTTCTGTCACGGGCAAGAAAGCCTTTGAAAGTCACTAAGTGCTGGGCTGGTTTGCAGAGTTGTGAAGCTCTTTATATTTAAGGAATAAAACAAGTGAAGAGAATTCCAGCACGGCCTTACTATTTATAAAACTTCACAAGACATGCAATAAATGCAGCTGATGAGAAACCTTTAGCTTTCGCCCTGATCAATATCATGTTTAGATTAGAAAACAATTTTTAATTAAGAAGTTAATTTTCTTCCTTACCATGACGGCAGCTGGTTTCTTTGAACAGCTCTCTCAGATTGAAGATTGAGCCAATCCGTTTCCCCTCCACAGCCAATTTCACTGCTGTTCTCAACTAGGTTTGGTGGCCAACAATTCAGAAGATTCATACTTACACTCTGGATTTAATAAATATCTATCCAATAGTGGGCTTAAATTACTCAACTTCCTAAAAAGATTCCAGCTGTTATGCCAAGCTCAGCAGCCTGAAAACTCAAGATGATGTAATGATATGGCAAGAGACAAGAGCTCTTCTCACCAGGAATACATCTCACTATATTTCATAATACAGTATATATACACAGTAACATACAGTAAAGCAGAGATGTCAACTTCTGAACTCTGATATTTGGGCTACGCACATCAACAGCAATTTTGGGGTTTTTTTTGAAAAATCACATAAGAGGGTTTGAATGTACTCTAAAACCAAACAGGAGAACAGCTCCCAGTTGACCTCTTGTACGCCCACTCCTGGAAAGTTTCAGAAAGGCTTGGAATTAAGGTTTCAATTAGAGAAGCTGAGCTGCCCTTAGCTAAGCTGGTGATAGCAAGCACAGCAGACAGAGAAGCTAAGAGAAATAATTTTAAATCGCAAATGCGTTCTTACTGCTCTCAGGGAAGAGGGGAGATGTAGCCATACCTCTTTATCGCTGTATGAGATATTCCGGATCTCGTTCCATGGGAAGGAGATTTTAGGGGTCAACCTGTTGTCTGGGTCATAAATGTGAAGACCCAAGGCGTCAACTCCAAGGAGCAGTTCAGTGCCCTTTTTATTCTACAGGAGGAAAGAAAAGAGCAGAAAACCCTTTTATTCCACTCGGAGGGTCTGACACGAACCATTGTTAGCTTCATCAACCAGCCCCGAGCAGCCACTCGCCAGCACTGCATATTAAAAGCGCTTCTGCGTCCCCTGCAGCTAGCAGCAAAGCACACTGCAGCAGGGACTCTCAACAACGCGCTGCAGCCGTCCCCCAGGTCTGCTGGCTCTCCAAGGCTCCACTCATCCCATCTCACGGCAACACAAAAGGTGAAGACTAACACAAGAGCTACGCGGGCAAGAAAACATGATCCGCAACCTGCACTCACCCTAATCGCAAAATAGTTCACTCCGTACATCTCCAAGTCCTGAGCTATCTTCAAATACTCCATTTCAGCTTCATCTCTGTCAGACAAAAAAAGGCCAGTATTACGATATTTGGTAGGATCAGAGAGAGGGAGATGGCTGTTCTTCCTGATCCTAAGCACACACAAGGCTTTAAAGCCTAGACTGTCTCTATCGCACAGGTCAAGCCCGTCTTTGCTGGCAGGATCAATGAAGTCCAACAGCAAATCCCGCTCTGCAGCTTGCCAGCATCTTAATGGCCGCTGACGCCTGCCTAGTGAGATGCAGCGCTTCAAGTCTTTCTTTGTCCATCTCCCAATCCCTTAAGAATAAACAGGCAATCCCTGGCTGGGAGGCCCCTGTTTCAGATCCGTCTGACTTCAGGCTTATCCCCCACAAGGAGCATCTTACCACTCAAGGCAGCAATACACCTCATCAGTCTGAATCCCCATTTCTTTTCCTGGCCCAAAAAGCACCCTGACCTCCTAGGCAGGCAGGACTGCCTGCATCCCTGCCCCTCTGCGGGTGGTCCCCTACTGAGCATCAGTCCTAAATTCTCTCAAGGACCCTGTCAGTGACCAGGGGACGGCAGGGCACATACAGAGCAATCGAAGAAAGCCCTTTGCCCTTCATGAGCCTGCTACAGAGGTGTGCTGGGATTAACCCTGCTGTCAGCAGAGCTCATCCATCACCTGCCCGAGCATCCCAAACCCTGATGACTCTTCAGGCGAGGAGACTGACCCTGACCCACCACTGCAGCACACACTCACCTCGCTCTGCCTCGATGCTCTGCATACCAGGCTGTTATCCTTTCCTCCCACATCTCCGGAGTCATCTGGTACAGGTTTATTACCTGAGATACACAGGGAGACAGAGACCAGGTCACGCTGCTGCTCTCGTCACGGTCTCCTTAGCCAGCAAACAAGCCAGAAACACCCCAGCCCCGAGCAACCCCTCCCCAGCACCACGTCTGACCTCAAGGCAAGCAACTCTCAGCAGGGCACGCTCAGCCCTGCGCCGTGTTCGCCCAGCGCTCGCTCAGCCCTCCCAAGCATGCAGCACAGGCAAACTGTCCCTAGGCCATCGCAAGGAGATGCAGGCAGGATGAAACCGTGAAAAGAACGAAAACATTTGCTTCTGTTTTTTAGTAAAATATGTCAGAAAGAGTTTGAATTCTCCTCCCTCAATACATCTTTTTGGATTGGTTGCCTTGGTAAGGAAGCCCGAGCGAAGCAGCACGCACCCCCGCAGGCAGTCCGTCCCCCAGAGACCTTCTCTGCAAAGGGCTCTGTTACACAAAACACCACCAAGCCTGGAAACCTACTCCTCCACTTGGCCGAGCTCCTTACCCGCTTTGGAAGCAACTCCTCCTGCGCCAAGAAGCCTCGCTTGTGGACGTTGGGATCGTAATCGCCGTACTGGAAAGAAGCACAGACATCGTGCCCGCCCCACGTTAACAACACAGGCAAGAAAAACTCTTCACCCTTACACGTCCACCCCTTGGGGAGAGAGCAAGTGCAGACTGCGTACACCCTTCACGTAACAACCTGTTAGAGCAGAGAACATACGCTGTTCGGTAAATTTAATAACCATGTTTTCTTTGTCATTTGATGGCTAGTAGAAACTAACACCCTCCTTCTACTCAGGCAGCAGAGGTAGAACCAGAACAAAACTTCCCACCATCAGTTGACATCCACCACTTGGACTAGTTGATCGTTGCAGGTCCCTTCCAACTGAACTATTTTATTCTACTCTAATTACCGTGCCCAGAAGATACTTCCTCCGATGCAAGGAAAGGGTCCCTCTGTAGTTGAGAGGTCCTTGCCCTCCCACCAGTAGTGGGACAGGGAGTTAAAATACGGGCAAAGACCTGTCCCCAAAGACTGATCAATACCAGTAATTCAGGTGAGGCAGACGGTGGTTTCTCTGTCACTGCTCACCACCCTGATGAACAAATATAAAAAAAAAAAAAAATATATATATATATATAAAAAAATGATAGGAGTTTGACATACTCCTCTCAGGCAGGTGTCGGCTTTTCTGCCAGAGGGTCTGTTGCTCAGCTGGGTCATGGAATCCAATTCAGATTTGTTAAGTGCATCCAGTAATTACCAGTATTTGTTTAGATTTACATCATTTTGAGCAGCATATAAAGTGACTGAGAAATACAACTGCTTATTAACAGATTGAAAAGCTGAGTGTCCCTGCAGTGCATGTGAAAATGAGTTTACCTCCTGTACAGCCTACGAGGGCAGGAAACCGCCAGAAAACGGCACCTCAAATAACCTAGCAAGTTCAAGAGAAGAGGACGATGGATGTGAGGCACGTACACGAAGTGCTGCGATTTTCATTCACCTGGCAAACAGGACTTCTGCAGTGACATTACCCGATTACACAAGACACGGCAACATTTGCTCGAGTCACTCATTTTGCAAGGGAGACAGCCCTTCCCTCCCCGCTTTCCTGAAGAACCTCAGCTCAGGAAGTACAAAACGGTGACCATTTTGAAAAACAAGACACACATGATGGTCATGTAATAAGTCAGGAAGCTTTCTGTATCAGCCTCCTTTTAATGCCAGAACCATCACGTTGTACGCTAAAACCAGAGCTCAGCATCAAAAGTCTACACATACATCCTCTCCGCAGCCCAGCGAGCATCGTTTCATAAACGACAAGCAGGGATTAAAGATGCGAATATTGATTTGGAGCCAATGCAGATGCGAAGGAAGCATGCAACCATCAACACTGACTCAGACTTCAATTAATATAACAAAACTGCCAGGGATTTCATTCGGGAGGGTGCTGAGCAGCGGCGACCGTCTGTCTTCCAAGGTCTAGAGACGCTCGGAGCTCCTCAGAAAGCAGCGCATTGCAGGTACACATCCCTTGAACCCACATCAAAAGGGAACAGCAATAAAAACATGGCACTGGCAAAGGAAAAAACTCCAATAACCTTGGAGAGGCAGAAAATAAATCATTTTTAGGTGATGAAAATAATAGCAAATAGGATTAATGCGATTATTTTCTGTTGTGATCTACCGTGGAGATCCAAGACTAAGTATGGATTATGTGATTTTCATGTGGTGAAAAATATTGCCATGTCCCAAAGGAATATTTGTACTGAGAGGGAGTCTGGATGAGAACATTAATTATTCACAAGTCAAAAATCAACAAATGGCTTAAGTGTCGCAGTATATGTTGGCTCAAATGATTTGGCAAACATACTTTTAAAGACCTTTTCAATTAAATCATTACTTCAAAACTGTCATGGAATTTCAGCTCCTGATAATTGAACTATATGATTAATATTCATGGTTACACATGGAAGTTGCCTTTACCTCATTCATGCACCTGGCTGATGTTGTCCTGGATAAGCACAGGCATGTTCAGCTTCAAACTACTAACACCAAGTATTGTTTGTTTTGGGGAAAATAAACAAACAAATAAAAGAACCCTTTGCTAGTGCTGCAAGATTTGCTGTGCTGAGAGGGCTGCAGCACAGCAAGTGGTCTGCATTTAAGAGACAAGAAATAGAAGAACCTCCTGGACATTACTGTTTTCTGCCAGGACACACTTTTCAGTAGATTCCACGTCTCTCCCGGCTATTTAAAACCTGAACCGCCTCCAATATCTGAAAGCAGTGTGGGTGGTTTGAATGCAGGGCTAGAGGGGAAAACACATAGTAATTCCCCAAATGAACACAATGATATAGAAATAAATAAGCTTTTGTTTTTATGACCCACACGCTTACTTTGTTATTGCAGGTAGGTGCGCCACAACAGTACAAACCAACCTGGCTGTCAATCAAATGGCTATATCAGATGCAAACACACCGCTATGTCAGGCTATTATGCCCCTAATCATGCAAATCAGCACATTATTAGCGAAATTACTGCGCTCAGTGGCCGCTTGCTTGTCCAGAACGGACATCGTTATCCTATTTAACTGGAAGGAGATGACCTGCAACATCTTTCTTCCCAGCTCCGTACCGAAGACGTGCTCTCAGCTTTCTCCTTTGCTGAAGAAAAAGCAGAAGGGGAAACCCTGCCTGGAGGGGCAGCAAGGAAAAAGCGACGTCTGATGCAGACATGAAAGCACATTATCAAAGATCAGAAAAGGCATCCTTCTTCCACCTTCTCACAATCTCTGTGCAGAATCAAGACGTGCAAGGTTAGGAGAACCGCTCTGACTCTGGCTGACCTCCTCCAGACGACCGAGCGTTGAGCACGTCAAGTGTGCTACTGAGCGCAAGGTCGGCAGCCGAGCTGCAAGAAGAGAGAGGGGAGGGCACACCAGTCCTGTACCAAATTACAGCCTGTTCCCGATCGCACGAGCAGAAGCTGTCAGGGCCAAGAGTTAATAGCGCTCAATATTTACCCAATGGTTTATTCATTTTGGCAACAGGAAAAGTCACCCCCTACGTATCCTCAGCTCAGCAGGTCAATGGAGAAAAAGTCAAGTAAGTGTTTACTCATGCACTCTTATTAGAGTGATGAATGTTTCACACAAATAGAAACATTTCTAAAAGCAACTTGTCTTTCCCTGGCCCATGAGTCTCTCAAACAAAATACGGTTTCATCAATATTTTGACTAGGAGGACAAAACATCTTTTTCTAGTAAAATCAAACATTCATCATCAAAGAACACCACTGCACATCACCCAGGGCTGCATTCAGACAAACCAGGCGCGGACTAAAGGGTTGTGAGGAAGATTATACGTCAACCCAGAAAAACCCACGCTGAAACACTGAGGACTGGCCTCTGTTCCCAACCAGGCTGGATCAGGCCCTCTCTTCAGGCAAGAGAGCCAAAGCCTCCCTCCTGCACTGTCAGCTAAGAGCCACCCTGCCTCTTCTAAACTGCTCGACGGTCGTGCTCCTCAAGGACAGGCAGACGGGCCAGACCGACGGCACGGCCACCTGCCTGCGAGCCAAAATGCATCCCTGAATCGCATCCAGAGAGCCAGAACCGACCACGAGGTTACAGCAATAACGTAGCTGGGCTGCGATCAGACTCCAGTCACTCCTTTTCCAAAGACATTATCTTTACATAAACTGGCGATTAGCTAGAAGACTTGTTAATTGAGCAGCAGTACGTGTTGTGCATATGCAGGGATAAATTACTTTCCCTACTGCAAGAACGTCACCACTTCTGAACCTTGGGCTGCTCCCTCTATCCCAGGAGTCCCTCTGCTGTGGGCCGCTGCAAGCTGTCCGAGGCTGCATGCTCCAGCCTGGAAAACAGCGTTCTCTTAAATAAATGCTCAGCAAAACACACTGACTCTGGGTCCAGAGCAGAATTCAGCTGAGGAACGAGGAGAACTTGGTAATCATTGACTTCTTCCTCTGCCCAGTGAGGCCAAACACCCAAGATCGAAACCAAGATAAAGGGAGAAGCCAGGAAGATCCCTTTAACACTGCAATAACATTTATGTGGCAAGCTGTAGCACTCAAAATAAAGCAGTTATCATGATGACAAGTATTCTGGGGGAGCAGTGGAGCTGCAAGTTCCAAGGCTGGTTTGCCTCTGGCTACAATGGCAAGAGTAGGGAGGAGGTCCAAAAAAGCACGGGCTCAGGGAATTCACCTGCTCCAGTAGTAAGCCACACTTGAGCAAGCACTGCAGCTCATAAGCTGAGCGCTTGCTAAAGAATCCTGGAAAGAGAAAGCAAAAATCCATCCAATGTCTGAAGGTAGCCAAGAACCAGCCATGCGGAGAAGGCAGTAGCGCTCGTATAATCCCCTCACTTCCCGAGTTTTAACAACTTTCCCCGCCTTCCCCTTCCTCAGGAAGCGGGTACATCGCAAGGCGTCTCGCTTCCCAGGAGCGACGCTAACCCATCGCCAACGTCAGCAGGCCCTTGGAGAATTCCTCTGTGCCTACCTTGGCTTGGACAGCATAAGAGGCCAGCAGGACAGAAGCTTCGGGAGGACAGTAGATCTTCTCATCCAGAATCTGCTTCTTCACCTGCACGTAGCAGTAAAGGACACATAACACACATTTAGCGGAGCAGTGCAAAACACGACTGTCACAGCAGATGGTTGCAGTTCGTTTTCACTTGAGCTGTCAACCACACAGTTAACAATTTTCCTAACACTAATTACAATTCAGGCCCAGGAAGTCTCCGGTGGCTGGGAAGGGAAGGGCTCAGGCTTTCACGGGCCACCTTTTTCACACAGGTTTGTGAGAAGAGCTAAATTTATATGTGGAGAATGACAGAACCTACATCCTATTGCTAAAGGCAAGGGGGGAAAAAAAGTCTTGCATGTAAACACAGAGATAAAACCTCTTAAGGCATAACTATGGATTGATACCGCAGCTATACACGCCACTAAACTAAAAAAAAAGAAGTTTGCAGCCAAGTCTCTGAGCACACAAAGGTTTTGCTCTGGGATATTCAGGCCTCATTATGAGTCAGTGCTCACCTGTGCTGGAGGCTAATTCCCTCCAGTCCCACGGGCAGCAAGGAGAGCTGCTCCTTGGCAGTGCTTTTAGCAGCAGGCACAAGCCCTGCGCACGCTCCCAGGAGAGCCAGCATGCAGTTCCCAAAAGCCACAGCTTTACATTTCCTGGCTTCTGTGCATTAAAAAATTAAACCTGTCATGTTCGATATTTTTTGGTTTTGCACACTTAATTTTCCTGAATAAAGATAGAAAAAACCCCATACTATTTCCTGGGAGACTTAAATGGATTGTCACAGAGATGCAGTAACATCAATTTAAATTTATAACACGCTTTGAGTCCTCAAAGTTGGTTACAACATAATGACAGAAGATATTCTCCTGCATTAAGATAAAAACAGGAGAGTTTGCAAGCTTACATGGGTTCCTGTTTCCCATATGTATTACAGGAGCAGAGGCTCCTCTCATCACCAGAAATCCTAGTAGAAAAGTCACGGTCTGCATTTATAAAATGCAGCTTTAACTGCTTTTCCTCTCTGATTTTCCTTTTCAAAGATGCCAACAGCACTTTTCCTTATCAAGGATAAACTCCATGGCAAACCAGACATTTAAAAAAAACCCTATGCAGACACTAGTGCACGAGACAGACCCTGGAAATTAACAGCAATACTTTGCATTTAGAAGTCCTTTAGCTGTGAAGAACAAAGACGAACTTTGGAAGACTGCGGAGTACCAAGAAGCTGGTGAGCTCATTTTGATATCCATTTGAAAGGGCAGGGCACACTGAAGTCTACACTTGCATATGTCCAAGAGCACCCAAATCCAGGTTGCCTCTACTTTGGTGCAACAAACATAGGAGAAAATATCTTTTTTTTATTTTTATAACTTATTTTAGAAACTTCAAATTAACAGCTACAGAGCAGCTGAAACATCCCAATAAGAACCTAGGGGTCTGACTAGGACTAGTCTGCTCCCTGTAACCATCATTGACACAATCCTTTATAGGAAATTGTTTCAGAAAATTAATCTTGTCTGAAAGAGAGCTCCTGTGACAGAAGCTCTTTGTTACCAGCCACGCAGCACTGCTACAGCAACATCAGCTGAGCTAATTTCTCAGGACGCAAAGTTTTGTAGCGTACTTTAAATACAGAAGAAAAAAAGCCTGAAGATGCATTCACCACAGTTTCCAAGTGCTTAACGTAAGGGCAAGAGTTACTGGGGCAGGGGGGACTGTTAGGATTCCCCCTCTCCTCTGCTTTTGCCATCAGTCTCTGGCAGAGCTGTACTTTGGGGATTTTCTTCTGCTCCAGTTATTTGAAGGCTGTTTTGCGAAGAGGTGAACCTTTCTGTACAGCCTGAACATGAAACAGGTTGGCTGCATTCTGTTCTCGAGGATCAAATTTCCCTGCTTCACATAACAATGCTATCATGTACAAAGGCAATTGCTGTCCCTTAGCACAACTGATATCCACACCCTGCAGAGAGGTGGACTCCAAGGCTGTGTGTGTCATTCAAGCCCACAACTGACAGATTCATTTCCCCTAGCTACCACACACTAGTATTACACATCACCTAATCATTCCTGACAGCCAGTTTACGAGGTCCGCAAGTCTGGGCATCTGTGCCTGCTTCATCCAGACAAACCATCTTTGACCTATTTTAAGAAGTTTTTGTTGTTGAAGACAACTCCCTTCAGAAAGGTGCGAACATAACGATGAGGATCCACACTCTGCTGACCAACTTTCTGACCCTGGAACCTTCTCGCACTTCTACTCATCCTGGTTCCTTCTCCCTCGGGTTGGAAAACAGTGTACTGACACAGCTCCTACCTGCAGGAAGAACAAGTGCTGTGTGATTTCCTGGACCAGTTCCTCCTCTGCATTCTCAGGATAAAATTTGGCCAGGAAGTGAAAGGTGACGGGCTCCTCTGTCGGAACATCGTGATCCAGAACCTGTAGGACACAAGAGCCATTCAGCTACTCTTTCAGCTTCTTCAGCACTCCGTCTCTCGGAGCCAAGACATAGCTCCCTACTGTTCAGATCAGCACGTCTTTTGTCAAGCACTTTAGACATCTAGAACAGACAAACCAACCTAAATAGTTCAGAAACCGTAGTTAAAAAAAGAAAACAAACAAACATTTCTGACACTCCTAACAATGCAAGAAAACAAACAAGGCAGAAACAAACGGCATACGAAATGAGACAGCAAAGGTTGATCCTGATCTGCTGTGCGCACATTGCCTCTTCCGAACCTCGCAGAGCGACGCTGTATCCTGCTACGCCACCATCCGACTTTCTCGTTGTTTCCCTGCGCTGCCTCCTCTTGTATTTCAGTGTTGTTCCTCGCTACCTTTCTACTGTGCTGGCACTGTCCAGTTCAGATTCATGTTAGTTTAAAACCTTGGCATGACATGCGAGACACCCAGACCTCCCTCACAGTCTCGATTACCGTCTGGTTTTAGTGTAACATCCTTTGGATGCAAACAGAACCACATCTATCACTTCTCTAACCCACCCCTCAGCAACCTTGAGGCTTGCATATTTGGGAAGGTTTCCTCCCTTATCTCTATCTCCTTTTCACTCCTCTGGTTTACCTCCTCCCTTCCTCTTTGTACATCTCAACAACAAAAAAAAGCCAAGGTGCAACTTCACTTTTCTGCTAAAGGTTTTGTCATTCATGGGCATAGAAGAGAGACTTTTATGTTTCATTTGTGTTATAGTCACCCTGAAGTCCAGGATCTCAGCATGGCTGTCTCCAAAATGCCTCAAGGACATTCAGTGTGCACCATCTGAGGCTTCGCAGCTCAGAAGGAGCTGGGATGGGGTATCTCTGCCAGCTCTTCCCCGTTTGACTTACAAATGCCATGGGGATGAGATTTAAATACACTTCACCCAGTTCCCTTTGATACCACACATAACACAACCTCGGGTAATCAAAGAAAGAGGAAAGAAGTACATTCGCATTTGTCATCCCACATGACCTCTCAAGGGAAATTTGGTTCCAACCTTCTTGTCCATTTTGAGCCAAGCCACCGTATCCTTGATAGTGTATTGAAGCCCGAAGAACCAGGTTTCTCGGAGTCCTAGTGTCCTGCATACTAGATCGAACAGGTCCTTCCCTTTCCACTTCACCTGTAGGAAAGCAAACAGGAAGCAGAGTTATAAAGATGGATTTCAGAACTTCATCTCCATTCAGGCAAATTGATTCTTTTTTCACCTTACGATGCCTTTGAGATTGTGAAGAAGGCATCTGGTACAGATAAGGAAACATCCTAACGAAGCATACTTTATATCCTTCCATCTCATCTGCTGATCACCAACTCCTCCCTCACTAGGAAACCGAGATGTGATTTTTTTCCACCCCTGCAAACAACACTGTAAATAAAGCCCCCCATTTCCTCCTCTGGCACCCCACCAACATTCAACAGAGGACCTGAAGGGTCCGTTGAGGTTCCTTTCGAGCTGTGCAGTGCCACAAGCATCCTGTTTCCAGCAAGAAATGAAAATCACTCTTAATTTGCCCTTAGTGGCTTTAATGTCTCTACCTATAGCCCCAGGAAGCCCTGCACAAACTCCAGCATCAGCAACAGGGTTTCACAGACAGGGGCGCAACGCACTCCTGAAAATCAGGAGCGAAACAATTTGTGTACGAAGTGCGTTCATCCAGAGCTACCGACCCTGCGCAGGTAAAAGGGAAAAAGAGCTCAGAAAAAAAAAATTATTACAGAAGTCAGCGGTTCTCTTGGAGCATGTTTTGATAGAGTCAAACTGCGTTTTCTGCTGAAAACGTTGATGACAAAAGCAGCTCAGAAGCAGAGAAAATTGGTCCTGCTCAAAGACCGTGTCCTTCGAGCAATCTTGCAGCCGCATCTATGTTGTTACTGAAGTTTGCTCATAAAAACAGAAGGCGTTGGGAGGCAGAAAGGTGAAGAGGGACATAAAACAGATGAATCTAATATGCCAAAGCCACTTCAGTCTTCCATCTGCACGGTGGAAACAATTGCTGGACCGAGACATATGGCCATTACTCTAAAGCCCTAGGGCAAAAGGATCTCGGCACATTCTCTTGTCACTACAACTCAATCTTGGTACCACCTGGACAGCATCAATATTAATGTTCAGGCACAGCAGGGACTGCTGGTGCGGGCGCCGCGCCGCTCCTGCTGTCACCCACTGCCGCCTTGTGGGCAAAGCCATTGAGGACAAGCTTATTGCCATTCTGTTGGCTTTGATTAAATGAGTGTATCGCTATTTTCTCCCCCCTCCCGGGGTACACAAACACACATATGCTGACATTCCCAGAATAGAATAAAGCCGACGCTACCCTCCAAAAACCTACACCCCCGGACGGCTCACAACAGCCTCTCCGCAATTCATATCAAGCGCCGTCAACACCTCGAGGTCAAAAACACCAGGAGGAGCAAGTTTTGCAGTGTTGTAATTATAAAACCTTAATTTCACACATTTAGCTAGCCTCCAGTCCCCATGATGAGCTCCAGCTCAGCACAGGATAGCTCAGACTGCAGAAGATCTTTTCCTGACTATTATTTTAAGAGGAAGGTTAATTCGAGGGTTCAGACAAAACAGAGCGAGACACATTTAAACAGCTATTTTGTACCATTTCTGTAGGCACATAAAACCAGGCTGCCATCAAAGGGCTATTTCTTAACTAGAATTAAACTGCTCGGCATAAAGCATTATCAGCTTTTTTTTTTTTTCTTTCTGCAAAGCCCACATTTCAGCCTATTGCTTTAGAGGAGCGATGGGTGCCCGCACACACACAGCCCTGCACCAAACCTTTCCCAGGACAGGCTCAGGCTGCTGACGGAGCCGTCTCCTCCCCAGACATTGCTCCACATCCCACGGGATCGGCGTTTTGAACAACCCCGCAGCAACCCCACCGAGCCCTCTCCAAGCTAGGATTTCCACTGGCTGCGGCTCCCCACCAAACCGCCCCTGCGAAGTTTCACCACCCAAAGGTTTCCTCCCTAAAAACAAGCCGGCAGTTAGTTTCGAAGACCAGCAGCGAGCATAAAAGCAAGAGCTTTGTGCATTCCCCCCCGCCTGCAATTTTGATTTGGTGATGGGAATATTTTAAGTGATTGCTTCTGCTGCTAGATTTTACACCGCCACTCTGTCATTGCATGCCTAAGTTATGGCAGAAATATATATTTAACATGCCTGCCTGCACAGTGCTAAAGTCTCCAACCATAACATCGCACAGCCATCCTCCCTGACTGTGCTGAATTACCTTCATTAAATATATAAATGGAACAGCAGCCACGTTTATTTCAACATACATGATTTCATTCCACACCTCGGTACTTAAAATAACGATCTGCATTCAAGTGGCATCTTTTGACAGCTGAACTCCAACTGTTTTACAGACGTTCAGGACCTCAGACCTCCTTAACCTTACTTGATAGGCCTCACATCATTAACTGCCACATTTCCTGACCATAAAAAAACAAAAAAAAGACCCCCTCCAAGCACGAGGAGATGAAGAGAGCTGCTGTCCAAGGCTGGCCAGAGGGCCTGGGGGAGAGCCAGGACGGGCTGGCAGTTCCCCATCCCATCCTCTGCCCATAACACCATTCCCCTACTCTGCACTAAAGTGACACCTGAAGCACAAAGACAATTTTGCAAGCCATTACGAGCTCCTGAAAACAAAACAAAGAAGCTTAGAGCAGAAAAATCCCCTCTCAGCCATATGCCAGAGCGGCTGGCGCGATGTTATAGCAAAGCTCCATCTCCCAATAAAAAGCTACATCACGATAACCTCAACCCAACCCTCAGGACGGAGCCGGATGCGACTGCATCGCTTCGGCATCCTTGATCAGCCGCAGGCATCGCCTCTTGCATTTGCAGTTTTGCGTTCTCCCATTAGCATGATCGCAACACAGGTTGTTAGATACATTTGGAGAGTCGTCGAAGGAATACATGGACGAGCTGCTTTATAAACAGGGTAAGCAGTGCAAGGCTGTTATTCTGCAGAGCTGGAATTTATGTTCTTTACTAAGTACAGAGTGCTTACAATTTATCAGCAGAGCATTTTAAGTAAACAGCACTGAACACTTAAAACTCAGCAGCCAGTGGCTAGAATGGAGTACTTCCAGTACAGGTTATTGGCATCATCTTTTTCTCTAGCAGAGACATGGCATTTGGCATCTATTAACAGGGTTTGCATTATTTATTAACCTGCACCAAGAGTCATTTCCAACTAGCAGGCAAGTGGACAATTTATTTTTGTGCACAACCCTTCTGTCAAGTTTCACAACAACTCCATAGCTAACAAGTCAATAAACCAGCCACAAAATCGAGCGGAAGGGTTGTGAGAACCCCTTGTCATGGGGTGACAAGGAGGGAGGCCAAGCACTACAAAAAATAGGTGCCAGGGCACAAGGGGCTGCAACCACTCTGCACATAGAGGGTTGAGAAGGGGGGTCTACAGAGAAAAGCAATTCCCAAAACCACTGGCACAGGCCGATGCTTTTCTTCCAATGATGTCAAACTGAATTTACACCAGCTACATGGAGAAGCTAAAAAAAAAAAAGACATTTTTTAACCATTTCAGATTAAGGTTCCTCACGTGAGAAGCAATCCTTGGACAACACGGAGGTGCCCAAACTCCAGGCGACAGAACCTGGGCTCTGTCCAGGGAAGGCGGACGGAGATCCTGCCTCCTTGTTGTCACAAAAGCAAACCACCGGAGCTTCAGCTTTCCCTGGAGTCAGGCTGGGAAATAAGGCACAAAGAAGTGACTGAAGGAGGTTAAGGCAGCGCTCACCAGCTCAGTCCGGGCACGCTGCCTCCCAGAGCAAACCCATCGGAACGGTCCCTCCGTACCCCACATAACGCAACCGCTTTGCGGAGGGCACAGTATTGGGTTACAGAATGACCTTGAAGAAATTACTAACATCTATAAAATATTTTACTGCACCAATTTAACCTTAAATAATGCAGAAAATGGCTTTTCACCTTAGCAGATCATTTTATTAAGTGTTAGTTCTGTGCTAGAGAAGAGAGCGCAGAGCCCCTGTTGTGATGACGTGACAGTCTAAAAGACCACGCAGAAAAGGCGACCGAGCCCCAGGAAGAAGTGCTCAGCTTCCACCATGTGATGTTATTTCCATTTTAAAGAAAGCTTTAACATGAGGATGTGACGCCTCCACACTGAAACAGGGAGGGAGATGGCAGAAGGGAAAGGGCAGGGGCTGAGCAGAGCATCCCTCCACTAACTACCTGGGAAACAATAAATGGGTAGCCTGTATCTGTTCCTCATCCCACCGGGAGATGCCTGAACAAACCACCCACAACAGCTTACAACTGAAACAGAGATAACTTTGAGACTGCAGACCGCATTTATTTCTCCTTCTGGACTTGAACAGTAACAGAAGTGCCACAGATAACCATTTATTTGTATTTAAAGCCCATTTAGAGCAAACAGGGAATCAAATATGCAATATTCTTCCATTTTTTAAAAAATAAAGTGATGTCAAATACTTTCAATTGCCACTTACTAAGCCACAAGACAGGGCTGTAAAAGTTATTTTTATTTACTAATGCTACACGACAACTCGATAATGAGCTTTTAATTAAAATCTATTTCTGCTAACCACCGAGGAGGCCAAAAACGCACCCGGGCGTAACGACGCAGATGGTGCAGCCAAGCACATTTCGTGGTGTCTGCCCAAGACAGAGACAGAGTGGGGTACACGGGAGAACAAGCTGCCGCGGCTCTGGCCAGCCAGCACTGAAGCAAGCAGGAGAGGTGGAGGGGACAACAACCGACTATGTCCCAAAGCCTCACCTCGCCCTACAAGTTGGGGTTGCACAAATTAAAGAGTTTTGGGGTCAGCAGCTTAATGCAGGCGAAGAAGCTCCAAGAGGCTGAGAGAAGGATCTTGGTTCCTGCAGGGACCTCTGGCCTTCCTGTACCAAGGATGCATAGAGATATAACGTTAGACGGAGCATCAGAGCAGGGCATTTCAGCGCACGCCTGCCCTGCTCTAATATCTTTCGCACGCTGATGCAGTCTGAAACCAGACAGCTTACCCCAGGGAAAGCCAAGCTAGGCTTCAAGAAGCCGGCGCTGCCAGCCTTGGGACAGAGGGTTAGCCTTGCCCTGGCAACAGCAAGTTTACCTCTGAATGAAGCAAGGCTAACCACGTGTACTGTCAAATGCCTCTCTTCCAATCTCAAGGGCTGTTTGATTTTGTAACAGAGTGCTGCCTCCCAGCTTCAAGTAGACTATTTCCAGGGCTGCTTCCCTGTTCAAGTACTTTTAATTTCAAGAACCACCTACTTGAAAGACACTGTCTGTACAAAGGGGGAAAAAAAAAAAAAAAAAAAAAAGAACAGAAACAATCCT
>JAVJGG010000088.1:1484293-1501526 GCA_035590195.1 Aviceda cuculoides
GGGGCGCTGACCACGCCCCTTTGCCGAAAACCACGCCCACCGCCGCCCGTTGCTCGCGGTCCTCCGGCCGGAGCGTCCGCTAGGGGGCGCCTTCAGCCGCTGCCGCTCTGCGCCGCGCTCGTTTGCTCTGCTGGCGTCATTTCCGGGCGGCGCTGCCACGAGCGGTACGGTGAGAGGCGGGCGCCGCCGGCCCGGGGGGAACCGAGCCGAGACGGCCGGGGTGGGGGGGACGATATCCCCGGGCCCGGGGTCTGGGAGGGCTCTGGAGGAGTATAGTCCCCCGGCCTGGTGTGCTGGGGGTCCGGGGAGGCTCTGGAGGAGTAGAGGCCGCCGGGCCCAGTGTTGTCGGGGTCTGGGGGGGCTCTGGAGGAACAGAGGCCCCCGGCCTGGTGTGCTGGGCGTCTGGGGGGGCTCTGGAGGAGCAGAGGCCGCTGGCCCGGTGTGCTGGGGGTCTGGGGGGGGTCTGGAGGAGTAGAGGCCGCCAGGCCCGATGTGGTCGGGGTCTGGGGGGGCTGTGGAGGAGCAGAGGCCCCCAGCCTGGTGTGCTGGGGGTCTGGGGGTGGTTCTGGAGGAGCAAAGGCCGCCGGCCTGGTGTGCTGGGGGCATATGGTGGGGGTGAGAGCTGGGGTGGGGGAAGCTGGTGGGGAGAAGGCTGAGGGGTTTGCTGGGCTGGGAGAACTGCGGAGTCCAAGGCAGGCTGGCTGAAGGGAGGCCAGGCTAGCCCTGATCCCACGTGGCTTTGGCCCCCCACGGACGGCAGCTTTGCCTCTTGTCGCCCGTTGACTGGCAGCAGCACCATGTCGTCGGACTCCAGCAAGAAGAGGAAGCCCAAAGTGATCCGCACAGATGGGGGCCCGCAGGAGGGCAAGCGTGGCAAGGCTGATGCTGACCAGGTAGGGCACCCGGCTGCCCACATGCAGTGGCAGGGTGCTTGTGTCCTGCCTTACAACAAAGGGCTGTTCTCACACCTACTCTTTACTGGCCTTAATCTCCCCTTCGGGAAGTTCTGAGACTGTTCCCCTAGAGCTGAGCCAGCTTCCAATGCCTCTGAAACTCCCTCTCTGAATTTCTGAACCTGTTTCTGTCTCCTTCAGGAAACAGAGCGCTTAAGGAGTCAAATGTTCCTCTGGAGATATAGGGAGAGTGAGAACAAGGCTGAAAGGTCCCTCGGGGGGTTGCAGATTGCCTTAAAACACTGCTGCGAGCAGGAGGATAACCTGGGTTCAACCAAAGTGGAGACTAGGGCTGAAGTAGTAGTCACCTTCCCTGGTTTATCCTCTGTAGTAATTCAGCTATACCTGGTGCAGGACAGATACCTGTTTAAATTTACAATAACTATATGAGAGGCTGCCTGGACTTCGCAGGCATTTTAATGCGTGATGGCGTTTGCGTCCGGAATTGTTAACTGAATTGTCTCCCATGTGTAAAGTCTTCTCGGGCGTGGAATTAACAGACAGAGCCAGGAACCAAGACCCAGCAGTTTGTTTCCCAGTGCCCTTTCTAGAGAAGGAGGGAGGAATGAGCAGTAGAAGGTGCTTTCTGTCTTTGCAGGATGTTAGGTACTACAGCGAGGAGTGTGAGGTGGATCTCCGTGACCCTATCAAAGACTATGAACTCTACAGAGAGACTTGCCAGGAGCTTCAGAGACTGATGGCAGAAATCCAGGAGCTGAAGAGCAGAGGCATCAAGGACAACGTAAGGAGAAGCCTTGGTGCTTGATTTAATGTGTTCTGTTCTTTGATGTTTTCCCTTAATCTGAGAGGAATGGGAGCAGAAGTTGCGCTGTCTTCTGGGGAGAGTCAGGAAAATGGAACGGCCTCCCTTAAATAAAGTAAAATATGATTTAGCTGAGGCATTGGTCTTGACTGGGCAGACATTATGCAGACTGAGTTCTTCTAAAGCGTGTCTGGGCTCCTGATGGGTCATGCTGATGGGTCCGGGGCTCCTGGGGAAGGAATTGAGCCCCTCCTGACTGCAGTGGGGATGACCAGGCTCTCGCTGTCCGACGGAGGCCTGGCAGCCTCGACCGTGGTTGGGAAAGTCTTGCGCTGCGACCGCCCATGCTGTCCTCTGCACGGCAGGGGCGGGTGCTTCAGGCTCAAACGCCCCTGTTCCTGCTGCTGAGAAAAATCACTAGAGTGAGCCCAGAACCCCCCTGTTTATTTCCAGTGGGTGACCTGTGAGTCTGGCAGTGGGAGGCTCTCTCGGAAGCCCTGGTGACATTAATTGTGGCTCCTTAGCGAATCATGGAGCCCCCTTTGTGACAGGACTCACAGGAATTCCCTGCAGCAAAGGGGCTTTGTGGTGCTAGTTGTTGTCTTCCTGCTTCAAACGCCTCTGTCCTGCCACTCAGGCTTCAGAGATAGACGAGCGGCGGATTCAGAGCTGCGTGCACTTCATGACCCTAAAGAAGCTCAACCGGCTGGCTCATATTCGGCTGAAGAAAGGGAGGGATCAAACCCATGAGGTACAGAGCAGGCTGGGGGGTGATGAACACAGGTCGGGAGTTAGTGGGATCAGAGATGGTGCCATTTCTATCTGATCTGTGTATGGATGCATGCGCACACGCGTGGGAGGAATTAAACACCAGCTAGGTTGTGGTTGTTGAATTAGAGGTTTATCAGGAGACTCTACTGTGGTGCAGCAGAAGCTGTAATTATAATGAATAATGAAGGAGCGGTATCTGCTTCTGTCTCAGATATAACGGGGAGTCAGAAAGCTCTGTCTCAGGAGTCCTGGTGTGCTGCAGGCCTGAGAAATGTGTATTTGATTGGTCCTGAAGCTCCTTACCCAGAGTTCTCAGAGAGCTTTTTGCAGTTCATGACTGACACTATTTTCATCGTGCCGCGGAGGAGACTGAGGCATGGGGACGGGAGGGGACTCGATCCGTGTGCCCCAGCAGGTCTGCCCTGTTCTGTGCCTTGTCCCTGAAATGAGCTGGAAGGGAGGAGAATCAGTTTGATGTCAACAATTGTTTGGTTCTCCAGTCCTTGAAAATGTCTTCCCCCCCCCCAAATAATTGTTGCATACCATAAAACCCACTGTCCCTAGTTGGTGTGGTGAGGGGGGGAGCGTTAGTGACTCTCTTGCGGGGTGTGTTTGCTGGGAGGAAGGTAATAGAGCTTCATCCCTTGCTCTGGCCATGTCTGTTTCAGGCAAAGCAGAAGGTTGACGCATATCACCTGCAGCTCCAGAACCTGCTCTATGAGGTGATGCACCTGCAGAAAGAGATCACCAAATGCCTGGAGTTCAAGTGAGTTTGGCTGGGGAGGAGAGGGAGTAATGGTGTATCTGAGATGGGGTGGAGGCCTTGAACATTTGGGATCTCTTGTCTCATTGCCTGAGCCCTCTGTGGGGTGAGAGCAGGTGCTTCAGATGCCACCACACAAAAGAGACCGAGTGTCCCAGAGTTCTTGTGCTGGGTCATGGGGGAAGAGGCTCATGTAGGGAAGAAGGCATCTGTTGTGATTGAGGGACAGTGGAGGAGAAAAACAGGTAAATGTCAAAGACATGGCTATGCTGGTCTCTTCAAGGAGACTGGCCTCCGTATATCAGGAGTTTTCTTCCGAAAGCCAACCCTTCCATCATGCCTGTTGCACAGCCAGCGCTCTGAGCTGCTGCCAGGAGGGCTGTATTTAGACTGATGCCTCAGACGGCGCTTTGGTTAACCATGCGGGGAAGGCGCCTCTGTGAAGAGGGGACCCTGGTCAGACCTTTCTCTCCTCTGCTGTGGATCAGCTCGCTGATACTGTGGTGGCTCACGTAGCAGAGTGGAGCCGGGGCACAGGGCACTGTTGGCATTGATTCCTTTCCTGTGAGACAGGGTCGAGTTTGGCCATGCTGCAGCATTTCCCTCTCTTCCCCAAGCTGATGCATCTCTCCTTGCAGGTCAAAACATGAGGAGATTGAACTGGTGAGCCTGGAGGAGTTTTACAAAGAGGCCCCCCCTGAAATCAGCCGGCCTGCTATCACCTTGTCTGAGCCTCACCAGCAGACCCTGGCCCGCCTGGACTGGGAGCTGGAGCAGCGCAAGAGGTGGGTCAGCGGCATCTCGGTTCAATGTCAACCCATCTGGTGCTGAGCACGTGGCACACGCTAAGCTGCAGGGCTCTTGGCAGACCCCCAGGAGCTACTGGGTGAAGCAAACACGGGTGATAAAGGTTTTAACACCCTCTTGAAATAATCAGCATAGAACAAGTGACAGATTTATTGTGTAACTGAGCCCTTGGCGTGGAAGGTCACTCTTTGTGTAGAGCTGGGCTTGGTATGATCCTTGTTGCATAGATCAGAGAGCTTTCTTTCACCTGCCTGATGGAAGAGAGCCCTGGGGGATCCTGGGGAGCAGCAGGGTAACCTCCAAACCAGTGCGAGAGAAGCCCTAAGCCAGTGGCAGCCACTGTGCAAGAGGGACTGCCCGGCTGGGACCATGCCTTGTGCTCTGGGTGATGATGGCAAAGGCATCTTGGCTCTTCTGATAAGCCCACGTGTTCTATCACTGAGGCACTGAACATCAGTTCAGTACTCTTGGGTACAAGGAAAGAAAATGAATTTTAGAGCTTGATGTTTCCCCAGCATCTGCTTGGAGATTCTTGCAGCAGGGAACAGGGATGCTGCCTGCTATAGGGGTGATACTGAAGGATAGGTGGTTATGTGCTTCCATCCAGAATCTGTTTCTGCAAGATGCGCCACGCAGGGCGAAGCGATCCCTGTTTTGTCTGCCATGCTGTGGTGCGAGGAACAAAATTAAGCCAGCCTGACTTTTTGGCACGGCCCAGTGCTGCTGCTACTGTTCCTGTCTGCCTGTGCTCCTAACGCTCGCCACGGTGGGGAGCTGCCTGCGAGACGCTGGTCTTGGCTGAGCTGCGACAGGCACTGTTGTCCTGGTGCTGGCAGCCACCTCCTCAACGCAGGCTCTAACCCCCGAGGTCCCTCAGCTGATGCAGGCAGGCCAGGTGGCTCAGCTGCTCCGTCGACTCTTGCTCCTGTGTGAAAAGCAAACATGACGCAACGTTCCTGTGTTTTGATAATAGCCAACAGCTTTTTCAGCCAGGCGGCAGCCGAGACCAGCCTTCCGGAAAGATCAGTCTTAGCCTGCCTGCACAAGAAGAGCAGCTCAGCAGAGCAGACTAGCGAGAGCTGCTGTGGATGGGTGTTGCGTGGCTCTACCGCCTCATGCTTCATCTCTCCCAGACCCTTCACATCAAACCCAGCTTCTTCTGCCTGGCAGAAGGCACCTGTTCTTGCTACAGCTGAGATCTTCCGGACAGCTCTGCCTGCAGCACGCACTCGCGGAAGGAGCATTCAGCCTGGAGATCTCTTGAGGATTCTCCTTTAAAAATGATTGTTCATTGCAAACTGCGTAGAGGGCAAAGATGAGCTGAGCCGAGCCTGTCCTCCAGTTGCGCGTTGAATTGCCGAGAAGCCTTGCAATTCCCAGTCCTTGCCCCACAGTATCTAGGGAACACTGGTGTTCCCTTCTCACCGCTGTTGTGGTGGTAAATAGCCTCTTCAGCTGCCTCAAGAGCAGATGCTGGTAGCGCTTTGGGCACTTTCTGATGCTGGTGGGGTTGTTAGCATTCATCCATAACTGTCACGTTGTGGAGTACTGGATTTGTCTTGGACTCTATTCCAAAAGGTGCCTCTGGAATGATGTTACAGGGATCTTTGCTGCTCTCGCTAGCTTGGGGAGCTCAGTAAAGGTGTCTGAAAGCTGGACTTCAAAACTGCATTGTGTAGGAGCCTGTTGTGGGGCGTTGACCCAGCACAAATTGTTTTGCTTGGAAGCAGAAGTGTTTCAGTCCTGCAATGTCAGGGCTGTTGTTCCCCCTCAGAGGGGGTTTCTCTGCACTGCGGGTGCTCTTGTCCAGTGGGCAGCAGTGTCCTGAGAGGAGAGTGTGTGAGCTCCCCAAACCGCTGCTCCCCCTGCCATGGTGGTGGCTTGTCCTGGGCAGCACACCTCCATACCCAGCTTCCCCTGCTCCTGCTGGGCAAGAGGTTGGTTGCAGTCAACAGCAATAAGGAGATTTAGCGTGTTTTCCCTAACCATGACTCTATCCAGGGTTCAGAGCGTCGTGTTGAACTTGCGTTTTCCTGGGCTTTCTATCCAGTTACAGAGGAGCACTTGCTAGTGCACTAAACCTTGACTTTCATGGTTTAACTATGGAGCTGATGTGGCGTGAAGTGACTCTGGTGATACAAACTGGAAAAACCTCTTTAGGAGCTTGGTGGGGTCAGCAGTGCTCTGTCAGTGTGGCTGCTGGGAGCAGAGGCTGGCGTGGGAGCGGATCTGCTGCGGGAAGATCCAGTTGCTGTCCCTTCTCCGAGCACAGCATGAGGCTAAGCTTCCGCTTTCTCTCCCTGTTCGTTTTCCAGCTCTAATCGGTTCCTTTCTGCCTCCACTTGCCCTTGGTGTTAAGAGCTCTTTGTAACTGTCTCTGAGCTCTTCTGGTTCCTGCAGTGACTTTTGCCAGGTCGGGAGAGTTGGAGCCCCAGGTGGGCCCTGGCAGGCTTTGTAGCTGTAGCGGTAACTGAATTCTCACCCCTAGGCTGGCAGAGAAGTACAAGGAGTGTCTGACCAGCAAGGAGAAGATCCTGAAGGAGATTGAGGTGAAGAAGGAGTATCTGAGCAGCCTCCAGCCTCGACTCAACAGCATCATGCAGGTACTTGAGCTCAGCAGGAAGGGAAGAGGCCTTTGGGGCCCAGCTGAGGTCATGCTCCAAGGGCTGTGTTACAGAGGTGCAGCACCTGGACTGATTCTGCTTTGGAGACGTTTCCCTCCCAGTCAGGGTGGGTGAGGTACTCTGCCTCAGGCCGAGACTTCTCTGGAGCCTCCTTGTTTATGCGGCAATTCCCGCAGAACTGCGGATGGAGGAGTCATTAAATGGGCCTTTCCCTAGAGAGCAACACGCGGTTCCAGCCCCTTGTAATTGCCTTGGGAGGGAAGAACAGGAGAAGGAACTGGGTTATTTTCAAATCCAAAAGTTTTCCAGCAAAGGAGAGCTGCCAGCCCTCCCCTGGGGGCTTGTCATGCCCGTGGCTGTGTTCAACCCTGCACCACGGCTGCTGTGCTGGTTACCAGCTTGGGGTGAAGGAGAGGGTGAGGATGGTGAGCTGTTCTGTTCCCAGTGATGAAGGTTAGTCCTCTTGTTTCCCCAGGCCTCCCTGCCTGTCCAGGAGTATCTCTTCATGCCTTTTGACCAGGCGCACAAACAGTACGAGACGGCCCGACACCTCCCGCCGCCTCTCTACGTTCTCTTCGTTCAAGCCAGTGCCTATGGTCAGGCCTGTGGTGAGCACCGAGGGGGGAGCGCAGTCCTCAGCGACACTGCAAGGAGCTGTCATCAGCTGAGGCTGGGGAGCAATGCTCCCCCCACGGGCCAGATTTCACCCAAAGCACTGCTTTGGGGACGCTTTGGGAGGTCCTTTTCATCCCATCTGCTCTGCTGCTGGATTCTGCTGAGCCCAGAGCAGCAGGGTGGCCTTGGGGCCCACACAATGAGGCAGCAGCATTTGAAACCTTGTTTGCTCAGCTCCCTTGCTGGAAGAACTGCTTGGGAAGCTTGCTTCCCACCTCTGCCCCCCTTCTCAAGGTTAGTGAGGACGTCCCTGCAGCCTGCGAGCTGGCTCAGTGCTGACGTGGCCTCCCAAGAGCTGTCACCTCATGGGGTAGGTGCTATGTTGTGCCACTCATGGGTGGTGGTGACTCCAGAGCCCTTGCAGAGATCCCTCCCTGCAGCACACCTGAAAGCATTCATCCCTTTAGGCAGCTTTGCATTTTGAGGGGCTTTCTGAAGCCTCCCTGAGTCAGGAGGGATTTTCCAGCAAGGCTCAGGATCCCCCGGGGCTGTCCGCATCTCCTCTGCAGAGCAGGCTGTAGTGTAGTGTGAGAGCTGCAATCCAACCTGCTCTCATGGTGCTCTGGGAGTGGGACAAGCGGCAGAGGAGCATGGAAGGACAACACTGTGGCACTTGGCCACACCAGGTCCTTGCTAATGACTACCTGCAGCCCTGATGACCCAGCTCCTAGCTCCCTGCATATGCCAGCCAGACCCTAACCCCTCTTGGCTCTTGATAAAGATTTGGCCTTTGCAGTTTCCAGGGACAGTCCCTCAAAACCCAGCATTTTCCCTCCTCTGACCTCATCCTACCTAGGAGATCCAGCCCTTAGGTGGCCTCATGGAGCCCTCTGGACAACTGCCTCTTCCCACTGAGCTTTCATTTGAGCTTCCTCTGCCATGGGGCCTTGTGCAGCCACGAAGCAGGAGCTTTCTGGGGCAAGAATGCTTCTAACTGCCTTTCCCATACAGAAGTAGGGTTCATAGGTTAGTTTTCATGTCTTCTCTGTAGATAAGAAGCTTGTGGTGGCCATTGAAGGGAGTGTAGAGGAAGCCAAAGCCCTATACAAGCCACCTGAGGACTCGCAGGGTGAGTTGGGGTGGTGTTGCTGCAGGCAGGCTGCCTGATGCCCTGTGCAGGCAGAGGGGTTGGGTGGAGAAGTGAGTGGGTGCTGAAATGGTGCAGTGCCTGGTGTCCGTGCTGCTGTCTGAAGACCCTGGCAGCTAATCCCCTCTGTCCCCAGCTCCTTCCTGAGAGATGTTCACAGCCCCTCATCTGTTGGAGTGACCCCTAGTACTGGGGACATGTTCCTGTGGGTCTGCATCCTGCTAGGGCCCTGCTTTTGGGGGAATGGTGATGTCTGGGGGAGCTGAGGTCTTGGAGAAAGGGCTGGTAGTCCTGCTGCTTGTGGGAAAACTGCTGAGCCCCAGGCAGTCCCCACTTATACCCCTCTCTTTGTGCAGATGATGAAAGTGATTCTGATGCAGAGGAGGAGCAAACCACGGTAAGGGGTAGCATTGTCCCCTTCTAGGTCCTTTCCCAGCACCATATCATGCGAGCAAACCGATCTACGCCTGCTGACTGGGAGGTGTTGGGGGAGCTGGGCCTGAGTGGGGCTGGGAACTGGTCCCTACATGCCGTGAGTGTGTGTGGAAATGCACTTTCGTTAAATCCAGCTGTTTCTTGGGAGGAGGGGGGTGCCATTTCCAGTTTCTATCCCGAATGCAGGAGAGCCAGCGCACAAATCTGCCCCACTCGCATCCTGCCTGGCAGCGGCAGCTGCCTCACAGGTCTCCGGCTGGAGCTGTTCCACTTTGTATAAATAGCCTCAGGCTGGGGAGGCTGGCTGGAGCCTGGCGTCCAGTGGGAAGGGATGCATGTCAGTCCCCTGCTGTCTGCCAAAAGCGTTGAGCTGAGCTCTGCACCAGGGGTGGTTCAGCACTCCCTCGGGGTGGTGTTTAGGTCCTACAGGTTGTACCTTCTGGATGCTGGGGAGAAGCCATAGGTGCTGCCTGTCCCTAGCATGGAAGCCCATGGGAGGTCTGTGCCACCACTCCCCACCACACAGCAGCAGCACCTGGTGTATTGGGCTGTAAAGGGAAGGGCCTCAGCTTCTGCCCCTCATGTTGGGGAAGCTTTTGGGGCCAGCGGGTCCTTGGCCCAGTCCAACAGAGGTGGGGACACTCTTGGGAGCTGAAGGAACGATAGGAAGCGGAGCAGCTTGGTCCTCACCCTGCAGCAGGACAAGGGTTTGCTGCTCCCTTCCCTCCCCAGCGCTGCCCCATGGCCACTGAACTGGGGGATTGGGGAACTAAACTAGAAGGAAAGAGCAGTGGGAAAAGAGGGTGGGGGCTGTGGGTTGCTGAGGAGTGGGAGGAGGAGGATCTGACAGCTCTGTTTTGCCCTTCCCAGAAGCGGCGCAGGCCCACCCTGGGCGTGCAGCTGGATGACAAGCGCAAGGAGATGCTCAAGCGGCACCCCTTGTCCGTCACTGTTGATCTGAAGTGCAAAGGTAAGTGGGTACTGGTGGCTCTTGGCAGAGAGCACACAAGAGTGTGTGACAGCAGCAGGTTGGGATTCTCGGGGAGAGCTCGAGGTGCGGAGAGGCTTACCTGCCCTCGGCCCAAATGCTCCGGCAGGGATGAGTGTGGCCTTCTGGAGGAGACTGAACAAGGTGGTTTAGCAGCTCTGTCTCCCGGAGCTCCTCTTGCTTGTGTGGGTGGGGTGACCTTGTTCTGAAGCTTCCTCTAGTTGGGAGCTTTTATCTTTTCGTAGGGGGGTCCTGGGCCTGACAGATACAGCTTGGCAAATGCTGATGGGATGGCATTAGAGGTTACAGCGCATGGGTTGCCATTTACTCCCCACATTGCCTCTCTGCCCCATTTGCTGACCCTCTGCAGAGTGGTCCAAGCTAGAGCAGACAGCAATGTTACCCCTTTTCTGTTGGCGCAGATGAGAACGTGCTTCACCTGACCTTTTACTACCTCATGAACCTCAACGTCATGACGGTGAAAGCCAAGGTGACCACTGCTGTCGAGATGACAACTGCCATCAGTGCTGGGTAAGGAGAGCCCTGGGAGCGCTGAGTCTGGAGCTCATTGGGCAGCAACCCCTCTACTTGCCACAAACGCTATGCCCTGGTGTCCTGCCATGCTCTGTTCAGAGTGACCCTTTGGCAGAGCGATGTAGTGCCAAGAGCAGCATGTGGTGGCAATGTCCCTCCGCTGAGCTGTAGCTCCTGCGTGCAGTGGGCCAGGGGCACTCCATGCCCAGTTCCCCACTCCCGGCAGGTGAGGTTTTAACCTTAGTCCCTTATTTTGCCTTACCTGGGTCATCTTAAGGGCCTTTGTGCAGAGCTGCAGTTTCAAAGTGCTGTCTTGGCTTGTCCTTTGATAGGTAAAGGAGACCCCAAAGAGCACAGCTCCATCTCTGTCTCTGGGGAGGGCTTTCACCTTGTGCATCCTCTGCCCTGTGGTATCCTTTCCCCTTAGCTCCAGGGCTTTGCCAGGAGCTCTGCCAGGCAGCTGCAGCCCAGGCAGCATCCTCCTCCTCTCCCTCTGTCATGACAAGACAGGGGCAGGGAGGTTGGGAACCTCTTAGGGAAGCAGTGCCAGACCTGTCAGGAGCTGACGGAGAACATCTGCTTGTCGCATTCAATCACCCTCTTGCAGCCGAACTGCTTTCCTCCCTCCTGCAGCCTGTGCCTGGCAGCTCCCTTCACCCGCTTGCTCTGCAGGTCACCTTGTCTTGAGTACCGGAGATGCGCCTGCCTCTCCCTGGGCTCCCCAGAGATGGCTAGAGCCTGATTTGTGTGAGGAATAGCTGAAATGGCAGCTGTGGGAGCCTGCCCAGGGAGCTCTGATCAGCTGCCAGCTCTCTGGTGGCTCTCCCTGGGCCAGGAGGAGGTGCCTGAGGAAGAGGGAGGTGGGAGATGTGGGTCTGGGCTTACCTGGAAGCAAATGCTGCCTCCCAACCTGTCCCATGTGAGGTCTCCTAATCCTCTTGGGGTTCTTTTTTTCTCTCTAGGTACCCAAACCCGTCTCTGACAGCAGCTAGCATCTCTCTGCAGGGTTCCCATGCAGGGTGCTCTCTCCCTCGCAGCTGCCCTTGGCTGTATTGCCCTGAACCAGTGAGGCTGTGGCTTGAGCCACACCCCAAATCCTACAGCCCTTTATGCTTGGTCAGGCTTGCGAGTACAGTCAGACATGAAGAGTTTTATTTCATTAAGCAGAATTCCTCTGCTTAAATTTGTTAGGTGGCAAACAGCCATCAGGCCATGCCCTGCCTATGCTGGTGATGTTTTCTCCACACACGTCAGCAGGTTTTGGAGTTAGTGTGCTAGAGTGAGCAGCTTCCTGGGAAACCAAGGAGCTGGTGCCCTGTGATATCTGTTTTCTTCACAGCCAGGGAGAGACAGATCTCCTCTCAGAGTGGAATGAGGAGAAAGCCATTCTGGTCTTCAAATGCATCTCATAGTACTTGTAATCCCCTTCTCTGGGCTTGGAACCTGTTAGTGGCTGCCCCAGAGAGACATGGAGCCCAGGCTGCTGCTGATTAATCTCTTCCCTCCTCCTGCCAGTGACCTGCTCTCCCCAGACTCCCTCCTCAACTGCCTCTATCCAGGAGACCACGGGAGGAAAACGCCCAACCCGGCCAACCAGTTCCAGTTCGATAAAGTGGGGTGAGTGGGGCGCTGCCCCGTACAGCTGGGTCAGCTTTGCCCGGGCGGTTGGCGTGAATGCCCTGCTCCTGGCATGGCGTGTCCCTCCCCAGCTTGTCAGGGAGGGCTCGATGGCTGGGAAAATGGTGTCCTGCCAGTTGCCATCGGTTGGGCTCACCGGGCATGGCTTGGGGTGCAGGTGAAAGAAGCACCTGCTCCCTCCGGCTGGCTCGCAGGTCGGGCAGTGGGGGGACGGGGCAAGGGGAATGCTCTGGGGTGGCGTAACCCTTCCTCGTTGTCCCCACAGCATCCTGACCTTGAGCGACTATGTGACAGAGCTGGGGCACCCCTACGTGTGGGTGCAGAAGCTGGGCGGCCTGCATTTCCCCAAGGATCAGCCTCAGGCATGTCACACCCCCTCCCCTCTCCACCAGAACTTTGAGCTGGGGTTTGGGGAGGCTTTGGGGACAGTTGTCATGTTCTGTCCTGTCCCCCCGTACCCCAGAACTCCTGCTAGCACCAGTTGCTCCCAAGCCATGGTGCACTCTTGGCTGGGGCGGGCTCCCTTGGGATGAATCTGCACAGCAGGGCCACGCCAATGTATTTTATCTCCAGTGTGTGATGATCTAAGCCCCATTACAGGCACCGAGCAGTGACTTGAGCTGACTTGAGCATGTGCCTGTCCCCACGGCTGGGTGGGATGGCTCCTGGACTGTGGGGGCCCGCAGGCTGGCGTGATGGTGACAGCCCCTCCTGCCCACAGCACACAGTCACTGCTGACAACTCGCTGAGCGCCAGCCACATGGAGCTGACTGTGAAGCTGCTGCGGACGAGGCTGCAGTCCCGCCTGGCTCTCCACAAGCAGTTTGCGTCGCTCGGTGAGTGCTTGGCTCCCCACCCCATGCCTGAGGACGGGGAATGCAGTAGCAGGGTCCTTTTGCAGAGGAGAGCTGACTGATGTCACCTTTAATGGTGCTACAGATCTGCAGCGCCACCCTCAGCGTTCCCAGTTGTTCCCTCTCTCCTCGGTGGTAGCGGGGCTGTAAGGGCTGCCCTGTTTTGGGTGGGAGAGGAAGACTGCCCGCGATGCCCGCATCCCTTTGGGACTGGCCTTCCCTGTGCTGGCAATCGACTGAGGCCGTGGTGGGAGGTGAACCACACACCCACGCATGTCGAGCAGGCCAGGCATGTGCTGCCAGGGCTGTGCGAGCTCCAGTGGGATTGCAGCTGAGGCCTCCACTGCTCCACTCTGGGCACCTGATGAAGGTGTCGGAAGGATAACGATGTCCCCACCCCAGGACAGTGACAGAACTCCGTCCCCAGCCCTCCCCTGCTCAGGTGGCCTTGTCCTTGGTTTCAGAGCACGGCGTTGTGCCAGTCTCCAGCGAGTGCCAGCATCTCTTCCCTACCAAGATCGTCTCGCGCCTGGTGAAGTGGACTGCCATTCCCTATGAAGATTATGCGGTAGGCACTGAGCGTGAGGCTGTATCCCTTCCAGCTCCCGTGTGGCGCCAGCAGCTGCTCACTCCTCCTGTCTCTTTGCAGGAGCTGCCCTACACTAAAGATGTGATAGAGGCTGGCTTGGCTGAAGACACTCACCTCTACTACATGGCCCTGATAGAAAGAGGAACAGGTAGGCACGTTTCCTTCCCCTGGCAGTTGCTCATTCCCACACCGGACACCCCCAGGGCAGCTTCTGAGGGTCTTCATGGGAAGTCCCTCCAGTTGGAGGCCCTGTGGGCTGCAGGTGACATTTCTTCCCTGTCCCTACTCAGCCAAGCTCCAGGCAGCTGTAGTCCTGAACCCCGGTTACTCCACGCTGCCCCCCATCTTCAGCCTGTGCCTGAACTGGAAAGGAGAGCGAACCGGCAGCAACGATGACAACATTCGGGTAAGCTGGGGTGGTGGGAGAGAAGGATGGAGAACTGCCGGCTTTTGGGGGATTGTTCCCAGAAGTTTTCTGTCCATAACAAGCAAGCTATTGGGGTGGGCTGGTGGCCAGGCAGTTCAGGGCAGGCCCATGAGACCTGCTGGATGCAGCCGTGGGTCCTGGGGAGACAGAGCAGAGACCCAAGCCTGTGCCGTACTGATCCCTCTGCCTCTGTCAGGCCATGGAGAGCGAGGTCAATGTGAACTACAAGGAGCTGTGGGGGCCCAAACCGGGCTACCAGCTCCTCACCAACCAGCTGCAGCGCCTGTGCATGGTGCTGGATGTCTACCTGGAGACGGAGCCCCATGACACCAGCGTGGAGGGACCCAAGGAGTTTCCCCAGGAGAAGATGTGTCTGCGTCTGGTCAGGTGAGAGCCCAGCACCCTGGGGTGGTGAGGACCTAGGTGGGGGCTGAGGGTGCTGGCAGGGACCACGGTGGCACTGCTGTCCCCTGGAGCACGGCCTTGCCTGACCTGGTGCCAGCCTTGAAGCCTCTCCTTTAGCTGCCTGTGGGGATCTGCCCCTCACAGCTGGGCAGTACCCCAGGATGAGGCCCTTTCTGTGGGTGCTGTGGGCTTCCTGACCCCCGTGAGTCAGCCTCTCCCCCTTCTCCTCTTGCAGGGGGCCCATGCGCCTGAAGCCCTTCAAGTTCAACTACCCTCAGGGCTTCTTCAGCCATCGCTGAACACCGCCTGGGCATCGCTCTGGGGTGGGCCTTGTCCCGTCCGCAGGGAGGAGTGTCCCTATCCCACCATTTCAGTTTATGTTCCAAGGTTTTGGCTTTTGGTTGAAGGTTTTGTAGACAAAGTGATTAAATGCTGAAGGCAAAGCGTGTGCGTGCCCTGTCTGGGTGGAGGGGTGGGATGGGGTGACCCATGGTGGCTGCAGCAAGCCCTGTCCCTGGCAGCCACCTTGCTCCTGTCCCTGGCAGCCACCTTGCTGCTGGTGTGTCCCCTTGCCTGGGGCACTGCCTGCCTCCTGCCCTCCCTCCGCACCGTAGAGCCTCGGGACCATGGAACTGAGATGGCTAAATCCTGAGATGGCTAAAAATAGCCTCTTTCCAGAGCCCGCACTGCAGCCCCAGCCTGTCCTTGCCTGCGCTGGCTGCCAGCCAGCTGACTCGGCACAAACCCCACAACGAGGGGGGGGCTTAGCTGCTTCCCAGGGCTTGCAGGGAGGGGAGCAGAGCAGCGTCCTGTGAGAGGCAGGAGCTCACGGCACCATGCAAGGCGTGGGAATCCCAGCACCCTGGCTCACCCCTTCTCCTGTGCCTCACAGCTCCCCAGTGTGGGTGCTGTCCCACAGCCAGGCTGGCAGAGTTGGGCTCCATCCCCACTCCCCAGGTTATCGTCCTTACTGGCCACCAGCCTCTTTGTGTCTCCCCTGTGGGTGATTTCTCCCCCAGGAAGGCTAACGGACCCTCCCCATGCAGCCCTTGCCGTCAGCGCAGTGCTGCAGTGCAGGGCTGTACTGCAGCTCTCAGGTTAAACCAGGAGGCCCTACCAGCCCCTTGGGAGCCCTGCTTTAAATAGGAAAGGAAGAAAAAAAACTCAAACAAACAAACCCCACTACAATCCTTTGCAGAGCTGGGGGTGGGCACTGGAACAGGGGTTCCTTTCTGCCTGCTGTGGGGTGGGCTCTCTCCAGGCAAGGGCTGAGCTTTCCTCCCTGGAATGCAGCTGGGGTGCTGGAAAGCCCCGTGTCACCCCCCAGCCCTGGGTGACAGATCCCAGCCCTCCCTGAGCCAGGCTTTCCTGCCTTCATCACTTCTTCCTTTCCCAGCCCCCCCCGCCACCCCAGACAGGAGGCCAGCAGAGCCAGGGTGTCTCCGTAAGCACTTTATTTGGTTATTGCACAGAAAGCAAATAACAGTGGGTTGAGGATCCTAGTGCACCGTGTGTCTGTGAGCATCCCTGCAGTGCCCAGCCTCTCCCACCAAAGCCAGCTGCAGCCTGGGTCACCGCTCGGAGGGTCAGTCGTCACCCCCAGGCCAGGGAAGGACCCCAAGGACCCCACCAACCCCCCTCCCAAGCGGCTAGAGCTCTACATTGCACTCATCCATCGATTGCACATACATTAAATAAATGCACTTATTGGAGAAGGGCGGTCGGTTCCCCTGGGTTCTCTTCTCCTCGGTTATAATTCAAGTGTTTAAATGTGGCGCTCGGCATATATCACATTCTGCTAGGGAAGCTATCGGCCAAACCGCCGGGGCAGGGCAGCGAGGGGCTGCGTCTCTCACACAGACATATTGCTAAGGTAAAGCCCAGCCTGGCGAGGGGTCCCTACACCGGGTCCAGCTGTGGGAGGGGAGCGGAGCAGCTCCCGCACCCAGAAGTGCTCTTCGGCACCCAGGGCTCTGCTCACTTCTTCCCCACGGCGGGTGCCGGCTCTGGGGCTTTGGCCTCCTTGCTGGAGGGGGCCTCGGCCTTGGGGGGCTCTTTACTGGCTTTGGGCTCGTCTTTGGGTTTTGCTTTAGCTTTGGGCTCCTCTGCCTTCTCCTTTTTGGGCTCCTCTGCCTTCTCAGCCTTTGGCTTCTCAGCCTCCTTCACAGCTGCTTTGCTGACCTCCTGCTGAGGTTTTGGTGGAGCCTCCTTCTCAGCCTTTCCTTCTTCCGCAGGTTTGGGGCCCGGCTTGGCGGTCTCCTTCACCTGTGGGGCTGGAGGCTCGGGCACAGCAGCCGCCTTCTCTTTGGGCTTCTCCTCCACCTTGGCTGGGACATCTTTCTTGGGAGCTTCCTCTTTCCTGCCCTCCTCAGCTCCAGGCTTGGAGGGAGCCTTCGCCTCCTTGGGCTGCTCTTCCTTCGCAGGGGCTTTCAGCTCCTTTGGAGGGGAGGGGGTGGGCTCCTTGGCTGGGGCCGCTTCCTTCTGCGGAGACTTGGCCTCCTCCTTCACAGGAGATTTGACTTTCTCGGGGGACTTCACAGCTGGAGTCTTGGCCTCCTCTTTTGAGGGGGTTGGGGGTTTCTCTGGGGGTTTGACAACTGGGGTCTTGGCCTCCTCTTTTGAGGGGGTTGAAGGTTTCTCTGGAGACTTCACTGCCGGGATCTTGGCCTCCTCCTTTGAGGGGGGTGCAGGTTTCTCAGGGGACTTCACCACCGGGGTCTTGGCCTCCTCTTTTGAGGGGGGTGCAGGTTTCTCGGGGGACTTCACCGCCGGGATCTTGGCCTCCTCCTTTGAGGGGGGTGCAGGTTTCTCAGGGGACTTCACCGCCGGGGTCTTGGCCTCCTCCTTTGAGGGGGTTGGGGGTCTCTCTGGAGACTTCACAGCGGGGGTCTTGGCCTCCTCTTTTGAGGGGGTGGCAGGC
>JAVJGG010000088.1:1505752-1517765 GCA_035590195.1 Aviceda cuculoides
CCCGCCACCGGCAACGGGGATGGGCGCCGGCACCGGCACCGCCCCGCGCCGCAGACCCGCGGGGGGGGACACACACCGGGGCGACCCCACGGCCACGCCCCGGGTGGGGAGCTAGCCCCTGTGATGGAGAACGGGGACCATCCGAGAAGGGAGAGCGGGACCCCCGGGAATAGAGAGTGGGAGTCCCGGGAAGGGAGAGCGGGAGTCCTGGGAAGGGAGAGTGGGAGCCCCTGGGAACAGACAGCGGGACCCCGGGAAGAGGAAATAGGACCCCCGGGAATGGAGGGCGTGACCCTCGGGAAGAGAGAGTGGGAGACACAGTAAGGGAACAGGACCCCTGGTAATAGAGAGTGGGAGCCCCAGGAATAAAGAGTTAGACCCCCGGGAATAGAGAGCAGGACCCCCGGGCAGGAAGCCGGGACCACCCAGGGCAGAGCAATGCCCTGCCCCGGGGGGGGTGGGGGCAGGAGAGAGGGGCGACCCTCCGGGGTGACACAGCACCCCCCTCCCACGGGTGGGATGCCAGGGCAGGGTCCTCAACTTCATAGCCCCCCCAGGGGCCAGGGCTGCCAGGAGGGTCCCCCGGGACCCCCCAAACGGACAGGGGACGCCCCTGCAGGGTGCTAGAAGCCTGCAGGCAGGGAGGGGGCCGGGGAGCCGGGCCCGCCATGACGGGGGGGACACACGGGGGGTCTCTCCCCAAACCTGCCCTTGCGGGGTGTAGCCCAAGCCACTTGCCTGAGCGAACCGCCCGGCCAATCAGCACTCGCGGACAGCCCGGCCACTCAGCAGATATAGACCAGCTGGCCAATCAGCGCTCATGGCCACCCGACCAATCAGCACGGCTGCAGTTTAAGCTCATCATCACACAAAGCTCAACCAGTCAGCAACTACCTACGGCCCCGCCAGGCAGCAGCCGGGTTACACAGAGCCTAGCTAGTCAGCACTCAGGTATCCAGAGCCCAGCCAATCAGCACTCAGGTATCCAGAGCCCAGCCAATCAGCACTCAGGTATCCGGAGCCAAACCAATCAGCACTCCCGCGGCACCCCGGCCGGGGTCCCTGGGCGGGGGGTGCGGGCGGAGCGGGTTGGAGGGGTGGTGGCCACAGCCCCCGGTGCCCCGGTGCGTGCCGGGACGGAGGCGGACCGCTGCGGGCAGCAGGGTCCCGCCAGACCCCTCCTGCCCGCCCTCCGCCTTCCCCCAAACCTCCCCCTCCCGCCGGCAGAAGAACCGCTGACGGTGTCCCGCTCCCGGACATCCGCCACCGGCCCCGGGTCCCCGGGCGGGGCTGCCGGTGGGGTCCCCCGGAGCGGGGGGTGGCTGCAGCGCCCGCCTTGCCCGGGGCAGCCAGCTCGGAAACGGGAGACCGTGGCCCCGCCCCCCCGTGCTGGCCCCGCCTCCCGGCCACCACTCCGTGTCCCCACGCTTTGTCCCCGCCCACCCCTGCTCTAGCCCCGCCCATCACTATCGCAACCACGCCCCCGTCCCGCCCGTAACCCCGCCCCGGAAGTGCTCCGCCGCTCGGCCCTCACTTCCGCTGGGCCGGTGGCAGCGGGTGGCGGCAGCGGCAGCAGCAGCCGCAGGTACGGGCCGGGCCGGGCCGGGAGCGGGGCCGGCGGCTGTTCCTTCTCCGGGCGGCCCCGCTGCACAGCCCTCCCCGGTAGCGGGGGCTGCTTGACGGGTCCCGGCCGTGCGCACCCCGGGTCCCCCTCTCCCCACGCCGGCGGGCTTCACTCCCGGTCGGGCCGGGCCGTCCCCCCCTGGGCCTGGGCCTTTCCTGCTCCTCCGGCCCGGCTCCCCCCTTGCCCAGGCACGGCAGAACATGGGGCACCCTCTAGCCAGCAACCCGGCTCAGGTCCCCATTCCCAGGGCCGCATCCCACCCCACGGGCACGACGCGGGTGGGCGCTGGGGCTGCGCCTCTGCTCGTGGTCTCCTGTAGCTCCCTCTCCCAGCCCTGCCCTCCCGATCCGTCCCGGGTTGGGGTGCACGAGGTCAGCCCCGGAGTCTGGCCCCCCCTGCAGCACCCGGGGGACCGTGTCCTCACTGGCAGCTGGAGCCACCAGTGGGCATCACGCCCGGTGGGTAGAACCTGTTGGAAGTGCAGGTTTCCCTGCCTGCAGCAGGGACTGGGGGTGGCTTTGGGGATAGGTAAACTGTTGGTACCACTGGTGCCCGCTTCTCAGGATCACGGAGGCACCACCATGGCTCAGAGCATGGCAAGGCACCATGCAGACCTGTGGGAAGAGGTCGGTACCAGGTTCTGCTGAGACACAGAATAAACTGGGAACAGGGCACGGATTGGACAGGGAGGCACTTGGTCTGATATCCTGTGCTTGCTGCCTTCTCTGTGGAGGTTTTAGGGGGGAAAACCCCAAAACTTGATAAAAAGGAGTCTGTGAAACACATTCTGCCTAAAGGAGATGTATTATAGGTGTTCTTCTTCTCTGCAGGTACTTTATATCATATGGAGCTTGCCAGAGGTATAAAACTTTTCAGGGATGCCATCCCTGACTAGCAGTGGGGGCTCATGCGGGGTCTTGCCATCTGCTCTCGCTTGGGGTGTGCGGTGTTAAATGGGTGTCTCGGATAAGCAGTTGGTTTGATCTGGTTTGCTGCCCCCCAAACCTGGCCATGGGAGCTGTGGGCTGCTTCGTGCATGGCTCAGGCCACCGGACTGAACAGACTTGATGCTTTGGGACCCCGAGGGGCTTCCCAGAGGTGCTGGTCCTTAATTGGATCAAGCTGGGCTGGGAACTTTGTGGCAGGAGGTGTCTGGCCTTGGAGCCCTGCAGAGCCTGGCTCTCTGGAGCATGATGCTTTGGGCCCTGCAGTGTTGGGATACCCATGCGCTGCTTTGCCTGGCAGCGTGTGGTACAGGGGAATGCCTCAGGACTTTCCTTTGTCTGTTTGTGGGTTTTATTCCCCAATTATTGGTTGATGGGATGTATCAGGTGCGGCTCTTTTTTTCTGCATACAGATGCTCTCGCGGCCCTTCTGCCATCTGGGTTAATTAAGGGCCAGATGCCGGCGCTTCGGGGTTTCGGATTGCTCAAGTGGCGGTTCAGCAGTTGAATTGATCTGCCACGATTTTGGGCACCTTGCTAATGCTGTGGTGAGTTTGGCAAGGCTTTTACCCATGAGTTATTAAAAGGGCGCACCTTAACCTGTCGGCTGATGGAGATGGACCCTCTTGGAAAGCATGCGGGTTGGTCAGGAGCAGATTTGTGAGAGGACACGCTGGCTGTCAGCCTGCGGGGTTCACGGACCGTCATCTGCGCTTGTTACTGCTGTTAATTGGTGGCTCCCATTCTAGAAGGTGCAGGATAATTTGTGCCGCTCGCTGGCTTTGGGCAGTTCCTTTCAGGGGAATGCGGAGGGTATATTTACAACTTAGGTTTTTATCTTCCCCCAATGGCATCTGTGCCTGCTCCAGGGGTTTTATTCACCGAGGCCAGGGACGTGCAGTGCTGCTGAGAGATGTGGGGGGCCGTCACCACCTCATGCCTGCCTGGCCTTTTGCGTTGGCTTGAACTTGCTTCATATCAACAGAGAATAGTTGTGTGAAGTCCCCACAGCTTCAAGTATCTGTCTTAATGTTTAGGGTTTTTTTTAGTCTGCCTTCATTTTCTTTAATTGTGCCAACTTGCTGGGTTTTACTGATCCACCTCAAGTGCTTTATTTGCAGCTCCGAGAGGGTGTGTTGCTTGCTCGTAGGAGTTTTCTTTCCCTGCTAACCTTCAGCTGACCCTCTGTTTTCTAGGTGAGCTGTTTCCTAGAAGCTTGCCCGTTGAGTTCCTGCTCCTCTTTGCCTCTCCCTCCGCTTTAGGTGCCAATGTATACCCCCCGATGTGCAGGTGACCTGTGTTTGTGCAGGGCTGGAGCGGATGCATCTCCCTGCATTTGCTTGCTTGCTTCCTTCCTTCCTTCCCGCCTGCCTCAGCAGACCCTCCTGAAGACACAATCAGGCTGGGTAGATCAAAACTTACTGTCAGCCAGTAAACTCCTGTTCTGGGCTGTCACAGAGTCTGTAGCAAGATTGGTGGGGCTACGGTGAGCCCTCTCGCTGTAGTAGCTAGGGACCCAGGGTGTCTTGGGCACAGCTAAATGCTGATGTGATGCTTAGATGGCTTGTTCCTCTGGAAGAGCGGCAGCAGCAGCGCTTTCCCCGCATCCCTTCCCAGGCAACGGGTCTCTATTGTTAGAAGCTGAAAGACTCCTGTTAGCAGCATCTCAGCCTTCAAGGATGGAGGAATTGGCCTAAAACAGGGCGGTAAAAGTAGCTGAGGGCTGCTAACGAGTTTTCTTCTTCCACTTTCTGTAAGAGGAAATGAGTGGCACCAGCGATGGCTTATTCAGCGTTGGTGTTGTCTCCGGGAACCCGCTGGCAGCACCGCCTCGGTGAGAAGTGCTGTGCCACGTTTCTTGCTATAGCTTGGGTTTAGGAGCATCTTATTCACCAGGGACAGCTGAATTCGGGAGCCCACTGGCATGGCAGCCGGGAGGGACAGTTGAGCTCCGCCATGGTCTGAACCCGAGGGGCTGAGATCGAGTAGGGGCTTTGCACCATGTTGCGCCCATACGGGTGCGTCACCGAAATGCAGGTCCTGGGAGGAACACGTTGTCCTGCATCCAGCCATGTGAGCTCAGCTGCAGGAACGCCAGGTTCTCCTTCAGCCTCAAAGTGCTTCACAAGCAGCAGAAAATCAGATGCTCCAAACCATGGTGCTTCTTCCAGCTGGGCCACAGGCTCCTGGGTGCTGCATTGCAGGAGTAAAATAACCTCGTTAAATCCATGTCCATCAAGGAAGGTGTCTGTAGCAGCACCTAGCAGGACCCTTCTGCTGTGTGTTGTGTGAACGTGGGTGATGTTTTCCACCTCAAGGCAGATGGAGGGGGACTGTGGGGGGTAGAGTGGCGTGGCCACTGTCGTACTGGGGTCTCAGGAGAGCAGCATTGCTCTGGATCTTCTGGAGCTCTTGAATTTAGTCATCCCCGGTGAATAAGATCAGGGATAAAAAACACTTTGGAGAGCCCCTTTCCTCCCAGAAGCTGGCAGCGGGGGGCTGAGTGGGGCTGAGCTCCCCACATATCCATATCGCTGAGCCTGGCCAGCACAGCCTGCAAGGTGGGAGATGGAAGAGGGATTGCTGCTGGCACAATCTGCAAGGTGGAAGATGGAAGAGGGATTGCTGCTGGCACATGCTCTGGTTTCACCGTTAGTAGGGGCTTCGGAGAGGAGGTCTCCCACTGCTGCTTGGCTGCAGGGACCACCTGAGCGCAGAGGGCTGCGTAGCAGGACAGGGCTTGGATGGTGCAGGAGCCCTTGTGCCCTGGGGTGGTAGATCCAGGGTCCCAGTGAGGATGCAGGTTTGTGCTGCTGCAAAGGCTTGTCCTCAAAATGGACCTGAGGAACCCAAACTAGGTGTGGGTGAGCTCTGGGTGCTCCCCTCCAACACCCAGCTGCTGTTTTGCTACCAGATCCTTACAAATGCTTTCAACTCCTTGAATTCAGTTTGCAAAACTGGCTTAAAATACGTTTGGCAAGAAGATAGAGTAAAATTTGAGTCACCACAAGGTCAGGGGCTTTTTGACTTCCTTGTTTTCTTGCCGCACATCTTGCATCCTGCTTTTTCTGAGTGCTGGTGCTGCTCCCAGCTGTTGGGAACTGCTGATCCGCTCAGCCCCTTGCCGGGAGATTGGTGAGTGCCGGGACACTTTTCCCAGCCTGGAAAGGAGCTCAGTGGGAATTGCTGGAGTTGGGGGAGCAAACACTTGCGCTCGGCTCCTGCTTTGTGCCACACGGTGAGCGCTTGCTGCCATCTCTCTGCCTGGTTGCTGCCACCCCCCTGCCTGCAGATAAGCTCCCGCCGCCCATTTTTGCCTGCCAGACGCAGGTTGTTTAGCAAGGGCAGAATATTTACAACTCGTCATAATGACACTAAATGGTCAGATCTGTTCAAATGAGGTGATTGAGGCTGTTGGCTCTGGATCTGACACCCCCTCTGCTCCTGTGTGCCAGAAACCTGCCTTATTTACTCTCGGGCTCCAGTTCGGCAGAGGGGACCCTGCCCCATCCATCCCTTTGCCCAGTTCAAGCTGGACAAAGATGGGCATGGGAGAAGACGGGGCAACGCAAGAGCTGCTCTGCAGTCCCTGAACCGTTTCCTTTGCCCTCCTTAGAACTGGAGCCAGGCAGCAGCGTTGGACCCTGCCCAAGGGCTGAGCTCGGGGGAAATCACCTTCAGCGGGGCTGTGCCAGTGGCGGTCGCATCCCCGGGCTGGCAGGCAGCCCTGCCTCGTCACCCTCGGTTAGCCTGGGGGGACGCACATAGTGCAGGGTGCTGAGCACCCAGCTTTGGCGAGTGTTTAGAGTGTTGCTCGGCCTCTCTTCACCCTGCTCGAGGCGCTGGGGTGGCTGAGGTGTTGGTGTGGGGAGCGAGGGGTGCGCCTTAATTCTCGAGCTCAGGCTGGAGGAGGAGGCAGTTCGCTTTTTGGACGCTGCTGTCAGCACTGCAGGGCTTAAAGGAGTGGGGGAGATGGGGGGCTATCTCTGTCTCTGAAATTAGTGGGGTTTTGGATGGCTAAAATGCACGCTGCGGTACCCGGAGGCTCTGGGAAACCAAGAAGCCGCAGGAAAGCAGCAGGCGTGATTCATGTCTCCGAGCCGGCTGCAGAAATTCCCTGGTAGGCTTCAAGTTTGCTTTCCAGGCACTTCTGCAGAGCAGGGCTGACTGCGAGCCAGGTCGGTGAAATCGGAGGGACTGCAGTAAATTCTCCTTCCTCCCTCTCTTGCAGGACGGGATCTGCAGTCAAGCGCAGAGTGCTGCTGCGGCGCAGCCTGGGAGCTCCCACTGTTCGCTGGAGAGCCGTCGACCTAGGGGGGGAAAAAGGCTCTGAATAAATCCCAGGTAACTGAAGCAGGGAGGAGTGTTGTGTCTTACATGAGGCTGCCCGGGAAGCGGTTTGCTCACGGGGGCAGCCTCGGCAGGGCTGGGGTAGTACGGTGGCAGACTTGCCCCCTCTGTAACAGCATTGGCACTGCACTGCCAACACCCAAAGTGAGCCCTGAACTGATGTGAATTCTTTCCCTCTTACTGCCTGCCAAGCTGGCTCTGGCTGTGTGTGCTGCCCAGCGGGCTCGGCCCCCAGATTTTATCCAGATTTTCTTTTTATCCCTGTTGGGGATCGCTATCCAGCTTGGACAGGGAACAGAGGGGACAGTTCCTCTGTCTGCATCTTGTGTGCTTGCAGGGGATTGCTGCATTTGGCTTTCAAGATACTCATTTACATTTTAAAACCATTTGCAAGCTCTTTTTTTTTTTTTTTTTTTTTTTTTTTTCCACTTGGCTTTGCTTTCTGTGCTCCTGCCCCTCCAAAACATCAAGGCCACTGCGGGCTTTCAAGGACGATCGTCTGGTTTCTTTGCTGTTGAAGGAAGGATGGGTGAAACAGCCGTAAAAGACAAATCCCTGCTGACCTTTAAGAAGGGCTATCTGCTGCCTGCACATCGGGCTTCCTCAGCCTGCCAAGCCGTAAATCTGCCCTAAACTGCCTGAATTATATAATATAGCCCCAAGTGCTGGGCGGAAACCCGTTGAATTTAAAGCAACACTGCCGGAGCAGGGATGGTTTCTGGAAGAGGCTCCTTTTGATCTTGCCGGCATGCTTGGTCAGGCGCTGCAGACTCGTGCCCCTCTTGGCTGCGCTGTCCCCTCGCTCCGGCATCGGTCTGAGCCTTGGGTTTTGCTCGATTCCTATTCCCATCCCAGAGCTGTTCCCTGTGTAAGAGTGAGGGAGAGCTGGGGGTGAATTTTCCCTAGAAAAGTGTCTCTCGGACGAGGAGGCACAAACCCAGGGGAGATTGGCTGAGTCCTTGTGGCGGGGATGAGGGCTGCCCAGCTCTGCGTGGGATAGGGTGAGCAAAGTGGCTGCTGCTGCTGGTGAGAGAAGCAAGTTGGGGCTGGAGCCTGAGCAGGGGTGAACACTGGCGTCTTCAGTGACTGCTTTCCTCCTCCTCCTCCTCCTCCACATCCTCGTTAGCAAACCAGCTGATTCCCCACTCACTGGCAGAGCCCGCGCTGCGCCGGCGTGGCTGCGAGGCGCTCACCCGCCTCTGGGGAACAGGCTCGACTGGCAGCGCGGGAGCTGAGGGCTTCTCTGGGCGCTTCATCTCCTTGTGATTCTTCCCATGAGAGCCCAAGCTCTTTCCCTCCCCTGGCTTTTCCTTCCCGGAGCTCTCCCTAGTGATCCCAGTAAGGAAACTATCAACCCTCAACCTCTCTGGTCTGCCTCTCCTCCCAGGGACGTGCCACTAGCTGGAGACCACCATGACGGACTCGAAGTACTTCACCACCACGAAGAAAGGTAAGAGAGGGAGTGGGAGGGTCGTACAATTTTTCCCCAAATAATCAGGCTCTTCTTGCACCTGTATAAGCCAGATGGGGAGGGCTGTCCCTGCAGTGGGAAGCTGGCAGAGGTGCCAGCTCTTGTGGGAGGGCCCTGAGCCCACATGGGGTGCTGTGGCTGACACCCCGCTCCTTGCTCCAATGCAGCTGGGGCAGCTCCTGGGCTGCCATGGGGTCAGAGCACCTTGTCACCAGCCCCCTGAACCCAGAAAAGGCTGTTGGCAGCTGGGTTATTGCCTTTAGCAGCTCAGGAGTGGCTGCGGGACACGGCTGGCCCCCTGCAATCCCCTGGGCTGGGATAGAAGCACTCAGGGTGTTCGACTTAAGCACTTTCCAGACCAAGGAATTAATGTGGAGGAAAGCCGTGTGGCATCTTCCTCTTCAGTCTGCCTACCTGGGAGTGAATAAAGAGCTCAGCATGGCTTTGCATGGGCAGGAGACGATGCCCTTCGGCTGGGTCTGGAGCCGCTGGGGGATTGCTGCCACATGCAGAGCGGGATTTGGGAGCCACCATCCCTTGCACGGGCTTGAAGAGCAGTTCCCAAAATCCGCCTGTGTTCACTGCTGTGGGTGCCTGCTGTCATCTGGGCTGCAGTGGGCTCCCCAGGTAGGGGAGGGTCTCCCAACAGCCATGTGCAGGGCTGGGGCTTCACTGTGTGCTGTGATAACTGCCCCACAGCCAAAAATACCTGCCGAGTAAACCCCGTGTCCTGTGCTTGGTGTGTGGGGTGCTGGTGCTCGTCATTCCTGCAGTGTCTCTGGTCCTTAAAGCCCTCTGGGGCTCTCGTGGGGCTGGAGGAGCCGCAGGGATGCACTAGCATGCTCATCTCCATTTCCATGGATAAGAGCTGAGCCCCCAGAGCAGGTCTGGCCCTCAGTGAGACATTTGGGAAGTTAAATCCCCCTTTCCAGCTCCCAGCACCCTGGAGCACCTGCGATGGCGAAGGAGCCCTGGCACACAGTGGGTAGGAGCTGTGCTCACCCTCCCCTGGGAGCAGCACCCAGCGGAGGGGTGGTTGCCTCATCCCCTAACCCCTGAGCTCCCCCTTTTCCCCTTCCTTCAGGGGAGATATTTGAGCTGAAAGCTGAACTGAACAGCGACAAGAAGGAGAAGAAGAAGGAGGCTGTGAAGAAGGTGATAGCATCCATGACTGTCGGCAAAGATGTCAGGTGTGTGGCGGTGCTGTGCCAGAGCTGCCTGGGCCAAACCATGCTGGGAGGGTGCCTGGGTGGCTTGTGGGTTCCCGTTTCCCCCGTTGCCTCTGAGGGGTTTTCGTGCTGGCCTTTGTCTTGGGTGAGGTCTGAGTGAGCTCCTGGCTGCAGGTATACCTCCTGCTACAGGAGGAAAATGTTTGTGTAAGCGTGGCCGTCTGGCAGGCAGGGGCTTGCCTGGCTTTGATAGTAATCTGGCTAAAAGAGGATTGGTCTGGCCGCCAGATAAGTTGTTGGGATTATTGCCACTTCCTTCAAGTGTTACTAAAAACAAGCAAAAACTCCCTCTGAGCCTTTATGGCAGAGGGTTGGTGTCTCTGCTTCGGTGTCGATAAGCCTTTTGCAGCCACTCCAGTCCAAAAGGTCGGGTGGCTGCTTTTCCCTCTTCTCCTTTATCCGTCTGACTGAGCAGCACGTGGCCTCTCCGTCCCCTCCTTCCCGCACGGACCCGTCCCCACACACCCGTGGCATTATGCGCCGTGTCAGCACTTTGCTTTCCATGGTGCGTTTGAGAATAGATGGAAGAAAACTGTGGTCTAGGCTCTGTGTTTGGTAAACTGGTGTGTCCCTGGCTCCCAGAGCACTCGCAGCAGCAGGTAACGCTTCTGTCTCGGGGCCGCTGTGGAGAAGATGACACTGGACATGGCAGGGACTTGCCTGAGGCTGATCAGCGCTCAGCAGAAGCTACATCGATTGGAGAGGAAATATCAGCTGTGGCAGCCTGATTTTTTGGGGTGTGTGCGCATATTTTAGGCTGCGAGAAAGCGTTTTACTAAATTCACCCCTCCCTGGGAGGTGCCAGGAAAGCCTGGTTTAGCCTGGGGTGAGAGCAGCTGAGGTGGGTGGCAGCTCTGCCGGCAGCAGGAGCTCGGCGAGAGAACCAGTGAAGCACAGTACCCCAGGCTTAGTGGTGCCCTGGGTTTGATCCTGTAAGCGATGGCTGGGTTTGCGGTGGCAGAGAAGCTTCCAGGAGCCAAGGGACATCTGTCAGGGTGGGATAACTCCTGCATTAGCCCTCTGATCTTGATTGCTTCTCCTAAGGTGGTTTAATAGTCTAATTGGTCTGTCTGTATCTTTAATAGTCTAATTGGTTTGTCTTTGTCGTCTGTGGTGAGACAGCATCTCTGGCATCCCGCAGCTCTAGGGCGTTTGGGAAGGGGAAGCCCCCAGCTCGATGCAGGCAGCTTGGCAGCTCTGCTCCGTCCTAGCAGAGCATCGTTCTGCTGCAGGGCTCACCGGGGGGAGTGGGGCTGTTCCTTACACCGAGTCGTGGATGTTTACTTCTCTAACGTGATGTTTCTCGTATAGGACGTGGGGCGAACGCTCAGCAGTTTGCAGCAGGACAGGTTTAACGTCCGCAAAAGCAGGGGATGGTTTTGGTAGGGCTATGTGGGAGGGATTGTGCAGAAGGCGAGGGGAGAATAGGTCATCTCCCACGTCCTCTCACAGGTGCCAGAGGCTTTCACACCATCCCGTGATGACTGGGTGATGTTGCATTTTCTGCCAGGGTAGTGGACATGCACCAGAGCTGGGATACAGCAGAGCCGTGTAGGAGAGCTCAATTTTGGTCCATTAGGGGCTGTTTTGAGTTGCTCTCGGTACAGATGCGTAAAGAAAAACTTTCTGGGGATGGGTGATTTAGCCACATCTGCTGCAGGGTGGGCTCAGGTCCTGGGAGAGCCTGGGGTCTTCTGGCTTCAGGAGTGGGTTGAGCCATGGGAAGGGGATGGCCACACACCTCAGGAAATGTGGGGTCCCATAGGCAGCGGCGTCTCCTTCCCCCGGCTCTGCAGCACGGCTGTGTCCTGCCTTCACGGAGGTGCTTTGTGTTTCAGCGCTCTCTTCCCGGACGTGGTGAACTGCATGCAGACGGACAACCTGGAGTTGAAGAAGCTGGTCTACCTCTACCTGATGAACTATGCCAAGAGCCAGCCGGACATGGCCATCATGGCAGTCAACACCTTCGTGAAGGTGAGAGGAGAGGGTCGCGTGCCTAAGAGCCGCATGCTGCAGCGGGTCGGTTCAGCCCACCACATGCATCCCTGCTTTCATGCGAGGCCACCACGCTAAGCTGCTATGTACCCCAGTCCAAAAAAGGGAACTGTTGTGGTTTAACCCCAGCCAGCAACTAGGCACCACGCAGCCGCTCACTCACTTCCCCCCACCAAGTGGGATGGGGGAGGAAATCAGGAAAATAAGTAAAACTCGTGGGTTGAGATAAGAACAGTTTTAATAGAACAGAAAAGAAGAAACTAATAACGATAATGATAACACTAATAAAATGACAACAGTAATAATAAAAGCATTGGAATGTACAAATGATGCACAGTGCAATTGCTCACCACTCGCCGATCGACACCCCGTTCCTCCCCGAGCGGCGAACAACTCCCCC
>JAVJGG010000088.1:1517865-1537225 GCA_035590195.1 Aviceda cuculoides
ATACTGAACTCAAAACACAGCACCCTACCAGCTACTAGGAAGACAATTAACTCTATCCCAGCTGAAACCAGGACAGGAATGTGGGCAGGTTTCCAAAGCCTCTGTCTTTGGGAGTAGGGGCTCCCCTAGTTCTAGAGAACTGAGCAAATTTGTGCAGTAATGCAGAAGAAAAACATTTTCTTGGCAGCTGTACTGTGCCACTTGCTCTGTCAGTGGCAGCTTTGGTTGTGGGCAGCTCCCGTGATTGAACTGCCATCATGTGAGCTTACGTGCTGAAGTCTCTGCAGCTGAGAAGGCCCTCGTGATCTTCCAGTTGGAGTTGGGAACTGAAGAGCATGTTTGTTAGGAGCCAAAATATTGCCAGATCACTTTGTGGAAAGGCTTGGTGGGCATTAGGGGGAGTTTTAGCTTTTTAGGAAGGAAAAAAACCCACACCATAAACCTGACAGATGTATTTCCCAGGTCAGGTGGCTGTTCTGCAGGGTGGCAGCTGACTTCAGGTACTTGGTGTAAGCGATGAAGACAACAGATTCCTGGAGGTGTGTTTGGAGCAAGAAACGATGGTGTTAAAGCTCTGTGGGTGCCAGATTGCAGAACAAGAGATCAAACCTCTCTTTTGGGTGACTGAGAGCCGCATGTTAAAACCTTAAAACCTCTAGACTTCAGGTACCCAAAGGAGAATGGAGGTCCCGAAGCCACCACTGATGCCTGCGATTCAAGGAGCAGTGGCCCAGGTTATCTAACCTCCTCCTCTCATCCCCACAGGACTGTGAGGACCCAAACCCCCTGATCCGGGCTCTGGCTGTGCGGACCATGGGCTGCATCCGCGTGGACAAGATAACGGAGTATCTCTGTGAGCCCCTGCGGAAGTGCCTGAAGGACGAGGACCCTTATGTCCGCAAGACAGCAGCTGTCTGCGTGGCAAAGCTCCACGACATCAATGCCCAGCTGGTGGAGGACCAGGGCTTTCTGGACACCCTTAAAGACCTCATTTCGGACTCCAACCCCATGGTGATTGGTTTCTGCCTTCTCCATCCTCTCTTCTCTTCATCTGAATGACAGTAAACGCTTTCCTTTCATCTTCCATTCATCTTCACATGCTGACTCCCTTCCTCCCATTGCTCCCTTTCACTCTTTTTTTGGTGCTTAACAGACCCGCTTCTGGGGACAGCTGTTTCTGAGGGCTGCAGGCTATGTTCCTCGTCCTGTAACCCTGTCTCCTGGATGGAATGTTTCTCTGATTCCTTGGCAGTGCGTTATTAGTATGTTCCCAATGGGCAGGAAGCTGCCCTGGCCAGCTCGGAGCAGGGGATGGTGGCAGAGGGGAGCTGATGCTTGGCTCTGATACCACATAGCTGGTGCCTTTTGCCTCTGGTGAGGGTTTCCTAGAAGCTGGGCTTCGGCCAGCATTAATGTCCCTGCTTTTCCCCAGGTGTGAGTGACTTTAAAGCCTGCTTTCCCTAGGGTTTCTCTTCCCCCAGCCTTTGCTGCTCTTCGGGTCTTGCCAGAGGTGTAGTGGCGAGCCCAGGAGCTGCCGCAGAAAGCGATGGGGCTCCGCAGAGCTGCCTGGGGAAGGGGAACGAGAGCGGGTTCCTCTGCGCCAGGCATGGGGCCAAGGCTGACTCCTGCTGAACATGTGCGAACCGTTGGAGATGCGGCGTGGGTGGTGGGACCGTGCTGGCGCTGATTGCTCATCTCCTGAGGATCAGCTGGTGGGGAGGAGAAGCTGGTGCCCAGATGTCGCTGGGATGCGAGGTGCTGATAACGGAGGATGCAGCTCATCCGCTTGCACCAGCTTTTCCCCCAGGCTCTTGAACCACGTTTGGTGTCTCCTAACACGTGCTCTGTCCCCTCTGGCAGGTAGTGGCCAATGCGGTAGCGGCTCTCTCAGAAATAGCAGAGTCTCACCCGAGCAGTAACCTCTTGGACCTCAACCCCCAGTCCATCAACAAGCTGCTCACAGCCTTGAACGAATGCACCGAGTGGGGCCAGATCTTCATCCTGGACTGCCTGGCAAACTACATGCCCAAGGATGACCGGGAAGCCCAGAGGTGAGGGGGGCTCTGGGTACTGCCGGGGCAGTGCTGCCTTCAGGGCACCCAGGACCAGCCAGAGTGGGGCTGGAAAGGGGAGGGGGACAGGCAGGTATTGACTGAAGAGCCTTACACACTACCTTTTCTCCTCTAAGAAGCATCTTCATCCTTCTGACCCTTGGAATCCTGCTGTGGGAGGTGGGACAGTGGGCATCTGCTGGCCACCGTGCCTTGGGCACAGCCATCTGGAGACTGCTGTGGTCCTGTAGGGAGCCCTGTCCCCGTGCTGGCACAGGGTTTGTGTTTCTCGAGCTGCTTCAAAGTGTGGCCTTACCATTTGTGGCAGCAACAGATGACAGGCACTAGGGAGCTCTGAAAGGGGGTCATGGCAACAGGGTTTTGTGAAGGGTGGGAAATAACTATCATCAGGGCATTTAAGAGCCATTTCAGCATCTCTTGGGAAGGTCTTAAGTGCTGCTTAGCTGTCCTGCTGCAAACTCTGCCAGTGCCGCCTTCTTCCATCAGTAGTAGCAGCAATGTTTAAGCAGGAAAACGGACTGTGATCGTTTTCTTTCCATTCTCGTTCCCTCTCACCCCCCCAACACCTCCAGCATTTGCGAGCGAGTGACGCCCCGGCTGTCCCACGCCAACTCGGCGGTGGTGCTCTCGGCGGTGAAGGTGCTAATGAAGTTCATGGAGATGCTGTCGAAGGACCTCGATTATTACGGCACGCTGCTAAAGAAGCTGGCCCCACCGCTGGTCACCCTGCTTTCTGCAGAGCCCGAGCTGCAGTATGTGGCTCTCCGCAACATCAACCTCATCGTGCAGAAAAGGTGGGTGCTGTGGAGCAGCAGGAGGGACAGCGTGGCTCAGGCTCTCCCTCCTCTGTGCGTGCTGCTTCCCAGTGCTTCAAACCCTCTGCAGTGGTGTCAGGGCTTTGCTGACACAACCTGTCGTGTGTTTTTTTTTTTTTTTCTTCTCTATTATCTAAAATCCAAGGGCTAAGCGTAGAGAGTCAGGTGAGACAAGGAGCAGGGAGCTAAGCTGGGATCTCCAGGAGGGGTTTATTTTAATTTATTGTTTATTTGGGGGAGCAAAGGATGGAAAGGCCAAAAGCTGAAACTTTGGTTTAGTCATTAAATGTCTACCAAGGAATTTTTGTGATATCAGCTTGTTTCTCTGCAGTCATCCTCTTTGAATAAGTGCTGAGAGTCCTTTTGTCCCTTTGCTGATCAAAAATTGCTGGTGGGCAGGAGGTGTCCGAGGCCCCACACATGTGCCCCGAGCAGAACTGGCCAGCTGGAGAGCCATGCTTTGCAGTGACAGCCCCAGTCAGATGATTTGTCATCCTACCAGCTATCACTGTGGTTGTCTATTAAAAATAGCAGCAATTTCTGGGAGAAGTGGAAAGCAATTAGTGTCCCTGGGAGCAGGAATGTGGAAGGCACGTTGACTCCTTGGAGCTGGACCTGGCCTACCTCTTTCCCAGATTAGAGAGAGGATGATCTGGTGAGAAAAGGTCCAGCCTAGCCTTGGGGCCTGGGTTTGCATCCCTGTTCCCCGCAAGACGTCCCTTCCAACCTTGGCAAGACAAACATCCCCTGTTGCCTTGCGTCTGGTCTTCGTTTGCGGCAAGGTTGTGTTCTGTCCCCTGTGTGCCAGCAAAGGGGAGCCAAGGGACAGAGTCCTGGGGGGATAGATAACCATGGTATCTTGGATTCCTTGGCATTGAGTGGGCCCCCAAAACCTTGTCCTAGTGGCCAAGGAGCCTCCTCCTCCTGGCCCAGAGCTGCTTGCTCTCTGGCTCTGGGTTTCCCCAGCTTATGTCCTCTGTGTCCTCAAGCCTTCACCATCCCAGCTCCAACCTCAGCCAGGGAATGATGATTCATGTTTGTAGCTGGCTAATGGAGTAATGAATTTGCATGGACTGGGGGCATTAGCTGGCTGCAGGGTCAGGCGAATGAATCCCCATCCGTCTCCTGACCGGCATGCAGCTTTCTGAGGAGGACAACTCCCTTTCTGCACTGCTTTGCTTGCTGATTGCTGCCTGGGTCAGAGCCTGGAGGTGGGAGCAGAGCTCAGATCTTGCTTCTGCCACTAGAGAAGTCATCTGATACCAGCATCAGGTGTCCAGAAAAATCTGGAGAAAACCATAGTTTCTGGAAGATTTTTCATGTCTCTCTTTGTGGTCAAAGTGAAGGAGTGTGCGTCTCCCTTAATCACTGCCTCTCCTTGTCTTCCAGGCCTGAGATCCTGAAGCACGAGATGAAGGTGTTCTTTGTGAAGTACAACGACCCCATCTACGTCAAACTGGAGAAGCTGGACATCATGATCCGCCTGGCTTCCCAGGCCAACATTGCTCAGGTCAGGGTCTGCCTGATGGTGGTGGGTGGGCACCAAGAGGGGCATGCAGGGCTCCAGCCCTGTGGGGAGGGGATTTGCTGAGAAATCCTAGTCCCAGCTTTGCAGGATGTGGATGGGAGCAGCTGTACCACTCAGTCTGCTTCCGCTGGGTCACTGCCCCACTTTTCTGGTGGCTTTTCTTGCTGCTGGGCTCTCACTCTCTTGTCCTCTCTGGCAGGTGCTGGCAGAGCTGAAGGAGTACGCCACGGAGGTGGACGTGGACTTCGTAAGGAAGGCGGTTCGAGCCATCGGCCGCTGTGCCATCAAGGTGGAGGTGAGGGCTGGGTCGTTTCAGGTCCCAAAGGCAGCTGTGGCTAGGCAAGGCATCGCTCTCCAGCATGTGTTGGATGAGCTGGAGGTCATCCCACGCCAGGAGTTAGTGCTGCCCCGCCAAGCTAGAGCCTTCGTGGGCCTGGGGACAAGCCACACTCACGTACGTGGAACAGGGGTGTAAGGAGGGTATTTCATCCCCTTACCCTTTGCTGCTGGAGCTGTTTTAGGATCCTTGCCTGCTCTGTGCTCCATTGCAGACCCAACTGCCCGCAGCTGTGCCTGGTGTGTTAATGCAGCGGGTGGTACAAGTGGCTTGTTCAGGGACCGCAGTGGGTGCTGTGAGGGAGCTAATCCCTTACCGAGGGGCCAGGAGGCTTTGCTTCCCCTTGGGGGTAATTTGAAGGGGATTATTGAAAATCTTGCTGTGGCTCCGCATGGCCCAGGTACAGGCAGGTCGTGTAGCTTTGAGCCAGCTGATATTGCACTGGATTTACTGCAGAGCATCCTCAATCACATGAGACAAACTGCTCGACGCCAGTGAGCCGGGCGCTGGTGAGAGGCAGGAGGAGATGTGCTGGAACCGGCTCAGGCTTTGCTTCCCACCAGGAGCTGAGCTGGCCCAGCTCTGCCGTTAGATCAATCCTTTCCCTCTGCAGGGAAGCCAGCCTCTCTCGGGGGGATTTATTATCATGGCATTAGCTCTGTTCTTCCCTCTCTATTAATGCCGAGCTGTGTGGCTGTGCAGATCCAAACTAAGGCAAGGTGCAAGATGCTGCTGCCCTGGCAAGCTGAGGTCTAGGCTTGCTGCTGTGCTCCTGCACCCGATGGCCTGAAATGCATCCTGTGGGAGCAGGGAGCAAGTGGCACGGGGGGAGAGAAGGCTCTGGGAGCATGCAAGGGGGATGAGCAGGAGCCAGACCTGGATGGGAAGGGGAGACCAAACTTGTGCATCCCCCTGTTCTAGTCTGTGCTGGGTTTGGGGCACGTATGGAGGGGATAAGGCAGCAAGGAGGGGGTGTGGGAAGGGCAGCTGAGGCTTTGGGACAGGGATGTAAGAGCATCGCTGCTTGACTGACCGAGTCCCTCTGACAGCAATCAGCTGAGCGCTGCGTCAGCACCCTGCTCGACCTCATCCAGACCAAAGTCAACTACGTGGTGCAGGAGGCCATTGTCGTCATCAAGGACATCTTCCGCAAGTACCCCAACAAGTGCGTGGCGGCCACCTGCGAGCCTTGGGTGGATGCTCCTGGTCCTAGACAGGCTCTTTCTGCCCCTCTGTGCTTGGGGGGCCCTACAAAGACCCAGGCATGGGTGAGGGTGGGCTGCTGCTCCCTCCTGTGGGATGGTTGGAGGTGAAACCACCTGGAGCCTCCCTGCAGCGAAGGTGGCTTTGGGTTTTTTTTGCCAGTTGGGGTTGTGGTCACTGGTCAGTGCTGCCCCAAGAGTTAAGCTCGGGGCAGGAAAGCTGTCCCCAGCCCTGGGAACATCCCCAGCCCCATGATGGCAGTCCCAGATCCAGACACACAAACGGGCAGGAGCTGCCAAGAGACTTTGAGGTCCCTCCTGTCAGCGTAAACTGTCTCTGGCTCTTAATTCAGCGCTCCTGACGCTCGAGCAAGGGCAGCAGGAGGAGAGGGAAGTATTCCAGCTGAGCTGGGATGAATAGGCAACTGCGTGATCAGGAAGTCATGTACTAATAGTGGTAATAAATACTAATGAACTGAATTAGTAGCAAACAGGAGCTCTGCACAAATAGCCAGCGACTCAGGGCTGCTGCAGAGAGGAGGGAGATCAGATGCACAGGGCTGAGAAGTTAATTCAGCAGCAGGGCTGGCAAACAGGGCAACATGCTCTGGGACCAGAGAGGGATTGGCATGGGCAGCATCACACTGTGCCACAGCCCTGGGGAGAGGGGACAGCCCCAGGCAGGTGGCAGGGACTCTTGCCACTGCCCTCGGTGATGTCCTGGTTCTGCTGAGGGTGTGATGGGATGTGTTTTGGAGTTAGAGCGGAGGTGGGACTTGGGTTTCTTGCTTTTGGTGAATGTTTATCCTCTCCTCGGGAAGGTATGAGAGCGTGATCGCCACCCTCTGCGAGAACCTTGACTCCCTGGACGAGCCTGAGGCACGAGCTGCTATGATCTGGATCGTGGGAGAGTATGCTGAGCGGATCGACAACGCTGACGAGCTGCTGGAGAGCTTCCTGGAGGGCTTCCATGATGAGAGCACCCAGGTGTGGTGGGACGGGGGGCAGCCCCCTATGCGATGGGGGGATCTGGCTGCCAGCAGGACCAGCTGGTTTAGGGGTGATACTGTGACAAAGCTTGTGCTAATCAGAATGTAACAAAGCAATTTGCTCTAGCAGGGCTGTGAAGATGTTTTTCTTGCAGGTGCTTGGGACAGCGGTGTCCCACAGCGGCTTTTGGGTGTAGAACGTGGCCCATGAAATGCCACCATGGTGGTGTCCCAAGCACCTTCCCTCCTTAATAGTTGGGAGGAACCAAGTGGTCACTTGGTCATTCCTCTCTGCCAGGACAGGATCAGCCCTTTGGAGCTCGAAAACAGAGTCAGACAGCTGAAATGAGCAGAGGGAACTGTGCCTGCCCCTTCTGCTGGGGCAGCTGAGGCCAGTGGTTTTGCCTGTGGAATTTTGGGGTGTTTCCATCTATGGAAAATGCCTACAACCCCACTGTGCAAAATACCATGAAACTAAGTTGTGGTGAAGAGAGGAAAGTCTATAAATGCAGAACAGCAAAGCCAGTGATCCTGGCAGCCCTGTCTCCAGTCTAAAGGGACTGTCAGAGGTGAGTTGCTGCTGCTTATCCTTGTAAAAGTCAGAGGATGCTCTGGCCTTCACCCTTGTGGGACCGTGTAACCCCATCCCAAGATCTTGCCTAGTAACCTCTGTGTCAACCTGTGGCTCTTGACAGGCTGAGGGTGCGGTAATTGGCTTGGGACAGGCTGCAGACCTGGCTGGGAGCCATGCAAAGTCCCCTGACACTTGTCACTGCCGCTTGAGCGGTTACCACGTGTTTGGTCCCTTGAAAGGCAGGTTGGGGTTACGTCCTGGCAGCACATATGGGAAAAATTCACGTGTTCTTGCACAAAAATGGTGTGATCTGTCTGTCTGTCCCTCCCTAACCCTGCTCCTCTGCCCACAGGTTCAGCTGCAGCTGCTGACGGCCATTGTGAAGCTGTTTCTGAAGAAGCCCACCGAGACGCAGGAGCTGGTGCAGCAGGTGCTGAGCCTGGCCACGCAGGTGGGTAACAGCTCCTGCGCGAGGGAAGAGCTTTCTGTGGGCCTTGCCATCCCCCCCAAGGCAGCAGGATTGGCTTGGTAATGCAGTACCTGTCATGGGAGGCAGATAATTGGAGCTTAATTCTGGAAAAGCTGATAGTTAAAGTCCTGGAGAGCGAGGACACCGTCTCCTGTAGTGCAGGAGGCATCTTGTGCTGTTTCCCTGCTAACGCTGGTGCAGCAAGGCGGTGTAGCCTCTGTACAGCAGAGATGTGACATAAATAGCTTTAACTTTTATCCCCATGATCCCTCTAATACTACAGCAAGACTTAGATGGGGCCGAGATGCTCTGAGTTGCTCTATAGCAGCTGCAGCTTCCCCTGCCCAGTGGTTTCAGCACTAACCTCCGTGCTTCCCGAAGGACTCCGACAACCCCGACCTGCGGGACCGTGGCTACATCTACTGGCGCCTGCTCTCCACGGACCCTGTGGCCGCCAAGGAGGTGGTGCTGGCGGAGAAACCCCTCATCTCGGAGGAGACGGATCTGATCGAGCCGACGCTCCTGGATGAGCTGATCTGCTACATCGGGACACTGGCCTCCGTCTATCACAAACCTCCCAGCGCCTTTGTGGAGGGGAGCAGAGGGGTCGTGCACAAGAGCTTGCCCCCGCGAACGGGCTCGTGAGTATCACTGCCTCCCCAGGGTGACTCCCCACCCCGTGCTGGGACTTCCAGGGCTGGATCCATGTGGTGGGCAGGTCGGATGCTGAGCCAAGTGGCTGTGGGGCTGCCACGGCCACGCACAGCACAGTGCAGAGCTGGCTTTGTCTGCTCTGCTGGGAGCTGAGCTAAGGCCCCCCCTTCCCAAGGGGAGGTTACCCTGTAGGAGCAGGGCTGTATGGATTCAATACTGTCCTTACAAGGCTGAAGTGGAAGGTGATCTCAATGAGAATGTGTTGTGTCGGGAACCATGCTGGGATGGGGTGTCTCTTTGAACGCTCACTGCAAAGCCCAGATGGGTGAACTTGTGTCTCCACCGGGACCTGTCGGCTCAGCCGGAGCTCCTCAGCATCTCATGTCTTTCCCTTGCCATTCCCTGTAGGAGCGAGAGCGCCGAGAGCCCCGACACAGCCCCCTCGGGGGTGCAGGCGGGGGAGCAGCCGGCCGTCATTCCCACTCAGGGTGACCTGCTGGGTGACCTGCTGAACCTAGACCTGGGTCCCCCGGTGAGCGGGCCTCCCATCGCCACCTCCTCCGTGCAGATGGGTGCCGTGGACCTCCTCGGAGGTGGCTTGGACAGCCTGGTACGTCACAGCCCTGCGTGCTCCTTCCCCGATGCCTGGCTACCCTGGTGGCATCGTGCTGGGTTTGATGCTGGCTCCTGTCTGGAGCTCCTGGGGATGGGACGGGCTCGTCTGCCTGGAGACCTCCAGGCTAGTCCTTTCTTTCTACAGCTGGTGAAGGCAGAGGGGCACTGCACCCTAATTTATCTTGTCCTCATCAGATGGCTGGAGCAGGGCAGAGGGTTAGTGCTCCTGAGTGCCTTTTCTCTCAGCACATGAGGTCTGCGTAGATGCTCCCGCTGTCTGTGCTGTGCTGCAGGGGTGACTGCTCTTCCTGGGTCCCCCTCTGAACCCCACAGCTGCACGAAATGGCAATGTGCCCCAAGCTCCTGTGGGGCTGGGCCAAGACGTGCCTGCTCCCGGCCTGCAGGGTGCTTTAACGGGTGTCTCCTGCACCGGGAGATCTTGAGGTGGCAGCTTGTCCTCCTGGGAATGCTAACCAAGAAGGGGTTTGGCCGTAGGGTGAGGAGGGATGGAAACCTCTGCCTGGTTGGGACTGCCTGCCCCACGGGTGCCGGTGATGGTTCCAGGCTCCCCGAAGGAAGAGTTCGAAGTTTTCTCCACTGCTTGTAAAGTCCAGCAGATATCCCCCGAGGGGAGGCACTGTTGCTGTCTCTTTGCCTGCTGCCTCTCCTGGTCTGTAAGCCCTCAGGCGCTGCCCTGGCTCTTTGCAGGCTGCAGGGTTTGGTAACGGGCTGGCGCTGAGTGCGGGCATGAGAGACCCTGGTCGTGCTCTGGCTCCAGGGCAGCAACGGATGGACAGATGGACGTGTTGATAGTGCAGCAGGACTAACCTCTCTTCTCTCCTCCCCTTCTTTTGTCTCTCTGGTTTTTGTCTCCTCTCTCCTGGCTTGTCTCTGCATGTGGCTGGCTCTTCTCTTCGCCTTGCCTGCTTCTGCTTGGAGATGGGGGACGAGTCGGAAGGGGTATGGATCAGCCCTTTTCTTAGCCCTCTCGACCATGCGTAGCCCCAGCGCCCGTGCCCACCCCTGGCTGTGCCCCTGCTCCCCCCATGCAGCCTGAGCCTTCCTGTTCAGTGCCCCAGTGACACCTCACTTCCCTCTGGGGACAGCCAGGCCCCCAAACAGCTCCTGGCACACCAGGTCTGGGACCGCTGGAGCATCCCTACCAACTCTGGGCCCTTGCTAGCCCACACATGCTTTTGGAGAGTGCCCTTGATAGGGCATTTTGTGGGACCCCTGTGCCTTCGGTGCGCTGGCCCCTGCCCCTGCTGATGCCCCTTTCTTCTCTTGCAGCTGCGAAGCGATGTGGGAGGCAGCCCTGCTGTGAGTGTGCCCTCGTGCTCGAACCCCTCTCTCACCCTCTGCATCCTTCTCCTCCTCCTCCTCCTCTCCCTCACCCTGCGGTGCCCCCCGTAACCCGTTCCCTTGTCCCCTGCAGATGGGCGGCGGTGGCAGCTTCACACCAGCACCCAGCACCACAGTGCCCGCAAACCTGGGGGCACCCATCGGCAGCGGCCTGGGAGACCTCTTCGACCTCACCGGTGGAGTGGGGACCCTATCAGGATCCTACGTGGCACCCAAAACGGTGAGTGGGACAGCTGAGCCCCAGCCACTGGCTGCTGGCAAAGCTCATGGCTGGTGCATCACGGGGGGCAGAGACACCCGTGCCCACTCCCCGTGGCAGGGCCTCCCAGGGGGAGGTGGAAGACGAACCCCATTTTCCTGGCATGGTAGCAAGCTAAGCGAGGGTGGTGGTCTGCAGATGTTCCCCTGGGTGGCACAGAGTCCTAAGCAGAGGGGAGAGCAGGGATCTGTCAGGTCACCTCTCTGATTTTGGGGCTGTGCTGTTTCCCAGTGTGCCGGTTGAGGTTCGGAGAAGGCAGCAGCAGCATCCCGGCAGCCCTGGCTAGGGTGAGGGTGGCTGTGCCTGTGCTGACTGTGTTGGTAGTCATGAAATGGCCCTGGTTTACAAACACCCTGCACGGCTCTGCCACGTGGAGAGCACCAAAGGGATCGCTTTGGGTAAAGCCCCAAGGGTTTCTCGTCTCCTTAACCCAGGTCTGGCTCCCTGCCATGAAGGCTAAGGGGCTGGAGATCTCCGGCACCTTCAGCCGGCAAGTGGGCTCCATCTCCATGGACCTCGTGCTAACGAACAAAGCCCTGCAGGTCATGTCTGACTTTGCCATCCAGTTCAACCGCAACAGGTGAGGTCTCTCCTGGGCTGCGTCAGCAGCGCCCGGTGAAGATGCTGCGTGATGCCTCTGAGCTCAGCCTGGGAGTGGTTGTGTGTGGAAAAGGGTGGGAGAAAGGGACCACAAGCTGCAAGGGCTGGGAACAGCCTCACATGATGACCTTCTCTCTCTGATGGCTGTGGTGGTGATGATCATCAAACCAAAGCCTCTAAGAAGTTGACTGAAGAGGCTGTTCCTCTGGGGTCTGGCCGCAGTCCCATCAGTTGTCCTCCTGGTGAACTGATGCTTCCTTTTCCCTCAAAGGGTCACAACAAGGGATGGCCCTGAGGGAATGGTGCAGGAACGCTAAAAATGGGTGTGAGTCTGTGTAAGAGGAAGAGGTGAGATTTTGGGGCTACCTGTTATTGCTCCAGAGTGGGCAGGGCAGGAGCCAGCCTGGTCCTGGACTGTGCAGGGGCAGCAAGATGAGCTGGGGTGTTCCTGGGGTCTGGGTGGAAGAAGGCAGGGAGTCCCTAGGTTTGCCTGGAGTGGATGGGCAGTGCTTTCTGCCATCATCTGCTGCCCCCCACCCTGACCCCCTGCCCTCCTCGGATGTCCCCCCAGCTTCGGCCTGGCCCCAGCAGCTCCTCTCCAGGTCCACGCGCCTCTCGCCCCCAACCAGTCCGTGGAGATCTCCCTTCCACTCAACACTGTTGGCTCTGTCATGAAGATGGACCCCTTGAACAACCTCCAGGTGCGGAACACCCAGGAACTCCTGGAAAGCTGGGGATGGGGCCAGGGGTGCTCTGGGGTGGGTTTGCTTCCTCGGGAGGGAGCCAGAGGGAGGTGTGACAGCAGGAGCCAGGCAAGAAGAAAGGCTCAGCTCATCATTTCTGTGCTGTCAGAGCTCAGTCCGACTCCGATTTGACATCCAGCTCCATGCAGACTGCTTCCTGCACGGAGGAGGATCCTTGCTGACGGCGGCAGGGCTGAGCCTTGGCTGAGCAGCTGCTCGCAGTGTGCCAGCGCAGGGAGAGACGGTGGAGACGGGGCTGTAGTTGCCAGCAGAGAGCTGGGAGAGAAGGCTACGGGGGTGCAGACCCAGCAGCTCCCCCATTTCCCCTATACACAGGACAGTGGCACGCCTGAGAGGGTGCCAGCATGTGGGGCATGGATGCTGGCATCTCCAGCTCCTTCAGGCAGCTGCCAGTCTTTTGCCTCTGATGCTTGCTGGGGTGGGACCTGGCTGAAGAGGGATTGGCGGTGTACGGTGGGATGGGATGGGATGGGATGGGATGCTCGCTTTGGGAACCGCTCACCTGCTGAAGGTCAGAGGAGGTGGTGATGTCCCCGTGTCCTTCCGCTCCAGGTCGCGGTGAAAAATAACATCGACGTCTTCTACTTCAGCACCCTGTACCCGCTGCACATCCTCTTCGTGGAGGATGGGAAGATGGGTGAGTTGGAGTGCGGGTGGCTGTGGCTCCTGCAAGGTGCACTTCTGCCACCGGTCTGTAGGTGCCATGCTGGCCCCTGAAATCCTCCCGGCTGTGTTCCTAGCCCTGGGGATGGAGTGGGGAGCCGAGAGGAGCCAGATGCCCCTGGCAGTTGCAGATGGGAACGCTGCCATGCCAGCATGACCAAGCTGTGGCTACCTGAGATGGCCTGAGCCTCCTTCTAACTCCTCACTGCCAAGGAGAGCTTCACTCACTGCTTATTTTGCCTTCTCTGGCACTTACCAGCCTCTTCCCGGAGCCAGCGTAGCTTCCTAACCCCCCCAAAGTGGGTAGCTTTCCTGCGGCTGCGTGAGGCTGGTCGTGGGAAGCTGCTGCAGGGGGTGGCAGCATGAGGTCCCTTCAGCCGCCGGTGACGTGGCACCATGGCCCCTGTGTTGTGCCACCTTCGGGAGGTGGCGGGGCAGCGGGTGCTGTGGCTTCACTGTGTTGGTTTGTTCCTTGCTGCAGAGCGGCAGATGTTTCTGGCCACTTGGAAAGATATTCCCAACGAGAACGAGGCCCAGTTCCAGATCAAAGACTGTTCTCTCAATGCAGGTGGGTCCAAACCCTTCAGAAGGACCCAGCTCGGCTCGTAGCTGGCTACTGGTAACCAGCTTATCCCAGTTATCCCAGCCCAGACTGCGGGGAGACGAGAGCTCCCTCCCCCTGTGCCCACCCTGTATCTCCAGGAAGGAGCTGCCGCTTTGCTTGCCATTGACTAGTTGTAGAAACTTGGCAGCCTCGGAGACGCTCCGCCTGGTGGGGATGTCCCTGCCGCCGGGGACGGTTCGCTGTGCCCACCCTGGGATCAGTCTCAGCGCAGAGAACCTGAACTGGATCATGCAGCCCCGACGCTGCCCAGCCTCGCAGCAGCCTGTCCCGGCCATCCCACAGGCAGGGCAGCGGTCCCGTGCTTGCGGGCAGAGCAGGCAGCCGTGGGCAGGAGCAGGGGCCAGGCTCCCTGGCGCCTTCTCGCTCCCCCAGCTCCTTCTCTGGGAGATCTGGTGCCAAGCAGGACGTGCAAACCTCGGGTGGGGACAGCCAAATCTTTTCAGTCCCACTGGCAGCAGCGAGCTGACCTTTGTGGAGCGAAGCGGGGCGGCTCTGCTTGTGAATTGAGCTCTGGGCTGCTGCCTGCCTTCCCCCGGGGTGGGGGGGGGGACCTGGGAGCCGAGTTGAATAGAGCCTTTCTCCTCACTGCGTGGGGATGGTGGGTTTTGGATGTGCTGCATCACGGGGTGGGGAGAGGGAGGGGAGGAGGAGAATGGGGCAGGAGCGGGTCCAAAGGGAGCTGGTGGTCAGCCCAGTGCCCTGCCCCGAGCAGCCCCCGCAGCAGCTCTCTCCTCCTCCCACACAGATGCCGTCAGCAGCAAGCTCCAAGGCAGCAACATCTTCACCATCGCCAAGAGGAACGTGGAGGGCCAAGACATGCTCTACCAGTCCTTGAAGCTCACCAATGGCATCTGGGTGCTGGCAGAGCTCAGGATCCAGCCCAGCAATCCCAGCTTCACGGTACGCCCCTTCCCCTGCCTGCCTCCCAAACAGCCCCGAGGTGGCTTTGAGCCGAGGCTGCTGCCCACCCTGCTGCCCGACCTGCCTTCCCCGCTCTCTGCTCGGAGCTTGGGTTGGGCTTGGGTGGTCCTGCGGCGCATCTGCGATGGCAGGACCCCCGACCGGCTGCTGTTGGTGCCAGCTCCGTCCCCTGTGCCGGTCCTGGCGTCCCTCTCGCGTGGGGGAGGCCAAGACAGGGTCTGCTGGCCGGCTGGGCTCTGCAGCAACACTCGGTCTCTGCTGGGCTGCCCTCCCAGCACCGGGGAGGCACCGTGGTGGCAGCCAAAAGAAGCAGAGAGGTCCCAGCCCAGCCACACATCTCCGTTAAAATAAAAACCCCAACCCCGTTCCCTTCTTGGGGCCTCTCTGGCTCTGCCTATGTGCTGGGCAGCCCGACTGCAGCTGCAAGCGGCCTCAGAGCAGAGGTCTGTCCTCGTGTTGGGCATGAGGCATCCCGGTGCCCTGCCTTCCCCGGCCCGGCCCCTTCCCCACCTTCCTCGCAGCCTGTTTTCTTTGGGTTGGGACGAGCCGTGTCGCCTTGACTCACCTCTCTGTGTATCTCTGTACCTGCTGCCTGCCTGCCCTCGCCGGCCTGCCCGCTGTTGCAGGATTTGGAGGTTAGCAGACTGGTTTTTACCCTGGCTTTGGGCTGTCCCTGGCTGCTGCCTGGTTATTTCTGCCCTGATGTTTTTACCTGCCAGCCCTGCGTGTCTCTTGATGCCTCTCGCTTCTCCTTCCTGGCAGGGCTGGCACGAGGCCGGTGCCAAGAGCAGAGTTTTGCCAGAGGTGAACGTTTCGGAGGGTCAGGGTGTTCCCACCACCCTCCTGGGTTCACCTGGGATGCGGATAGCTGCAAATCCTTATCCTGGAGAATTCCCTGCTAGACACCCCTGTGCTGAGCTCTCCCTGCTCGCCTGCAGGCTGAAGAGCTAATTGAGTTCAGAGTCATTTAATGTTTAATCCTTGAGCAAATAACCGAAGGGGGCTCATACCACTTAGGAGAGGAAGATATCTTTGGGGAACCTTTCACCCTCAAGCTACAGGCAGCGAATCAAACCCCAAGACATGAAGTCTGTGCATGCCTCTGCCTGCCCTCCCTGCCTCTGCTGCATGTGGACGTCTCTGCTCCTCAACTGGGCGGGGGGAGCACCAGCAGTCCGGGGAGGGCATTTAGGGGGCTTGGTGCCTTTTAATATCTTTTTATCCAGCTAAAATAAGGAGATGGAGCCACCCTGTGCTCCGTGGGGGGTTGCTGCAGCATGCAGGGCTTTGTGCTTTGGGGCTGGTGGCTCACTGGCATGGGGCGAGGTGCCATGACCCCCTCTCCTCCTCTCTCCCCACAGTTGTCCCTGAAATGCCGAGCGCCGGAGGTGTCCCAGTACGTCTACCAAGCCTACGAAACCATCCTGAAGAACTAAGGTGCTGCTGCAGCCCATCCTCTTCCTCTCCTCCCTTTCCCGCCCGATGATGCAGGGCAGGACCCGTGTGCATGTCTTCTTTCCTTCCTGCCAAGGAACCAGCCCCTGGGAATCTCCCTCCAGCCCTTGGGGCCCTGAGAACGGAGCCGGTGTTCCCATCTCCGGCAGGGCTGGGGTGAGCAGAGGAGGGCAGGGGCATCCCGGCCAGTCCTTGCATCCCTGTAGAAATCTGTGTGTGAGTGATGCGGTGTCCTCCTTGCTGATGTTGCCCCGTCAAGAGCCCTGTTTCACCCTCTGGGTCCCTGTGACTGCTTTTTTTTTTTTTTTTTTTTTTTTTTTTTTTTACTGAGCCGCCACACATGGGGGGCTGTTCTCCTCCTCCCCTGCGTGCCCCCAATCCTTAAAAATCCACCTCCCTGCTGGCGCTGGGTCTCATGGCTGCCCGGGGTGGTGTCTTGGAGAAGGGTTCAGCACTCTGAGGTTTGCCCTGAGCCTGTTTGGTGCTGGTTGGGGCCCAAAGTGCCGTGGGTTTGGGTGGCTCTTGCTGCAGATCCCCCTGGAGCCTTGGGCCTCAGGGCTTTGTGCACCCAGGATCAGGTTGGAAATGGCTTTGGCTTCTTCCTTCCCCTGCGGCAGTTCCTGCCTCTCCCCGGTTTTGTCCCCTGGTTTGGTTCAGGAGAGCCAGGGGTGAGCCCCCATCCCTTTGGAGAGGGTCTCCTCCCCATTGGAGCTGTTTCCAAAGGTCCCAGAAGGGCCTGAGGATCTCAAATTTGAGGCTGTTCTTAACAAGTGCAGTAAAAAAAGGGCTTTTCTAGCCCCATCCAGCCCCTGCAGTGGGGCTGGGAGGGCTCTGAGCATTAACTCACGCTGCCCTTGCCCCCCTTCTGCCCCCCAGCCCTACAGCTCCCTCCGCTCCCCGCTGTCACCCATGGGTGCGGGAGAGGATGCGCTACCTTCCCCTGTGGTGACACTACTCCTTCCCCCCCTTGCCCCAAAAATAAAGCCATGGGTCACCCCTAACTAGAAGTGTTCGGTGCAGGAAATATCTAATATATAAAATATAAATATATTGTATGTTCACTTGTTTTAAGCGAACGTTGAATAAAGGTGACATCTGCCCACAGAGCTGCTGTCGGGGCGGGGGGGTACCCCAAGCTCCGTGCCTGGGTGCTGTCCCGGTCACCCCTTAGGGAAGCAGGATGCTGTGAGCTTCCTCTTGGCAGTGCCCTGCTCTCACAGGGAAGAGATAAGCTTTTTCCAGGGCTGGTGGCCGTGATCTCTGGCTCAGCCAAAGCCTGAAGCAGCAAATTTCCCGGCACTGGGCGTGCGGCCAGGGGAAACGGGGCCGGGTCCCTCTTGGGGACAGGATGGTCCTGGGGGAGGTCGAGCTGCAGCTCTCCGCCCTGTGCTCCGCTCCCGGCTGATGCCGGAGCCTCTAATGGCTCCGCCAAGGCTTGCAGCAGCCCCGTACCAGTGCAGGGTCCCCTCCCAGTCCCTGAGCCCCTCCTGGGGTCGGGGACAAGTGCAGGGTCCCCAGGAGGTGCAGGTGGTCCATGTAGGGTGACGGTCCTGGCCCCGGTGCTGAGCTGGGATGGGCACCAGCACCAAACCCTGCTTTGGGACATCCCACCCAACACCGGCACCCTGCTGAGTACTGTCACCATTACTGGGCACCCCACTGGGCACTGGTATGGCTCCAGGACACCCCATGGGGCACTGGCACTGCTCTGGGGCTGGACACCAGCCCCGTTCCCAGGGGAGATGCAGGACCTGGGGATCGCAGTGGACACCCCGCTTTGGGAATCCCGTGGTGACCCACAACCTGAGCATGGCTGTGCTCCCCCCGGGGGGCGAGCAGCTCCGGTGAAGGCTCTTGACCACGGGGGACTTTTGGCTCCAGGCAGCCCCAGGGACTTTGGGGACCCGGAGGGGTCCCAGATGCAGCCAAGGGGTCCCCATGGCTGCAAGAGGGTGCAGAACATTGGGGCTCATGCACCCCTCGGTTCTTCACTGCTCCCATCCCTCCTGGGACCCTGGCCCACCTCCCTTGGGCTCGGTGGGTCTCCCATCCCTCCTCCTCACCACTGGCTCCCCCCCGGAGGGTCTTACACCCCCAGGACAGACGACTGGACACAGTGGATTCAGCTCTGTCGGTCTTTACTGGCTTGGGGGGACATGCAGGGCCGGAGGGGTGGGGGCCGCGGTGGCCTGGGCAGGGGGCTCCACGCATCGCCCCGTCCCACATTAGGGACATCAACGCACGCTATGGACGGTGCTGCGGCCGGCCGGGGGCTGGCGGGTGCTGGAGAGGAAAAAGTGACACCCCCCCTGCCCTGAAATACAGGTTGTGACAACAAGCTGCATGTCCCCGAGTCATCTCAGATGTGGAGAGGAGAAAGAGGAGAGCAGAAGGTGGCTGAGAAGACAAGAAGATGAGAAGAAGACAAGAGAAGGCGGCAGCCAAGGAGAGAGGATAATGAGAAGAGGAGAAGGACAAGGAGGCCAGGAAGAGGAGAAGAAGACAAGATGATGCGGAAAACAAGGAGAAGAGGAGAAAAATGAGGAGAGGCAAAGAGATAAAGATCAGAAGAGCAGAGCCGGTCGCTCTCCAACCCCGTTTCTAGGTGCCCAGAATGCAGCTCTCTGCTCCGGCCACCACCACCGTGGCCAGTGGAACTGCTCCCCATGGGACCGGGGGCACATCGGGGGCCCCTTTTTGCCCCTGGTTGGGGCCGGGGGCTCCTCCTTGCTGGCCCCAACCCCAACTGCCAACAGCCACGGGCTCCCCGGCCACCCCGGGTCCGTGGCCGTCGCCCGGCCGGGCTCCGTCTCTCCGTGCGGGTGCCATCACCAGCAGCAGCAGCTCCGTCGCGTCCCCGGGGGTGGCCGCGGGGGGGTGGTGGTAGTGGTGGTGGTGGGTTTGCTGGGGGCTTCTCCCCATCCTGCCTGCCACCCACGGCCACCAAGCTGGGCGACTCATGGCCAGGCGTCCTCGTCCAGCCCCTCGCGCTCCCGCGGGACCCAGGCGGGCTCCAGGCAGGAGGAGAGGACGCTCTGCAGAGCCCCCCAGGACTTGCGCTCCCCGGGCTTGGGGGGGGCCGCCCCATAGCCCCGCGGGGTGGGGATCCTGGAGGGCTTCTTGTGGGGCTGCGTGTCCAGCCGGGGCTTGGCCCAGGGGCGCTGGGGCGGCGCGGGGAGGGAAGGCACGGGCTGGGGGACCCCCGGCACCCGCGGGGGGCCGTCGGCCACGGCGGGGGGCTCCTCCGTGTCCGTCAGGTCGTCCTCCCCCGGCGCCCAGTCGGTGTCGGACTCGGGCCCCCCCCGCGTCTCCCGGGCGTCCCAGGAGGCCGGGAAGCAGCTGCTTTCGTCGGAGGAGCTGGAGAGGGCCGGCCGGCGTCCCGCGTCCGCCCTGTCGGGGGCCGCCGGCGGCGGGGGGCCCACCCCGGTGCCGCCGCGCCGGCCGTCCTCGGCGGGG
>JAVJGG010000088.1:1548726-1567474 GCA_035590195.1 Aviceda cuculoides
CCGATTCTGGAAGGCTGACGCATAACTTCCAGACACGCCTGTGCAACGGGAAGGAAAGAGCTGCACGGCGACAGGCCAGGGGTGGCAAAAGAGGAGGCTGCTGGACCAGCGTATACGAGCTCCGGGCTGAGGCTGCCTGAAAAGGGCTTTCTGCTGAACCGAACGGCCACAGGGCAGCTCCCCCAGAAGCCCCCCCAGTTCCTGCGGAGAAGGGTAAGCATCTCACCAACGCGGGTGGTTTTCCACCAGTCCAACTGTTGGGATGAACGGGGAATCAAGAAATAAATGAAACGGCCAGAAAGAGACTGCAAACGGCAGAGCATCCTCATGCTCCTACAGAAGGGGACGCCGTGGGGCTACGCCTCCCGCGGCCGCAGCCCTCGTCCGGAGCAGAGGACGAGCGCAGAATTCTCCATTTCGGGAGCTCGGGAGAGAGTCCGAGTCATTGGCAATTACCTAAATCAAGGTCCGGTCCTTCTTCCATGTGTCCTGCCAGTCGGGAAAGAATCATAAGAAGCTGTGTTAGTGCACGCCTTGCAGGCTGAAGAACCGACACACACAATACTATCTACTTATAACCACCATTCGATGGCGCTGGTTAAACTCAAATTGACCTGCATTGCAAAAACAGCAGCAATGCACCTTTACTTGGTGATCGGTTTGCTAGTTTTAGCAGCCTTTCAAACCATTAACCACTATTACACTTTTTTTTTTTTTAATGCTCTACCAGGCCAATCAGTTTTACGTTCATTAATAAAAAGTTACTTTACAAAAAAATTTATTAAATCCAAACCATTTATTTTCCCCAAATTACAGAAGTGGTTGCTCAATTCTTCCAAGTTACCCTGTGTCCTGTAACCGCATACCCCTAGGCATTGCCGGCAGTACCCATTACAGTCTTGTTGCATATGTCATTTTAACCACTTAAACTAATAAAAATTACACTTTGTTCTAAAAACTGACTGCAATTTTTTTTTTTTTTTTTTTTTTTTTTTTTTAACACTATCCATTGTAATGCTCAAAAACTTACCACCAGGCTTATTGAAGCCACCTCGCTCTCCAGCGCTGCTGGGGGGATAAACGAAGAAATGAAGGCCTTTCCCTTTACAAAGCCAGTACCGCTCTGAGCCTCTGCGGCTCACTGGGAAGAAGGGCACTGGCTAAACATCTCCAAACAATGCATCTGTCTCTCTCTCTCTCATCTCGGCACTATGCCTTTCTTCAGGGCAGCTCGCTCAAATTTCCTTTACATATACGCAACCTCGCTTGTCTGGTTTTAGACACCACTTTGCTGTCGGTACCCTTGCATTACTTGTATGGGTATTATCAGTGCAATACTTGGCAAAAAATGTTTTTGAGCGTTACAAATTGGGCTTTTGCTTCAGAGGAATCGTGGGGTCGTTCACTGGTCAACTCCCTCCCCTCCGTGTGTACATAAAGGTGCACCCTCAGCCTCTCGCAGCACGAGAGCGAAACGAGCCCGCGGGTCCCTGACATTAACAGTTAAAAAGGTAGGAGACAACCATACGCGATACCTACAACACAGTTCAGATGACATTTCCGCTAAAAACCTCGGTATAAAGCCATACATTCAGGTCACTACTGAATTTAACAAGTCTCTGTGGGGGGAGAACTAACAGAATACAGCGGGGGCTCGAAGGCCTGGGGTGCAGCTTTGTGGACACAGTCCAGAATGGCAGATTTCGGCACGCGCCAATGCAAACTGACGGCCGCAGCTTTCGTCGAAAGCTTTGGCTGAAGCATTCAGCTAAGACTGCTTTCAAGTTCTGGTTAATTAGGAAAATGCCACCTGAAAAGGATTTTGATGTTTCTCGCTCTTTTTGGAGAGCCAAAAAGCTGTTTGGAAGGAGACGAGCAGAGGAGGGAGAGCACCGCTTATTTTCTAGCAAGTATTGCACCTCTAATACTGGAAAAAAAAAACGTCGTCAATACACAGTTTCAAGCTGTTGCATGCAGCTTTGCCTCCTTTTGTTAAAGTACACACCATTTACGTAATGTCTCTCTTTTTAAACATATACGTTTACACTTTTTAACGTTACACAATTCTAAAGTAGTATACCTCCTCTGGTTTTATTACCAAACAACAAGTAGGCAGTTACCAAAGTTACAGAAGGATTCCATTTATACAATGAATACATTTGGTTAAAAATATTCTATGTATATTTTTCCTCTCCATATGGACACCGTGTCTAGTCCCACTTTTCATTATGCTGCCGGCTGAGTACTGAGTACGGGTACTTTTTAAGTATTGAAGTGTATACAAGGCTCTCACTTTGTAACCTGTAGCATATAAATGCGACAAAGCATGTTAAAAAGTTTCCATGTTTAACAGCCAATGAAAATATAAAATAATTGAGTCAATGAAAAAGGGCACGTTAATAACATCGAGCTCCTTACCTGCTGGAGACACTGAAATCCATCACCACAGCATGCTAAGAAGGGCCGAGTTCCCCTACCTGCCCCTTGGCGTTCATAGGAAGGCCACCTTTTCTATGGACAGCAGAAAGTCTACGTCCATAAAGCAGGGGACCCTTTGTAATGGTCTAGTCAGGTGGAAATCACTACGTATGCAATTTAAGCTCGGATTAGGGTGTGAAATCAGACACAGATGACAAATCTTTTGCATGAGAAGCTCCGAAGGGGCTAGAAATTTTAAGATGTGATGATAGACATTTCAAGTGTCTACATCTACTTTAAACCATTAGAGATAAATACATCATGGGTGAAATCTTTATGCAGAACCATGGAACTCTGTTCCACTCGAGCCAATTCAAGCCAGATGCGTTCCAACACAAGCCAGTCTTTTTTCTTCTATTGCCATAGACCGGTAGTTGTATTTCTCCGATAAAGATTTCATGCCACTTCCATTCATTTCGACAGAGCTATGCAGAATGGGACTATCGATTGCCAAACTCTGGTTGCCACCAGGCTGTAAAACACCTTAAGAAGTTGCCTATCGAGGAGATGCTGCAATTCCGGCCGCCCTGCCAAGTACCAGGGCTAGCACTGCACATCCCACGCCACATCTCCAGCGTGCACCTCGGGACACTCTGCATAGCTCTGAACGACGGTGAGGGGATGGAACACACACAAAGCTACATCTTCCTTCCCTTAGGAGCCTTTGGGATTAGTCCTCCTTCCTCGCCTCTATCAAAACAAACATCACAGACAGGGAGACACACTGCTGACCTGAAGGCATAGGTTTACCAAACCAGATTTTGCCATCAGTTAAAATGGCCAAACTGATTTAGACCACCTGAAAGCTCCAATGGGGAGCAGTCCTGGGTGCCAAGCCAGATTTCTTTACGTTCTCGGGGTCTTTCTTCACGCTCCAACCACGCTCTAAGTGTTCTGGCCACTCAGAGTCATGGCTTCGACAGCAGCAATCTGCCCCAGCCACACGCTTACAGAGGCAGCTCCGCGTGCTGCTGCGAAGGTGAAGAGGCTGACGGCGTAACACGGGGCTGACATGAGGCTTCTGCCTTGTACATACCTGAACTGCCAAGATCCCCACTACTGAGGCACAGGGAGTGACTCCTGGACCTGGTGGAAGGTTTGTGTGTGTTCAATCCGGAGTTACTGTTAAACCCCGCAGAGGATTTCACCTCTGCGCGACCACGAAGGGAGCTGAAAGTTCCAGGTTTAGCAATACCCCTAATTCCCCCCCCAGGGCCCAACCAGCCGCAGGACAAAAATAAAGTAGATCCTGCTCCTAATTTCCCCTAGGATAATATTTCCATGGATTAGAAGCAATGTTGCTACAGAGATGTTCCCCATGGAAGTACTGTTGGGAGTGTCAACCTTTCAGTCCCTTCTTTCCATTTCAAATCCTATGGGTAAACCAGAATTAGATAAAAGGAGAAAAGATTTGCTCTTACCCCATTCCACCGCGTCCTCCTCCCCGCCCACCTCTGCTCATGCCTCCGCGATCATATCCCCCTCTTCCCCTGCCCCGGTTATCAGGGCCGCTCATATTCCGGTTCTCTCCCGGGCCCGAAAAGCCTCCGGATTCCTGTCCGTATACGTTCATGCTGCTAGGATGGTCCTGACGGAATGAGCCTGAGGAAGTTTGTAACAAACATGTTAGGGAGCTGCAGACAAGAGTGGTCGAAGCTGCCTCTCCCCCTTCTAAGCCCTTTTACCCGCCTTCAGCACCAGAACATAATCATGACAATCATTTGCTACAGCGCTTATAGCAACAGCATTAATTTAAGGAGAGATGTGCTGCCTTCCATTTGCAGAATCAAGTTTTACGTTAGGCCCTACCAGGCTGACCTCTGCAGAACTGCCACCTGGCCGAACAGAATTGTTTACACCAAGTCTTGCCCACTCCAGCCACAATGGTATTTTGTGCTTCTGTGTTTTTTAAGGACCCGGTCACCTTTTCTACGCCGAGGGGAGTATTGCCATTTGCCACGGCCCCAGGCAAGCCGTTTTTCAGTGAGAAAGGGCAAAACCCAGCTACATTACGCTCTCCCTTCGACACAGCTGCAAGCTTTAGACCCAAAGTAACGCCAAGCCTCCTTCAGAGACAGCCTAACCTGCAAGGGCAAGGGACACTGACCCTTTGCTCCACAACCGCGTGGCTCTGCTAAGCACACTCACTCTGCTGGCCGTAACTGCTGCTCTGCTGGCTGTACTGGCTTGGGGCCTGGCTGTAGGATCCCGTCGGGGGCGGGTAACTAGTCGGTGGCGGCTGCTGCCCGTAGCTGCTTTGCTGGCCGTAGCTAGTCTGTTGTCCGTAGGTGCTCTGCTGCCCGTAGGTGCTCTGCTGGGAGTAAGTGCTCTGATCGTAACTGCTTGGCTGTGTGGAGGAATAGCTGGAAGACAAAAGCATTGTAAAGATGGAAAGATGAGCCAATTCACTGGCAATGTGCATTAGGCTGCAGAAGTGGCTCATGCCAGAAGGTAATGCAATTATGAGCCATATGTACTGTTGTAAACCATTTAAAAAGGTGAAGTCACCCTATGGAGGCTAGTCTGGTGGCAGGAGACAAAACGAACCTGGTAGACTGCTAAAAGCAAAATCCATGCAACAGGTCACAATTTATTGGTAGAAGTGCCAGGGTAAAAATCAGTGGCAATGCAGGTAAACAGTCTCCCTTTCTGCCTCAGCACAGATGATGGATAATAAAACAGTCTCCCCTCGTACATCTCAGGCTTTAAGAATTACGTAACATACACTTTAGAAGCCAGCATCAGCACATTAAAAGACACCTGTGGGGAAGAGGTGAGCCCCTCCTCAAAGCCACGTGTAAGGAGGCAGCAAAAGGTCACTATATTTAGGAAATTTCTTAAAAACATGTCATCCTTACATCTTGCTACTGCAGGTGCATACACAGAGACACTCATGCACTCAGCCATAGCCTCATCTTCCCTACGACAGAAGTACACCAACAAGAACCACACCTCCCTCCTCCCAGGACACCAAACTTCCTTTTACATCTGTTCGTTTAAAATCCCTTGAGAAAAACCCTTTTGCCCAAGCTAACCTGACAGTTCTCAGGGCGGCTGCATGAGGCTTACCCTGCTGGGAGACTTACCTGGTAGGAGGATAGGAGGGAGGCGCAGTGACCGGCTGCATGGGGTAGCTGGCAGGCACCTGAGGATAGCTGTAGTTGCTCTGTCCGTACCCTAGGCTGGGCTGGCTGTAGCCTGTTGTACTCGATTGTGGCTGGCTGGTCTCTGCTGGTTTGCTGCCATCCTGGGGTCTACAGAGCAACATTGAACAAGAAGGAAACATTGGTGCAAACCTCCACCTCTGGTAGCAGCGAAGGCGCTCAGATCGCCCCCCCCCCCAGGACTGAACAGCACTACCTACTTATTTCTTTGGGTAGCATTACAAGCTGGCACCGCATCGGTGTCAGTCACTCTGGCAGCAGCTAATATATGCTCATTAAACACTAAACATTTTAGCACTCGCTGACTGGGTATTTGCACACTCCCCTGCCATCAGGAAAGGCCCAGGCAGCACCCTGAACAGAGAGCCCAGAGCACTACAGTTTCTGTTCACCAGCTGCATTACGAAACCAAAGGCCAGAGATTTAGACTTTGGCTCTAGAACGGAGTCAAGGATGTGACACGGCCAGGAAAGCGGTCAGCAGCACTACCCCTCCGCTCGAGCTGGTTTTGCACAACGCCTGGAAACCATGAGCTCAAAAGCGACCAGACACTTTGCCAGTTAAATGCACCATTGTTTGGTTCAGAATCCAGTGCAAGCAGATATTGCCCCATACACGTTATCTGATGAAAGGGAAAGGACGTTGAGGGTTGGACTAGATGACCTTTAAAGGTCCCTTCCAACCCAAACTATACTGTGATTCTACGTTTAGTATTAACTCTCAAGGCCTGAAAATAAAGAGAACCCTTTGCATGTGATTCGCATGCTCCCTTCTTTTATATTTGTCCCATACTGTTTATAATCTCTAAGTGTTTATCAGAGCAGAGTAAAAAGAGTTAAGCTACTTCTGTTGTACGAGCTGGGAAAAATTATTTTAAATGATGTCAGGATTCATCCTTAAAGCATAATCTGACAGATACAGAGCTGTGCCAAGCTCCGCCTTTCCTTACTGGAGTGGTGGCTACAAACATCAGGTGAACGAACAAAGCAGTTTTTACTCACTACTAAACAAGTTTCCATGATGTATTCTAAATCTTTCATACCCTGAGCAAACAATTAAACTAAACATACTACTGGCAGTGCCCAGACACAAGAGGTTTAAAAAGCAAATTGTCTACAGCATGTGCATCCACTCGAGAAGTCACAGTACGTAACAGTATCCTGCCTGACCCTGTGACTCAAGATCAGATCAGACTGGTCCGTTTTCTGTTCTACATTGTGAGTCAAGAGCCCATTTTTGCTGCTTGGTTGCTCTCCTCATCTCCCAGTAACAGCGCTGACTCACCGTGCCAGAGCAGAACCTACCTACGCAGCCTTCCCCGGCCCTGAAACGCGATGGGATCGGATGCACCAAGAGCAAAGCTCCAGCACAACAGGCAGAGAAAAGGTGTAAGCAAAACCAGGGGCCCCCAGTTCAGCCGGTGGTGTGCTGGGGCTCTCCCCAACTAGCAGGGCAAACACAGCCTTAGGAGGAAGAGAGGGACCAGATGTTACCTTGTGGGAGCAGATGCTGCTGGCTGCTGCCCATAGGCTGGGTAGGCGGGCTGGGTGCCGTAAGCGGACGGTGCTGCGTAGGAAGCCTGGGTGGTGGTGACCGTAGCGGTGCTAGTATCGTAGGCGGCTGTGCCATACCCCTGGAGGGGCTGACTGTACGCTGGGGGGGCAGCCGGGGTGGTGTAACCTAGAACAGACGACAGCCTCATCAGATTAGCTCGGCGACCTTCGCTGGCCGTGTTTCAGACTATTGCGCTTCTGTTGGTGGTTTATCAGACCTCGGGTACAGCGCCGATTTTACCACTGCAAAAATATCACAGATAACCCGAAAATAATGAACTAACCCACGCTGCCCCTTTGCCTTCCTCGGAGAAACCCCCTGCCCTGGGAAGCCTCAGCCTACAGCCCCAGCTCCACCCTCACCGTCCAAAAACCACGCTCCGAGGAGCTTTCTGGAAGCCACCCTTCAATCAGCATCCAAAGGCTGTTTGTTTACAGCTACCGAAGCTCACGGCTAACGTAATAAAGCGCACACAGGGCAAGCTGAGGCATGCAGTGTCTTCTGAACACAGGATGACTAAACAAAGCTTCTGTTTAGTCGAAGTAAAAGAAATCCAATCGATTTAAGAAGTACGGTCCCATCCTTTCAGCTTTTTTGAAAAATAAAAGCACGAGATGGCACCAGGCTGACTTGACAAGTCTTTCTGAACCATTTATGAAGTCCTATTTTAAATCAGTAATTCTGGAAACAAAAGAAAAGCACTTTACACTTGCTTTAACTTAAGAGAAAGGTCAAAAAAGACACATAAGGTAGCTTCTGATGTTTTATGTACCTTCGCTTTTCTTAGAATTTCAGCTTGTTTCAGGTAGAACACTCAGAGCTCATACATTTATTTCTGAACAATTTTACAAGAATATCCAAGATCCCAAACCAGCTCCATTTAAATTAGTCTTTCCAGTGGCCACCGCTGTATAATTTAGCCAGCCATTTGGCTTGTCAAAAAGGTGAACTGTAAACCCAGTATTAACACAGTAGCTTTTTATAGTTAGGAACCTTGTGAGCAGGTTTTCAAATTATGAAATGGAGACTTACATGAAAAAACATCAATTAAAAATTTTGTTAGCAAAAGCTGACTTACTAAAAATATAAAACATCAATTGCCACAGAGCAGCCAACTGGTCTCAGTCTTATTGATGTGATCTTAACTGCATCAGTTAAGATAACAGCTTCTCCATCACTTCTTATTTTTAATAAATATAGGACACTTGTGACATATCTTCCTTCTAATTATACAGCATTTTAGGCAAATCGTGCTGTAGCTTTTTACTTCAATTCCCTAATTTGCAAAACAAAGGTACTTCCAGCAGAATACGTGCCCTCACAAAGCACTGTGGTACTTCCACATCTCGCTGTCCCTGCTACAAAATCAGGACCCTTCCCACTGGCCCTCTGAATCAGCGAGTAAAGAGGAAGAGAAGTGAGAGGAGGAAGTTTGCACAGCACATTTAGTTAAAAAAAAAAAAAAAAAAAAAAAAAATTCAGCTTTCTGTCCCGAGCATCGCTCTTGAGCTTTCTGGTTAGGCTCAGGATCCTGATGAAGGGGCTCCAAGGGGACACAAGCCTGTCCACTCTTGTCACCTGCAAACAGCTAGCCTAAAAGCCCCTGCCCACTCCCACAAACCTCGTTCCTCCTGCCCTGGGGCCCCCCACGCTTGTCATGCTACCACCCTCCTGCTCAACACCACAGGCTGGCTTCCACATCACAGGGCTGCCAACCTGGAAACATCAAAGCGAGAGAGCAAGCTGGTCTTGCACTGGGAAGTAACTTGCATGAATCACTAGCAAATCAGTTTTCATGGTCATTACTCCTTTTTGCTGAGAAGTTCTCTGAAAAGCAAAGTCCTTTTCTGAGCGTTGCTGAGAAGGGTGAATGGGATGATGTCAAACAGGATAAAATGAGCGTGATTTTTAGAGCCTCGGACAAATTTAAACAGTCCAAATGCTTCAATGTGAGCCACCACAGCATTTCCACAGAGCAATGACACCAGAAGTTAAATGAATCCTTATTTGAACTGGCCAAAGCCTGACCACATACTAAAAAAGCCTGCTGTTTGCATAAGTACAGCCTGCAGTAAGTGCTGCTGAAGCCACAGCCTTGCCCTGGGCTGTTCTCGTCAGACTCGGAGCCACGGGGTGGTCCTCCCACATCTGGGCCCCCTTTCTCAGTACTGTTACTGGCAGCACTAACCTCTCCCATCAAGCGAGCGAGCAGGTTTGCTAATACCTGGCTCTGCACAGTCAATAGAATAAAAGGGAGGAAAAAAAAACCCCTGAATTTTAATGCTTCAGCTCTAAATGGAGCATTTCCCCTTGTGCAAGTGTGCTCAGCAGGAAGGGTTTGTACCAGAGAAAGAAAAGGCAGTGATTTAACATCCCACTGGTCTAAATTTTCACTTCAACAACTTAGTTTAGGTACTCTGAAAATCCTTAAGAGCTGTGTTTTTGAGGGGGGCATTTACATTACATCACTTCTCTCTCCTCCCCCCACCAGTTAGTAAGATAAATGGCGAGTCTGCAGAACAGCTACTGTAAGAAAAAGGTAACAGAAGAACTTTGATAACCTGCTTAAGATGTCCAGTTACGTGGCTCAGTTTCCTCTCAAAGTATCCAAGCCTGCAAGCAAAACCCTTATTGAAGTCTAGGAATTCTTCAGGCGGAGGGGAAGCTTGCAGGATTTGGTCCTCAGAGAACATCAACTGAAAATACTGGATTCAAAGAGATTTATTCTGAAATAAGCAGGCTTCATGTCAGCTAGCAGCAGTTTTTGAAGGCTTCTCTCTGATGCAAGCAGTATTAAAAGCTACCCACGGGGTCTGCGTGCCCAACGAGAGCCGACTCCTGTTTGGCATGCATTATCTTCTACCAGTGAGGGTCTGGAGAAGGGGACGCAGAGGCTACCACCTCTCTGCTCTATTCTGGTAAAACAGATTATTGTGGTAGCCAAGACAGCTATGGGTGGGTCAATTTCAAATTCTAAATACGTTAGAAACTTAAAATATACACAACCCTAAATTTCACAGGTAAAAAAAGAAGTGGGGGCTGGCTGTCTTTAGAGAGTAATTCCCACTTAGCTACTTAAGGGACATTCATACTCGAACATCTGAAATAACGCCTTTGCCCCCAAACAACATTGTTAGAAAGCCAATAACCCTAAGAGATGCAGCTCTTTATCTACTCGATGCAGCTCTTTATCTACTCTTGTAATTCATGCTTATACGCCACAGTGATTAAAGAGCAAACTATGACCACAGCTCTGATGGTGCCAATTAATCCCCTAATCCAGCTGGCATCGGGGGAGCTGCAGAGGAGCCCGCAGGCTCCCGAACCCCTCTGCTCCATAATAAACCAAAGGGGCGACTCCAAGACTCCTTTTCCTACATCCCCGGGGAAGAAGCCTTCTGGGAGGAAGCCCAACCTGGGTGGTAACTCTCACCTTGGGTGGCCCAGGAGTCAGCGCAAGGCTGGATGACAGGGTGCTGGGGACAGAAAGGTCCCCAGGCAGGCTAAAACAGCCCTCACCTGAGGCTCAGGCGATGCAGAGGAACTGTCTCTGTCGTTCCTGCAGAGTCCCAAGAGGGTGTATCTGCACAGGATCTGAATTTCCCTGACCACAATGGCATCTTACCCAAAAAATAGGCTGTTAAAGACAAAAAAAGGCACTTTGCTTTTAATTAATTGCAGACATCCCTCTGCTACAAAAAGGCAATGCCTAGGAAAAATAAATTGAGATTCAACCATAAAAATTGCACATCTCTTAGGGCATAAAGATGTATGCTCCTGGCAACACCCCGGGCTTTATTTAGTATGAAAGGTAGAGATGGAGAGAGGGAGACAGGCTTTAAGCACTATCAGTCTCTTTGCACAGCTCTGGCTCCTCAAGGAGAGGCAGGTGTAGGAAGAATAAATACAACCTGGCACTCTGCCTGGAGAGTAACATCAACAGTTCTGCCACAGACCAGTGCTACAGGGATTGAGGCAAATCGTACTTGAAAGCCTGATATGATCTTTTGCTTGACCACTTCCTGAGTTTTCTTTTATGAAAAGAAAATAAAGATTTTTGCCTAAAAAAAAAAGGTGTGCAGAAAAGATGTCTAGTATTATTATTCCTCCAGCAAATATACTCTTAAGGGACTAGCAAAAACATGAACAGTGCAGCTTCCTGGGACCCCTGCAGGACTGGAGTCCATAATAAGGATTAAGGGACTCAAACATTTCAAAGAAAGGAATTTCGGAAGTCCACAAATCCTTTTGGCTGCCATTTTATGTCCATATACTTCTAAATTAAAGGAAAAAAACCTGTAGATAACCTGCAGCGACAGAGGCTAAAGGGTACTGGCTCTCATTCTGCAGGACGTGCTACCTGCCAGGCAGAAATTTTCCTTATCTGTGTAAAGATGTTAAATATTTTGAGTGCCATGTAAGTGGATAGACTATAGGTTAACATTTTCTCTCCACCTCCTCCTTGTGAAGCATTTCTCAATGGCTTCTGTGGCCAGATACCCCATTGCCTGTCTCTCCTGGTATTCCCTTGCTTTGGGAAACATTTAAGAAAGCTCCCACTCTAACAGTTGTTTACAATGTCTCTCATAGCAAAGGATGAATCTGCAGAAAACGGTACCCAAGGCATTACTGGGAGGAGAATTTGCTTTCTTTTTCAGTCTCCTGAATATTCAGTCCAAATATACCAGAATTGAATGATGTCTCAATAGTTTCTTTCAGACATTAAGACACTCGTATGTACAAACTCCAGTTCGAAGAGCACACGTTGGAATAGTTTACAGCGCATTAATGAACATGTGACGTATGCGTCTGCACTGGAAATCCAAAGACAACATGGAACATGCAAAGGTGGTTGTCAGGATGTCCAGACGTGTCTAACCATGCTGTTTACCCTTTAGGAAATAGTAGGACAACGGGGTTAGATTCACCTGAAATGTCTCAGCATGGCTGTCATTAGTGCTCAGGAAGTTTTATCCATAAATTATGCCACTTGGAGACTTTACAGAGATGTGGAGATGGCAAACAGCATTGCAGCCTAGCAAATTCTTTCTGTCATTGTGTGTGTGCGCTCTGATGCTGGACTTTTTTAGCGCTAAAACCAAGTGACACCTAAAGGGTTAACACCACAAGTTTAGACAGGATGAGACAGCATTTTCCATGCAAGAGTGATCAGGATAGTCAAACCTGTACTGGTCCCTTCTACTGTGGGAAGCACAAGACAAAAAGTAGAGGGTACACTATCAGAACAGGCATACATCACTTCTACTGATTTGATTTTCAGGCAACTGAAGTGCTGAGGACACCGGTTCTCAAGAGCAGCCAGAGTACACACTCCCAGGGAACGCTGCCGCGCAGCTCGCATTTGCTTTGCTCTAAGCACAGTACACGCTGCAGCCACGCTTCGTTCCGCAGCATGAACCAGCACCCAAAACCTTCCCTGAAAAATTAAATGGGCACGTTCATTTACTCGTTCTCAGCCCACTCGCATCTTCGCATCATTTTAAACTGCCCTTTGCTCAAGGCAGGCTCTTGAGGAAGGAAGCCCTTTCCACATCAGAGCTGCCCAGAGTAATTCAGTATGGTCTGGGCCAGAGTTCCCCAATGCAGACTTGAGCTCAACTCTCTCCCCAGGATAAGTCAAGCTTTGCAGGCACGGGGGCTCTTACCGGTAGGAGGCTGCCCGTAGGATGTTGCATACGCAGTCTGCCCGTACGTCGCAGTCGTCTGGGGCTGTGTGTAGCTGACATCGGTGGGCTGTCCGTAGGTTCCGTAACTCTGTTGCCCGTACGTCTGCTCCAAAGAGGATACCAATTTAATTCATGAACAGAAGTGACTCGCGGGTGTTGCAGAGAGACACACAGACCGTTTCAGTGATGTACACAGACTGGGGGATCTGTGTTACCTGAGGTACTGAAAGCAATCAGAGTCAAGCCAAGGCTACTGTGAAAGTTTGGGCGCTACTGCAAATTTCGGTTCAGATCTGCAATGAAGTTACAAACGCAGTTTTTCAACGCCAGGACCGGAGGGACAGCCTCTTACATTTTCACAACACACCTCTGCTCTACGCAAAGCTAAACAGGAAAGCATCCAGCTCCTCATAATTGCCTGGGCACCCACCAATACTCACAGGTACCTCCCAAGGGCTAACCTGAAACTCAGGGAGGGGGACAACTCAGAGGGCAGAACTGTATGAAGTAAAACACGTCGATTACTTCAGCATAAAACTGCTTTAGGGTTCACTAGAAGAAACTTATTTAAGGTTTCAGTGAAGTTATTCTGAATATTCTTCATATCCACCAGCCAATAGTTCGAAAAATAGGAGTTTATGTAGGCATCCAAGGACGGGATCAGCAGGAGCATCCAAGGGCTTGCCATCACCAAACTATCCCGACTACAGCTACTCCCGTCCCGGTGCCTTTGCATTCAGCGAGAGATCAGCTCTCAACTCGCACCTTGCCTGGAGCTCATTTTCAAGTCTAGACTATCACTAAAGGACCACTTCTGCCCATCGTCTGGCTTGATCCTGAAGACAGCACCACAAAGCAACTCCTCAGCCATGGCGATCCGATCGGCAGCGCGGCGTGGCTGGATTAGCGCGGAGCTGCTGGCGCTGCAGTTTTACCAGCTAAAGAGCTACCTCAGCCCCATGCCACAGACCAGCGGGCTCAAACTTCAGGCACCAGCCAACTTCCAACAGCTTTGTGTGGCCAGCAGTTTGGATTAGGACAAGACTCTAGTTACAGCTCAAGAAGCGACGTGAAGACAGCCTTAACATCCAGATTCTCAAAGGGATTTACTGACTCCTGGGGGAGCCTGGAACTTAAAACGCCTTTTGGGGTCTAAGCCTGTTTTACTTGTGATCCAGCCTCCCTGAACTCAAGCCACGGATCTTAACCAAGAGTAGAAAAGCCTGGAGCGGATTGAATATGTCACTGCCTGTGGAAGCTCACTACATCGAGAGGCAGGAAACGCTGCAAACCACCCATGGCTATCTGCCTACAGCTGAGTTTCGTTGGTTAGTTGTCTTAGTCTCACACTAGAGGATGTTGTTGAGGCCTTTTGTTCTTACACTCGCCAGTCTGCTTACGCTTGTCCTTCCACGTAACCTGCGCATTTTGGCAACGGTTCTTCCAATTGTCCTGTCTCAAAATACTTATCAAAATACAAGTTACCGTCACCTTCATTTAAGCTGGCCCAAATGCCCGGACTGAACCTGCGCTCCTCCTGCAACACCGACATTTTTGACAAAGGGCCGTCTTACCCTGCCGCGGGAACAAGCGAGCGCGGTATTCAAGCAGCCTCGCCTGCCTCGGGCTGGCTAGCGCAGGCAGCAGCAGGCAGCGTGGCGCAGGCAGCCTGAGCGGGCACGGGAAGGTAGCTCCTGCTCGGCCCTGCAGCACCAAAACCAAGCTCTTGCCACAACCAGAATTAACCAATTAAAAGCTGCTCAGTAACCCTCCAACACAACAATATGGTGGTTTTTATCGCCGTAATACAGACATACTCTTGGGCAGCAGGATTTTCCCTTCAAAAACCTCCCTAGAGAGGCGAGGGAAAATTAACCCACACCACTTTTTGAGGACAAAAATTTACCTCTGAAAACATACTTGGAGTGTGTACACAACTGTGTTTTCAGTAACTTGGATTCTAAGGATTACAAATAAGCATGGTTTAATTCATCTCTTAGAGATCATCATCATCATTTTGCAGTCTAGCCAACTGAAAGCACTAACAGTTTCAGCAACAATACCTGCATGAAAAAATCTATTCCCTCTTCCTTCTTTGTCAAACTGCTGCAATCTCAGAAATGGCAATTTCTCGCCCCCCCCCCTTTTTTTTCTTTAGGTTTTTTCTCTCCTACACCACTGAGTAAAACACCCACCAACATGGTGGTGTCTATACATCCACCGAGAATTAGGCTTTTATAATCCTCTCAACAACGACCACCTTAGGCTCGGATATACTAACAAAGAAGGGGACTGTTGAGGCTCCTTGACGTTTAGGGTTTTTTCACTTTAAGAAAGCAGTTTAGGCTGTGTGGGAAGCTACAAGACAACTTTTAATGACAGATTTTGATATTGCCGCTCAGTGTTTTTTGTGGCTGGCAGAGCCCCGTGTAGTTTACTGGAAGACACGTGATTCAGCAGTAATTACAAAACTGTCCTGTGTTTTACCTGGGTGGTCTGTGCATATCCTTGAGCTGGCTGAGGTGCATATGCGCTGTAGCTGTAAAATGAATTTGAAGACATTTATCATGCATTCCCGTACTTCTGACTTGCACGAAACATGTATCACAAGACAATTTTCACATATCCAAATGAGTTCTGCTGAAATACTATGGCAATACAAAGTCTAAAAGCTAAAGGAAAACCACAGGATTTCTAAACATACCCGAGTTACGACTAAACCACAATTATTATATACTCGTATTACATCTTTTTAAAACAGAGAGGATAAGACCATAATGCTACTTACCCCTGCTGAGCTGCAGCTTGACTATAGGTACTATAATCTACAAGAAAAGAAAAAAGAAAAAAAAAAAAGAAAAGGAAAAAAAGGTTGACAAAGGCTTAACAAAATTAAAAGTGTAAGAGCACAGCAGCTGGAATTTCCTCCTGCAGCTTGAAAGAACTGCTATAAACTGCTGGAAATCCAGTTTCAAAAGAGTGCAAGGTAAATGCACTTTTTCAGTCTTTTTGAAGGAAACAAAACCCTCTCTTCCCTTCATTGTTACCGCTGTTTGCAGCAGAAACTTTGATCTCAAATGACCCTACTTTAATTTAACTGCCACCTTGGATGACACCCAAGGGGGCTGGCAGGAGGGTGTTTTGTTTTGGAACAAAAGAAACACTGGGGCTGACATTTACAAACCCCCCACCTTGGTTTCAAAGGGCCAGGTTGCAAGCTCTTGGGTCTGCGGAAACCACCACACTTCACTCTTTCTGTTTAACTTTCAAGGACACAAACAAATGGCTGGAAAGTTCTAACACTTGTCCCCTGGCAGGGTTTGAGATGGGCAGCTGGCAGTAATTCCTTCCCCAAAGCCCCGATTCACACCAATACCCTGATTTAGAGGAGAGCCAAAATCCTGAAAATCCAAGCAGAAAAATCTACGCTGAACTGGTTTGCTGGCGGGAACGGAAAATGCATCCACATGGCAATTACAAGGCTATATTTGACATTATTACAGCTCCTAAATGTGTGTTTTCACTCAAAGTCACCAAGCAACTCCAGTTCCCATCCAAACTTCTAGGGTAAACGATGAATTCACCACTTAGGCCAGACCTTGCCAACCAGATTCCAGCTCTGCCGGGACCAGAGAAGTCCCGAGGACAGAGATCAGGAATGAGTCCAGACCTTGTCTGCATCTGCTGCTCAGGCCACGGCATCTGACTGAGCTGGAGGCGGAAACTGGACGTTAGCATAGCTTTTCTCAGGCAGAGCCAGGTAGTCCTCTGTGGGAAGAGGTTTCGGTGTTTCTATCATGATCACAGCTCAGGGTACACTGATCTCAGTTAGAAAACTAACTAGGGAATTTGAGGAATCCGGCTGACAACTTCCTACAGCCTTCATTTATCCCTAGGTTGTAAGGACTGCTTTAATGCCTTCATCGCTTTGTTCACAACTGAAGGTGACGGAGCACCAGGAATCATTTTGAAAATACTCTCTTCATACACCAGAACCTCCTGTTTCTTGAGGTCACAGATTCATCCCTAATAAAGCTTTCCTCCCCTCCTAACTCCTCTATGTGAGCTTACAGCTTTTCCTCCTTTTGCACTTCCCTCAGCTGATGCCGGAGCTCAAATCCTAGGGTGTGTGTTGATGGACAAGGAAAGGAAGTGCCGTGACTCTGGGAGTGCTTTCTGACAATATTAATTACTTTGACCTTGCACCAGAGCACAGGAATTGGTACGAGTACACAAGGAAGATGCCCGAAACACCCCGCACAATAAGATGACGCTGAACTGCTATCCAAAGTCTACCACACTCCTGAGACGCACCGCACAAGTTGTTAAACTACTCTGGCACCACTCCTGCTTTCCTTATGGTTTGTCATGTTTAACATTGAAAAATCTAGCTTGTTAAATTCAGGATTGCTGCTCTTTTTTTTTTTTTTTCAGTTTACATGTGGCTCTGAGCTCCGCTAAATCCTGAGTGTTAAAGAGCATTAATGCCCATTCCCCCACATCCACCTTCCCTCTCCCACGGCCTCCTTGCACCAACACCCCTCCATCCTGCCCCCCCCACCTCTTCTTTTCCAAGCCAGTTCATCCTCCAACCACCGAAACCTCCCTACTCCTCATTTAATTCCCATTTTCTGCACCCTGGCGGGCTACCACAGTCCTCCAGCTGTTAAAAAACGACCAGGCTGCTGAGCACAGATCTCCCCAACCTCCGTTCCTCGCTGGTAGACCCCCAGCAACCTACCACCCTCCCGAAGAGCTGCCGGGGCCTCGAGCTACATACACAGTCTTCAATTCAACACCCATCACACATCCCTTCTTACAGCCTTCCCCCAGCCCTACCTAGACACGACATTTCCCCCTTTGCAGGATTAAATCCAGGTGTTGAATTTGCAAATTGTCTCCAGCAATCCCTCTCTTCTAATTTGCTCAAATTCAGATTAACGCAAAACATTTAAAAAAATATTATGGTTCATTTAGTTAAAACCATCTCCTAGCCTTTATTTCCAGTGGGAAATTAACCTTCATCCTTCTATTTCACGAGGCACAATAGTGCAGCCGAAAATAGCAGCTCCCACAGAAGAACATTTCCATGTATTAAGCAGAAAGACAGCTGTATTTTTAAATCCCATTTTGACAATTCCATTGACACATGTTCCTTTAGTAACTTTTTTTTTTTCCCCCCAACTTCTCCAAGGTGATATTAGTCATATTGCCTCACACTCCGTGGCTTGTGAGTTTCCTCCGTGGAGAGCTCCGACCTTCAGCTGCTGGGCTTTAAGGCTACTTTAAGGCTGGCGTTGCCGTAGTTGGCAAGTCTCAGTTTTGACCTATTTGCATCCAGCTGGAGCCCTCGTGTAAAAGCAAGTCTCCTTCCACGATGCTTCACTGGTTTTATTGAAAGAAATTACATTTGCACCAGAAATCGCCCTGAATAGCCACCATAAAGGCTGAAGGCACAGAGGAAGCCTTCAGTAAAGGCAGGACCTCCCGAAAAAGCGTAACTCAAAAGAATCTTCCAGAGCTGGAGCACCGAGGATCCCCTACTGCAAACAACCCGTTAACAAACGTGGAGGTGGGATCACCCGGGCACGGCAGCCCCAGGGAAGCACCCACGGCGGGGTGACGGGCGGGGTGGGGGTCAGGACGGCCACGAAGCCCTCACCCCAGCCGGGATGGAGCCCCGCTACCACACCGCGGGGGGCCCGGGCCCGGCGCCTCGCCTGGCCCCGCCGTGACAGGGCCGCGGCCCGGCCCCGAGGCGTTCCCCTCAGCCCGGGCGGCCCCGGCCCCAGGCTCAGGCTCAGTCCGTCCTGACGGACACCGGTGCGGGAGGCCGGCCCGGCTTCAGCCACTCCCGCCGAGGCG
>JAVJGG010000088.1:1647252-1661513 GCA_035590195.1 Aviceda cuculoides
ATATTGCTTGATTGGAGCAAGGACACACGGCTGAATATAATTTCTGTCTTGGAATGATTTTTTGTGAGGGTGGTTTTTTTTTTTTTTTTTTTATTTTTTTTAATTTATTTTTCCCCGCTGGGAAGCTCCTCGCCGGCCTTTCGGAAGCGAGGGGCTGCGGTGCCGGGGTGGGGAACGTACGGCTTCTGCCGCGCCGCATGGCCCTGTCTGTGTGCTCTGTCGCAGGCGGCAGCCTCTCCAAGCAGGATTGGACCATCCAGTGGCCCACGACGGAGCCGGGGAAGGAAAACAGCCCCGGCTGCCAACCGGAGCCGGGGCAGCGGGGCAGGACGTACCTCTCGCAGAGCCCCAAGGTCCAAACCAAGTGCGGGCAGCATCACTGCCACGGGGGCTCGCCCCACGGACCCCCGTACGCCCACGTGGACCGACTGACCGTGGAGGGTCACCCGGGGCTGTGCCCACCCCCGGAGTCCGGCCACCGTTCCCTGCCGCCCTCCCCGCGCCAGCGACACGCTGCTCACCCCCCTCCGCGCGCCCCCGACATCGTGACCACCGTGACGCCGCCGGGCACGCCGCCGGTACGCCGGAGGAATAAACTGAAGCCCCCCGGGACGCCCCCGCCCTCGTCGCGACAATTGCTCCCTCTCCGCCCCGGCTTCACCGCCCTGCACCGCAGCAAGTCCCACGAATTCCAGCTGGGGCATCGCGTGGACGAGGCTCACACCCCCAAGTAAGTGGGTGCCCCGAGGTGCCGGCGCGCAGCGGGGTGACGAACCCCATCCCAGCTCCTTTGGAAAAGGGCTTTGGTCCCTAAATGTCGGGGTGTGCTGTTGGTTTTTTTGGGTTTTTTGGGGGTTTTTTTTTGAGCTTTGAGGTAGAAAAAGCCCTTTGCAGCTCTAGCAGGCGGCGGAGATGCTGCTAGGATGGCATCTACTTTGTTCCCCTGGGACCCCATTTTGGGAGCATGGGGTGGATGGGGAGCCCCGAGGGGCTCCGGGGCTGCCGCTCCGCAAAGCCCCCGCGTGCCGGAGCGTGGCACGGGTGGCTCGGGTGGCGGGATTTTGCAGCCGCGGCGTGAGGATGCGCGAAGCCGGCCGCGAGAGCTGCGCGTAGGCGCGAACGCACGCGGGAGCGAGATAGGAAGCGTCCTCTTTCAGCTGAAAGGCGGCTATTAAGGATATATAGAGCCTTATAGATATGACGGTTTATATTCTGGAGACCTCCCCAGCATCCTTCCCATCCCTGGCGGTGTTTGTAGAAGGCCCTTCAGGCTCTGGCCGTGCCATCGCTCTTGCTCCGCGGCTCCGGCGCCGGCAGAGGCTGCTGCTGTGCAGGGAAAGGGCTCTCCGGCCCCGACACGTTCCCTCTCCATCTCCTTCGGGCCCTTTTGGTGGCCGTGCTCAGAAAGCCCTTCTGCTGCCTCTCCGTAGGGTGGCAGAGGGGACCGGTGCCCACCTTGGGGCATCGTGTCCTCTCCCTGAGGATGCACCGGGATGGAGCGCGGCTGGTCCCTGCTAGCCTCCCAAAACGGGAGCCCCAGGACAAACTGCCCTGTTTGTCTACAAATTTAGGGATCTTGGGGAAAAGAAGAGCATGCCAGAAGCCTGGGCAGAGTCCCCGGAGGGATGCAGTGGGAGCAGGGGGAAGCCCAGGGTACCCCAGCATGGCAGCGGCAGGCTCCCAGCAGACCCTCCTGCCCGGCCCAGCAGGCAGCCGTGGTGCTCGGGCAGCTCTGGCTGGGGGACACGAAGGGTTAAACTCCTCCGCCGGGTGCTCCTGGCTGCCAGACCCTGGTCTCCCCCTTTTCGGGCAGGAAGAGACCGGAGGGAGTATCGGTGGCCGCGGCGTGACGGCGTCGCTCGTTTGCCCCGTCGCGTCCCCGAGGCTGCGGTCGTTGCACCGAGAACGGTCGTCCTTCTCCCCTGGGCTGGGAGCTTTTGGTCTCTAAAGGTTTTTAGCTTTTAGAAATTTAATTTATTTCAGCTGGATGATGCCTCCTGTAAGGCCACCTTCCCCTTTGTACTTAGGCACCGGAAAGTTGTATTTACTTTGGTCTGTCCCCAGCGAGCATCGCCACATTTGCGGGAGCGAAGCCTGAGCAAAGCAGCCTGTCTCCTCTTGTATTTTTATTTGAATTTCAGCGTCTGATTCAAGCTCTATCCTCATCTAACACAGCGGGTCTCACCGAGGGCAAAACCTGCCTTTGGTTCTCCCAAGCCGTTCGATCCCCACCGCGGTCATCGCGCACCCCGGGTCGCCCTGACACGGATCTGGGGTGAGGTTTGGACACGGGTGTCTGGACCTCGGCGCAGCAAATCCTTTGGGTTTGGTGATTCCCGGGGACGGGATCCTCGACTTTCCTGCAAGGGGAAAGAGCAGGGAAGGGTGTGGAGAGGGAAATCGTAAACAGGGTTTGCATGAACGCAGTCACGTCCCCTCTTCCTTCATTGCTCTCTGCTTTCCTTCGGTCCCTGCCTCACCACATCCAGTTTGCCCAGCATCTCTGGTGCTCCCCTTCCCAGCAGTGCTGGACAACTTGAATTCGTGGTTGGTGAGTTAATAGAGGAAAGAGAGAGACAATATTAAAGGGCTCTGTTGTGCCAGCAGCCTACTGGGGGTTTGTCGTGTTGATGTGGAAGGACCCAGGCTCCCAAAAGCTGCTCGGAGAACCGGGGAGGTTAATTTTCTCTAATGGCATTTAATGTTTCTTCAGGAGGCAACCACTAAATCCTGCTTGCTAATCCCATTAGTGTTTCGGGATAGTAATTAGTGCATTAAAGAGGCAGCTGCTTCTTTTTTCCCCCTTTTCTCTAGCAGAGGCATGCTGAAGTTTTAGCTGTTTATTAGCCTGGATGTGGTGGCTAATGCTTTGCCTGGCGCAGAGAAAAAGTGGCTTTTTGAGGCTGTTATCAGCAAATTTTTATTTTACGGCCGTGTCCATGCAATGCACGTGTGCTGTAAGGCTGGTTTTTTCAGTGTCATAACTTCTGCAGTGTCCGAGTCCTCTGCGCTCTCTGCGGGAGCGACGTTTCCTCCTGACCCCAAACATGAAATGGAACTCGTGCCCGAAAAATAATTTCAAGCCTGTTCTGATCAACCCCTTCTGGTTTTAGCTGTGCCAGGGGGGTCTTGGTTTGCTTTGGAGTGTAGCTTTCTGTTCCCTGGATCGTGTCCCAGCACGGAAGGAGGTGCTAGACCTGGAGAGCTGATGGTTTGGGGACGCTTCTGGGCACCCCAAGTGCTGGGTGGCATCTCCTGGGGCGATTTTTGGGTCTAGATTTACCCCTGTACTGCCTCTTTACAGACCACTGTCTGGTGGGACCCATCCAAAACCCTCCCAAGGAAGGAGGCTAGTGTCCTTCAGATCTCCTTGCCTGGCGTGCCCCATCTCCGGATGGGGTGGAATGGGCTCTGGGGAGCCAGGGATGCCCTTGGCAAAAGAAAAAAGCACTCTCCCTATGAGCTGCGGCTCAGTATTGATGGAGGGAAGCTGTCGGCGTGCTGCGGGGCTGCCCCCCGAGATTCTTCCATCTCAGTGTCGCCACAAAAGTAAACCACACCAGATATCTGGGAGAGCTTCAGCAGCGACCGGGTCCTCTCTGGAGCAAGGCCACCATGCACGACTTGACTCTTGATGGCAGCTCGTAAGTTTGCTTAGATTTTGTGTTTCAGAGCTTATTTCTCGGGTTTAATCCATCGCTTTTGTATGCTGAGACCTTCTGAAGCAGGGGTTAAGTTTTTTGAGCTTATAGCCTCACATTTTCCTGCACGGAGCCTCCAGCTGTTGACCGTAACTCTGGGGTACGGAACATTACTCCTAAAAAGATCCCCTGGCTTCCATAAATCCGCAATCCATAAACATCTCATGAATGGTCTTGAGACGGAAACAAAACATTTAGAGTGGTTGATAATATAATGCCTATTTAATACCTCATGAATTCCACGGGCCATTTAAATCTTTCATGGATAGTTAATGATTATTCATCAGCAAGAAGTCAGGGAAAAAAACCAAACTCTTAGTCGAAGGTCTTAAAAATACATTAGTTGGGGAACAGGAGTCAGGCTAGTTAGAAGTGAGCTCAAGAGTGTGTGTTAACCCTTGGAAGGATGCGTATAAAATAGCTGTCTGGAGGCAAGATCTGCCCTGGGCTATCCTGCCCCAGCGCGGTGCTTGGGTCGTCTTCATCCTCGGACCCACGTGAAGGGGAGGTGAGCCCAAGACCTCACGCGCTTCCCAGTCGTGGTTCCTTTTGTCATACTGGTGTCTGGCCAACTTCATGAACTCCGTGGCCTTCACAGAGTAGCCTCCAGCCGGCAGCTGGGGAGGGAGGATCGGAGCGTGTCGACAGTGAATTAAAGCAGCGTGACCTGGCAGAGCTGAGCCCCGGGGGAAATGCTGAACTTCCCTGAGGGCTAACGTGAAGCAGCTGCTGGAGAGGACATGCAGTTTTTGTGGTGTACCTAGGTCGGGTTTGGGCTGGGAGGAGGCTCCTCCAGCTCAAGGCAGCTTTATTTTGGGCAAGTTTTCAACAAAGTCTCCTTATCCTGTATCGTTGCAGTTGCATTCAAGGCGTGGATGCAGACAGGGTTAGATGTTCTGGTGGAGAATCCTGTTTATTCAAAGCCTTACGATGTTTGACTTCCTTGCCTTTGGCCTCAGTGATGCTGAGGCGGTTTTTTGGTGCTGGTTTTCAAAATGAGGACAAGGATATCCTGGATGGATGAAGTCAGATGTGAAGTTCGCATCTGATCTGGTGATAGAGCACGTAACCATTTACTTCTTTTCCTTTTCCCTTGCGTTATTTCCAACTCTGAACCAACTCTAACTTGATGCTTTCTGTGGTGTGGGTGTTTTTCTCCATCCCACGTAACGGAGAAACCCCCGAGAACAGGATATCTCCCGTGGCACTTGGCCAAGTCTAGCGTAGGATCCTACTGGGGGCATCTAGGCAGAGAGGTGAAAGACCGAGTCGTAGACCTGCAGAAACCTGGGACCCGAGGTCTTCACCGTCCCCACCGCACCCAGCAGCCGCTGGGTTAGACTGTCCCTCAGAGTTAACCATCTAAGCTGGTCTTAACTGCTGCTGAGTGATAGGTCATTTATTCTGCTGCTCTGCGACCTTTATGATAATGATGTTTTCCCTTGTATCAATCCTAATCGACACTTCTACCGGGTAGATCAATTATTTGATATTCTGCATGGGCTGGATTTGATAGAGCGGCATCGAGATAGCTCTTGTGCCTGGTGTGTGGCCGACGTTTTCCAGGCTTGGAAAGGCAGGTGGGCTCTTGGCGTTGGGGGGTGAGCAAGAGATTGATGTTTGCAGAGCAGGTGGATGCAGCGGGACACTACCGATGTGTGCAAATAATCCATATGCAGCACCTTCAGCATTGTGTTATTCATCCTGTACGGTGTCCGAAAACGTAGAGACCTACCTGGTACTTCTGCAAGGGGGAGAGCATTGAAGTGAGGAAATTTGGAGAGCAAAATGAGCAGCATCTCTCTCTGTGTTTCCAAATAATCTTTCTGATTAATCTCGGTGCCTTTGATGGTGAGTCAGGGCTGTGGAGTTTTGCACGGGTCCTGGATTGTCTCCAGCTCTCTCAAAGTATGGTCTGCACACCGCGTCTTGACAGTGATGGGTAGCCTCCGTAACAAACTGGCTCTCTGCTGCAATTATCCCACTGCTCTGGGCTGCGGTTCTCCTTAGGTATGTCATTAATGTTAATTACTGCTGTGGTATTCCATCAAGAGGAGCAGGAGCTTTAACACGCTTGGAGGAGAAACTTCCCACCGTGTCCTTTAACGAGAAGTCGAGCCTCCTTTCGCCGCTTTGGAAGCGGGAGAGCGTGATTGTGAATTTAGATAAGGTTTAACATCTGGGGGCAGGGGGGTCGAGAGGGTGGCAGAGCTCTTCTGCTGCTGGCACCGTCGCCTGATGCGCTGCCTCCACGCCGGCCTCGCGGGAGCGGAGGATGCAGCGAGGGCAGGTGCCGCCGGCAGCGTCCCAGGGTGATGACCAGGAGATGGATTGACCGCTGTTGGTCACGATACAACCAGGAAGACGTGCTTGAGCTCTTCTCAGCTCTCTCTTCCAGCTGTAGCTATGCCGGAAAGACACGAAGCAGCAACTCTGTCCTCTTTTTTTTTTTGTTTGCGGTCTAAGAGGTTGGGGAGCGCATTTGAACACCATCCTGCAAGCCCCCGCTGACCCGCTGCTGGGGCCAGCCCAGCGCCCAAGCAGGCGGTGGGTTGGCCAAGCGCTCCGGTGGCTTCCTTGGCAATAATAAAATGAAAACCAAGAAGGCAGGGAGAGCAGGCTTCTCAAAAAGCCCTGAGACTGCTCTGACTTTTTCAGTTAAAGCGCTGCCCAAGCCCACCATGCATCAGCAGCCCCAGATCTAGAGGCAGCCTGCAAGCAAACCACGGAGAAAAAATTGCCTCGCGTCTCTTCTGAGATGAAAGGTTTGCAGAGCCGTAGTTAGTGCAATGAACCTCCACCCCAGGGCTTTCCAGCCATGGGCAGTCCATGCTTTTCCCTCCAGTGATGTAACTTTTTGAGAATTGCCTCCCAAAACGGGTCCGGGTGTGTGCGGGTGAAACCGTGGGCGTTTCTCTTCTCATGTCAATGCAAGTGGTGTAAGCAAGAGCTGATCACGTCTCTTTTCTTAGTTGAGTTTTGGAAGCGTGGTGATGATGGTGGTTGGGAAATGGGATCTTATACTGACGGAGAACTCTGTGGTCTTCAGCCCACTCTTTCCTCTCCTTTGAGGACAGGCTGAGAGATTTGGGGCTGTTCAGCCTGGAGAAGAGAAGGATCCAGGGAGACCTTATAGTGGCCTCCAGTACTTCAAGGGGGCTTAGAAAGAACATGGGGACAGACTTTTAGTAAGGCCTGCTGCGATAGGTAATGGTTTTGAACTAAAAGAGGGGAGATTCAGACTAGATACAAGGAAGAAATATTTTTACGATGAGGGTGGTAAAGCACTGGAACAGGTTGCCCAGAGAGGTGGTGGATGCCCCATCCCTGGAAATATTCGAGGTCAGGTTGGACGGGGCTCTGAGCAACCTGGTCTAGTGGAAGATGTCCCTGCTCGTTGCAGGGGTCTTGGACTAGGTGACCTTTAAAGGTCCCTTCCAACCCAAACTATTCAATGAGTCTGCGATTTGGTGGGAGGAAAAAAAATGCTGAGATCTGGCCCTTCTGGCTGAGGTTGTGCTGTCTAGGGATGGAGAAACCCACTTATCCGGGTGCAAATGAGGAATACACCAGGGCTGAACTGGTGTGGAAGTGGCCCCAGCAAAAGGACACTCAACCTCACCATCGTTGGTTGGCCACAGCTCATCCACCGCTGCCCTTGCGTCTCCCGCAAAGAAACGTAATGGTGGAAATTAAGAAAACAGAAGGGATTTAATGAGAAACAGGACCTGCTTCAGGATCCTGGCAATTAGATCCTGGAGCTCCTTCCACACAGCAGCCTGCCTCTGCTCCGAGCGTCACTCCCGCAGCTCCGTCTCGTTGGCGCGCGAGTCCCAGGCGGGGGAAAAAAAACCTGTTTGGCTCGAGCCCCTTCAAAGAGTTTCCCCGCTTTATAATTTGCAGCTGTAATAAAAAGTTACGCTTTGTGCTACGAAAAGAGAATAATAGATCAGTAAGACTTGAACCTGAAAACTCAGCCATCCAGGGAAGCGGGGACAGGAACTTGGATAAATATTTAACTGTCGAGGCTTTGATATGAAGAACCTGCTTTTCCTCTGGCCAGGGGAGGAGGCGTTTGTTGCCTCTTACAGTAATGAGGAGGATAAATGTAACATCTGGTAGATATTCTTTTTTTTTTTTTTTTTTAATATCAAGCTAGTATCGCATAGAGCTTGTTCAACTCCGGGTGTATAATGACGAAATTTCTTCTTTTCAGGCAGATTCAAATAATCTGCTGGCTTTACCTGGGTGTTTGCCTTGAACCCTGGAACGCTAAAGCAGCCGGTGCTGTCCTCGCTGCACGGGGAGGGATGCGCGACGACAGCGGGCGCGGATGCCGTGTTTATTCTCATGCGTGAAAGGTGACCTGGTACCTCCTTTTCTGGCTGTGATGGTTTCAACCGTGGCGGTTTTGGTCCAAATTCCCCAAACCTGTTGGTTTGGGGATGCTCACGCTGCTTGGCCAGGGAAGTCGCCTGGATTTTTGTAGATTTTTGGGGAGTCCCTGAAAAGAGGAGTTGGGTTTTGCCAGCCGTGTGCCGACACGGGAACCCAACAAGAAGAGAGCAGAACTGGCAGCTCTTCTTGCATTAAAATAAATCCGTGGGGTTTCCTTTTTTTTTTTTTTTTTTCTGTCACTGCACATGGATGCTGCTTGCTCGGGCCAGAGGCGGCTGCCCGGTGCGGACAGGCAGAGTCCCGCGGGCTGCCGAAGCGCGGGAGAAGCGCTTTACCTTCTCCTTCTTCTGATTTAATACAGAATATTGTGCAATTAAGCCAGTCAAAAGGCCATAAATCTTCTGGGCTGAATCCTGACCGAGGCTGTGCACTTCAGGCCAGGCGGCAGCGATCTTTAATCCTTTGAGAGAGCTAAGCGAAATACCAATGAGAGGATTTTTTTTTTCACCCTATATCCCTTCTTTTAGAGGAAACGCTTGCGTTGAAATTGGAGTGTGCTGGAGAGGAGCAAAGTGGTAAATAAAACACAGCCTGGTGCAGACAGCTGCAGGGTCAAGTCACCTGTTTTGGCTAAATTTTAAATTTAAACCTCATTTTTTTTAAATTACAATAATGGTGGCAAGTGAGAACAAATGCCTGCAGAGCAGGTAGTTATTTACCCAATTTCCATCTTTTATTTAAGCAGTGGGCGTGGAGAAGTGAACACTGCTGGGGTGGAGGGGACGGGTTGGTGAGTTCCCTTTGGGATGCTCTTCAGGATGGCCACGGCTCAGCCGTAGCCCTGGAGCATCGTGGAGCTGACAGCCCTATGGCCGTTGCACCTCCGCTCCCCCTAACATATATAGGTCCCCCCGTGCCCATCCTCATATTCCAAATTCTGCTGGCGAGCACTCGCTTTCCCAGCACATCCCGCTCTTCCAGCCTGTGAATCTCCTGGGGATGTTCCCGGTTGCTTCGTGCTTTTGCACGGTGAAGATCCGCGCATCCTCACCGGGTACCTTTCCGTCGCGGACCCTATAGCATCCATACCATCCCTGCATCCCGGCTCGCGCCGTAAGCTCCTGTCAATCCCTGCCCTCCCGCTGGGCTTCGGCGCGTGTAGAGCCTCGCTGGGGCTGAAGGCAGTGACGAGCCCTTTGTCCTGGGTGTCTGCTCGTGTTTTTCACTGCCTGTTGAAACCCTCTATTTTTTTTTTTTTTTTCCAAAGCCGGTGAGAAGCATTTGACTGATTCCACAGAGCAGGCAGGGATGAGCCATTCAGGCTGGATTGACACCTAAAGGCATTTGCATTAAGTGCTTCAAACTAGTTTTTTTTTTTTTCTTTTTTTGAAAACCGTCATCATATATTTAGCAAATTCTTGCGTGAAATTACATCCCTAATAGTTGGCATTTACCTGTCCGTGTGTGGAATCGCTCCCAGCGAGCGGCGCTGGCTTTCCCATGCGCCTGTGTCAGCCTGCGGCAGAAAGGAGCCCCAATGCTCCTCCAAACTCTGATTTTGGGGGGCTGGGGTGGGGAGTGCTGTGGCTGGTGTCCCTGCCGAGAGATGCACGGGGAAGGCAAGGATAAAAATGAAGGTGGTTTTTTTTTTTTTTTTTTTTTGGGCCAGGCAGAGGGTTAGGGGATGGTGAGAGGTAACGGAGCAGAGCAGGCTGGTGGGATGCTGGGGAGGGTCTGGGGGTCCAGGAGCAGCCGTGGGGTTCGCAATGTGGGAAGAGCTGAGAACCGGTGACCTCGGGAAAAGGTCCGGGGAGCCGAGGGCTGCACGGGGCAGGGTCTGGCCCCGTCTTGCCGACGGGGAGCCCGGCACCCCTGAAACGAAGGGTGCTTGGTGCTTGCAGAGCCCCCGGGGGCTGCCTGGCTTTGCAGGGGGGACAGGGCTGGGGTGAGCGCGGAGAGGGGACCCGAGGCTCCCGGAATGGCAAAAAAAAAAAAAATAGTCGAGATGGTCAGATTTGGGGATCTGCTCCCAATCTGGTGGGAAATGAGCCCTTGGCCCTGTGGCGACATTTTTCCTGTCATCCCTGGGGGTGACAGGGGCTTGCCTTAGTCACCCCAGGGTGTCCCCTAGATTTTGGGGGAGCTTCAAGCCTAGAGATAGACTGCATGGGGTCCTCTCTGCACCCCACAACCCCTTTAAAGCCAAAATAAAAAAACAACTGGTGTACAACTAGCTCCCCGCTCCCCCCAGCCGGTGCTTTGCCACTTCCCCCAGCACAGGCTGGACTTTCATTGCAGTAGTTGTCCAGCTGTGACTGGAGGAAAATGGTCCCCATTTGCCAGCTTCTGGAGAGGTCTGAAATGGTGCTTAATGGGGGGATTAGTGCTGCCAAACCCTCCCTTTTCCCGAGTTTGTCGGCTTGTATCCTGTGCTGGACTTTGCCGGTTCCTCCCGATCCGGCTGGGGCTTGTTTGGCTGAGATTCCCAGCGGTGAGGTCCAGCCTGGGCCAACCCCTTCCAGGAGGGGGGGGGATGGGGGGGAGTGTCTGCTGCTGTGTCAGGGCTTTATCCCTATGGAAAATTGAATTAAGTTGATGGTCTTCCTTGTTTTTAAAAAAAAAAAAAAAAAAATCCCCTTTTCTGCTGTCCTCGCTGGGTTTGGGAGCGTGGCAGGGGGGTGATGCCCAGCTGGGACAGGGACTCTGTGGGATTTAAGCTGGGAGGAGCACGATGTGTTTTCAGCCCATGTTTTTTCCCTGCCTCATGCGATGCTGGCTTGGGTAAATGAGAGGAAAATAGAAATGTTTGCCAGAGATGGGCGAAACCTCTCCTGGCTATTGGAAGCTGAGGCTGGCGGTGGTTAGGAGGTACAGCCTCCTCTGTCCCGGGGATTTACACCCTTATCTCCGCTTATCACCTGAAAAGCGAGAGACCTTTCGCCCCTGGAGTGGGAAAAACCTAACTTCGGAGTGGCTTAGTGGTGCGGGATCTGAACGGTTGGACTTGATGTTCTTAAGGGCCTTTTCCAACCTAAATGATTCTATGAAACTGTATTCCCCCAAATCCCTCCCTCGGAGCCCTCTGCGAAGCCCCCGGAGAGGACGCCCTGATGGGCGAGGAGATGCTCCCCACTGGGACGGTTATTGCCGTACTGGTCTGGGGCAGCACCGCTGGTGTAGGGCCGAGGGGAACCATCCCAGTTCCACTCTGGGACGCTGCAATGGAAACAGGCAGACGTAGGAGGTCGGCGAGGAGCAGGCTGCGACCCCCCCCCGGCAGTAAGTCCCTTACGCGGTGCCCGTGCCCGGCCTCATCCTGCACCGAAGCCCGTGCAGCGAGGCCGGTATTTGACCCTCTTTTTGCCCAAGCAGCCCCAAACAGGGCTTGGTTTGCTCGGCAGGGAGGGGTTTGCTCCCCGGGTGCCTTGTCCCCAAATCGGTGGTCTTGGCCTCGGGGCCGCTTTGGAGCGGCCGAGAGGAGACTGCAGAGGAGCTGCGTCGCCTCTTGGGATGCCTTTGCAGCTCGTCGTTTGCACCCTCTGCTATTTGCAGGACTTGTCCTCCTCTGGATTTGGGGTTATTTGCTGTTTTTACCTTCCTTCCCCTCGCCTTTGCTGGAGGACGGGCCAGAGGTTTGCTCCCTGGGTGCATCACCCAGCCACCCCCGCTGCTGGGACCCCCGCTGCCAGCTGGGGGCAAAACCAGAGGGAAGCCAGCAAGGGGACAGCCTTGTCCTCTACAACCCAGCCCTATATTTCCCCCGGCCCTGCAGCTCCTCCCGGGCTCCCTGTGGGTGCTGTGGGCTCTGTGGCCGCATCCTGCTCCGGCGCTGCCATCTCAGCCTGTTTGAGCAGGACTCGCAGCCTGGGGGAGCACCGGGGAGGTGGAAGTGCAGGTTTGCTCTCAGTCCCCAAACCAGTCCCCCAGGGACACCTCGGGGGTCCCTAACAACTGGGACATCCCTGTCCCCAGTGTTGGGGTACTTGCAGCAGGGTGCCCGGTCCCTGGGAGCCCCCTGAGGTGGGGGGACGTGTCGTGGGGAGGATGCTCCTGCTGCAGCATCCCGCTCCTCTCCAGGCTTTGGTCCCTGCTCCCCCTCCTTCGGGACAGAGAAAGGAGTCAAGGCCATGGTGAGACAGGCAGCCGAAGCTCACTGGTCACCCAGTTGGATCATGGTGTTTGTGTGTATTAAATTTTTTTTTAATTTTTTTTTTTTCCCCCCTGAAGAAACAGAAAGAGAGAAAAATATCTTTCTGTCCAAAATCACTCATCCTTCCTAATAATGAGAGCTGTCACCAGCCCTGCTTGGCGAGGAAATGATGCTCGCGGTAAATATTTGGTCTGGAACTGATTTATGGGTGGAAAAAAAAATGAGATTAGCGGCTAATCACTGTGTTGCAGGAAGCGCTTTGGGCCGGGTGCCGGGGCTGAGTTAGCGAGGAGCTGGGGCTGTGCCCGCGCCGGGGGCTTCGGCGGAGACGCCGTACTTGTGCCGGCGGGTTGGGTTGGGATGAAGCGGTAGCGATGGAAGGGTCGGACTGGCTTCTCCTCATCCCGCGCTTTGCAGATTTGCTTTAAGGAGCCTGAGGGTTTAGAGTCCGGGGCAGCTCGGATCCCCCCGGCGGGGAGCAGCACGGCGAGTGTCGGCCGCGGGGCTGCCGGTGCATCGGACCCCCCGTGGGCTCCGAGCCAGGGGGGCTGCGGGCTCGACCCTGGCCGGAGGCGATCATCTGCCCCCTCCCCGCGCCCGGCCACCCCAAAAAAGCCCTTGCGGCCCCCCCCACAAGCCCTTGCGGCCACCCCAAAAAAGCCATTGCGGCCACCCAAAAAAGCCATTGCGGCCACCCAAAAAAGCCATCGCGGCCACCCCAAAAAAGCCATCGCGGCCACCCCAAAAAAGCCATCGCGGCCACCCCAAAAAGCCATCGCGGCCACCCCAAAAAGCCATCGCGGCCACCCCAAAAAAGCCATCGCGGCCACCCTCAAGGCAGCAGCAGCAGCTTTTCCCGTGCGAGGAAACAATTAGCTTATTAAAGGGCGGTTTAATTTTCTTCTGCTAGAGCGGGCTGGCGAGCACAGCCCGGTCATTTCCTACCCAGTGGCAGGGCCAGATGCCCGCGGGTGCTGCCGGGGTGCTGGGCCGTGCACAGCCCCGGGCAGGATGGCTGAGCCCGGGTACGTCTCCGCTCGCCGGTACCGGAGCGATGGCGGCGGAGCAGGATACGACGCCGGCGAATAAGCGTCAAGGTGTTTGTAGGGAAGCAGCCGTTGGATGCGAAGAGGGAAGTTTTTTTGCGAGAGAGCAGCGCGTGGGTTTTTGCTCTCCTGATTTTTTTTTTTTTTTTTTCGCTAGAAGGGGGCTCGTGGTGCTGCTCGGCGTCGCACAGCTCCGGTTGGGTTTCGGGGCCAGATGCTCTGGGTTTCCCTCCTGGGCTGCTGCAGAATGGGCTCAGCTGCTGCTGCTGAGGGGCCGCCGTTCCCTTGCCTCCCTCTTTGCTCCCATGGTGGTTTTTTTTTTTTGCCTGATTCTAACGATATTACCGGGAACCGAAGGCAGCGGGTTGAATTAAAGGCTGTAATTCAGCTGCGCGTCGATGCTGCGTCACCTGGGAGAAAACCATCTCCAGCCGTTCGTCAGCTGCGTTACTGGGAGGGCTGGAGGGTCCTTCGCGGCCGTGAGCTGTCGCGCTGCCCGCTCCGCGCTCGGCAGGGCGTCTCTGCCCCAAATCCTCCAAATCTCCAAAAGGGCTGGCATGCTTTTCTCGGAGGCTGTTTTGGGGCAGGGCAGACGATGCTCCTCTCTGCCTTACGCTATTGCACGGGGGCTGAGGTGGGAGCAGCGGGGCCAGCAAGGCTTTCGGCCCCAGAAACCTGCAGCCCAGCCCCTGCAAGCTGTCGGTGTCGGTCTGCGTTGCAAATATGTCGTGGTTTCACCCCAGCCAGCAACTAAGCACCAGGCAGCCGCTCACTCGCTACCCCCCGCCAAGTGGGCTGGGGGAGGAAATGGGGAAAAGAAGTAAAGCTCGTGGGCTGAGATAAGAACAGTTTAATAGAACAGAAAAGAAGAAACTAATAATGATAACAGTAATAAAATGACAACAGTAATAATGAAAGGATTGGAATGTACAAATGATGCGCAGTGCAATTGCTCACCACCCGCCG
>JAVJGG010000088.1:1661613-1674119 GCA_035590195.1 Aviceda cuculoides
CATACTGAACTCAAAACACAGCACTGTACCAGCTACTAGGAAGGCAATTAACTCTATCCCAGCTGAAACCAGGACAAAATATTTCAGGTTTGTGTGCTGCCTTGGGGCCCACCTGAGCCGCCGGAGTGGTGGCTGGTGCTGTTGGCAGCACAAGGCAGGTGGCAAAACGGGCTGAGAAGCGAGGGGTGGGTGTCTGGTACCTCCCCGCCCTGCAGCGTTTCGCTTCTGACGAACCTTTCCCAGCGCTTAGGGTCGTCCTCGCCGCGGTCCCGTGCCTCGGTGAGCTGTTCCCCAGGTTTCTGCCGGGGCTGCTCGTGGCTTTAGCCTCGGGTGACGCGCTCCGTTGCAGTCCGCCCCTCGGTTGTACTCAATTCCCCCACCCGGGCCCTGAAACGGAGGTAGGTGACATTAAATGACATTAAAATGGGAGCAGGTGCCGAGTGCTGCAGGATGCCAGCGACCTGGGTGCTGGCATCTCGCTCTGGGTAGCGAGCGCTGTCGTGATGCGCAGGCAGCAGCATCTCTCGAGCTTAGCAGCGCTGCGAGTGCCGAAATCCATCTCGGGTGCTGTAGCAAGCAGTCCGAATCTGCTCCGTAATCCCTCTGTGCCTCAGTTTCCCCCGTTTGAAGCAGGGCTGGTAGTACCGGCCGGCGTTTAGGGATGCGGACGAGCCCTGTGGGATGGTTGCCTCGGGGACCCCCACGCTGACAGCCCTGAGCACCGAGGAGCTGTGATGGGCAGAGCAGCACAACCAGCTCTCCTGGCCCCAAATGGGACAAGGCAGTTACCTGGGGTTTTGTGATTTTGGGGTTGTGATAAGGCCAGCGAGGCTGGGGGTGACGGGGCTTTTGGACCAGTTGGCCCTTTTAATCCCGGTTTTGCAGGAGGAAGAGTTCTCGAATGTAACGTGTTCCTTAATGAAAATTGCCTTTTTTAAATGATGGGGAGGGTTTGAAAGTTCTTGTAGGGAAAATAGGTCTAATTATCACATAAGCTCGTGGGGCGGCGCAGCATCTCCCCGCATGAGCAGCCATCCTACGGGTGCCACCAGTCCCCCATCCCCACTTGTGAGCAAATCCCCCCCCTCCCCCAGCAATTTCTTGCTCTTCACTTTTCTCTCTCTCTTTTTTTTTTTCCTCTTCCCTTTTCCTTCCAGAGTCAAGAAGAAGAACAAGCCCTTGAACCTCAAGATCCACAACAGCGTGGGAAGCTGTGAGAACATCCCCGCGCAGCGCTCCCCGCTCCTTTCCGAGCGCTCCCTGCGCTCCTTCTTCGTGGGGTACCCGCCTTTCCTCCCTTCCACCCCTCCTGTCCACACCGAAGCCACCTTCTCAGCAAGTAAGTCCGTGTGTCCCGTCCTCCCCTCAGGTCCCCCGTCCTCCCCTCAGGTCCCCCTTCCGTGGGGTGGGTGATCGTTGATGCCAAGCAGAGGATGCGACCGTGGGAAAATCGGGGTGTCCGTTATGCGTCGATGGTGTGGGGGACGTTGGTCGAACGCGGGTGCTTCTGGGCAAATATAAGCCTGGAAACTTGAATATATATGTCTGTATATATATAAAACCGCTGTCGTATTGCATATTGATTTATGCAAAAAGATATGCTCCCGTATCGCAATGACATGGGTGCAGGAGGGTGGCTACTGTCATTTGGAAAAAGCCACGAGCCTTTCCGTGCTGCCTGGGCTGGTGACGCTGGCTCGAGAGTGACCTTTCCAAGGGCTCCTTCGTAAATCCGGCTGTGGTTTTACCTCTGCGCTTGGAGGCTGCTTTCCCGACCTCTCCCGCTCGCAGGGTTTTGAGCCAAAGCGGAGTCTCAGACGAAGCTGGCCCCGATGCAGACGGGTCTGGTGCAAACCCCACGGTGCTTGATCCCAGCAGCCAGCCCCGATCCTGCTCGTGGTGCTTTGCCCCCTTCCAGGAGATGCTGGTGGTGGGACTCGATGGGTTTGGGCTGATGAGCTCACCTGGGGCGTTGCTGCTGGCCGGAGAGAAACAGCCTGACCCGCGTTTCCTGGTCTCGGACTGGTGCCCCAGTTAATTCTGCAGGAATTGAAGATTTTACAAGCCAGGCGGGACTCCCAGCCTAAACGAAGCCCTCCCAGAAAACACGCGGCAGCTGCTGGGAGCGATTTACGTGCCAAGAGCTCTTGTGGGGAGGGCGAGCTCCTCTTGTTGCTCAGCTAAAAACTTCTTCCAACTCCATATCCAGGCTGGTTTTCTGCCACTTTCCCCTCCCCAGACTTTGCCCTTGTATGCTTTCCCAGTATATGGTCTTTCTGGCTCGTTTTGGGTTCTTCCAGTCGTTCTTACCGCTCGGCTCTTGGCTGAAGAAGGGGGTTGCAGGCAACAGCCCTCCCTGCCCATCAGCCCCCTGGCACCGGCAGGTTTTCCTCCTCGCCGTACTTCTCACCGGGATGGGAAGCAGCACTGGGCTGGCTTCACCGGCTGCCCCGAGCACTGGTTTGCGGGCACTGGGTGCCAGTGTGACGGGGCAGTTCGTTTGCCCTGCCTGCATCCCTGTAGCCGTGCCTCTTCCAACCATTTGCAAGGCAAAACCCTCGTGATTTCTTTCTTTCTTTCTTTTTTTAATGCCAATAAGCTGCTGTTTAGGATTGTTGAAGGGTCATTGAGCCATTTCTGGCATCCTTTTGCTGCCCTTTCCTTGGCTTTGGGGACAGTGGGACCTGGCAGGAGCTCTGCAAAGAGGCGATGTTGTTTCGGGAGATGTCCAACTCCCTGACTCTTGCTGGCACTGCCAGCAGATTTGCCTGGAGCGAGGGGTATTTTTGCATTGCTATTTCCCCTGTGGCATCGACCAAGTTCAACCCGCAGCCCAGAACGATGGGGTATAGCAGACCAGAAACCAAGAAATAAAACCCATTCTCAGCCAGCCCCTGCTGTGTCTCGTTGCATTAGGTTTCCTCACGCATCAGCGTTGGATTACATCCCGTGGTGTGATAACCCGATGTAATGTGGCATCGCAGGAACGTGATGCGATGAGAAGTGATGGGCTATCAAGTGACTAACCACTGCTGGAGAGGTGTCTCTTCTCATTTCCCTCCGCTCTCCAACTTTCTTGGCTGCTGCGAATGATTGTTTTCTGGGCTAGACACGAGCCGTGGAGAGAGGGGCTTGGTTGCACCAGCCGTCTGATCCCTGTTGAGAGGTTTTAGCATCAGTGAAATCATTTGGTCCTTGCAGGATCAGCATCCATGCACTCAGCAACCCTCGCTCCCGGGGACCTGCAGGGAAAATTTGATGCGAGGCAGAAAAATCCCCCTCGATTGTAGTTTCTCTAGCTCTCTTGTGTTTCTGCATCATTTCTGTACCGGCGGCTTTGTTCTCGAGGTGCAGCCCACGTTTCTGTCTACTCCCACATTTGCTTTCCTGCTTGTGACCCTGTGGGAAGAGCGGCCACATCCTGCACACGGCAGCTGGGTGCTGAGTATGGCCCTATGGGGAGAGAGATGGGGTTTAATGGAGCTTGACGCCAAGGTTCGTTACCTTGTGGGGAGAAGATGAGTTACGCCAAGCGGTGCAGCGGCACATTTATTTGTGGGGAGGAGGAGGCATCTCTGCAGCTTTCCCCATGCCCCGCTTTGCTGTTCTGGGACCTGGGTGGTTTCCCCATGCTCCGGTACGTGGTGCTTCACGTGTCCTCGGGTCGCCCGCCGTCGTCTTGTCGCCGTTCTCGCTGGTCCAGAGCACCAGGGCTTGTAGGTGCTATGAGAAGCACTGACCAGGGTTTGGGGGGGTCACACCTCGCCCCGTCTCGTGGGGTGCCGCTATTTCTCGTTGCATTTTAAGTGCAACGGGTTTCCCGTGCGCAGCTGGATGAACTCCATGGGGCTCACCAGGGGTGCGAGCCCATGCGTCATGCCCATCCCCATCCCAAGGACCTCCCTGTTCCCATCCTTGTGGCATGGTTTGGCAGCCAAGTTTTCCACAATATCCCATCCCTATGACCATGGGTACCCAAGCTTTTATAAAACCCCGTCAGAAAAACGCCTCTTCCCTTTTTCTCTTGCGGGATCAGCGTGGCAGCACCTGATAATCTCTGGATTGATGTGGAATTACTTCCCTAAGCACCGGAACAAAAAAACCTTGTTGTTGTTGTTGGATTGAGATGCGGGAGAGGAGCCCGGTGAGCCCTTGGCAAGACCCCTCTCTTCCCAGCTGTCTCTCGATGATCTCTTTTCAACAGCCAGCGTGTCTTGCTGCTTGTGGCAGGAGCATGCTCCCATCTGCGTCACCTCTGGTCCGGATCGGATGCGGGTTTGGATGCTTCTCCCTTATTTTTAACAGCCGATTTGCCCTGACGGGAATAGATATTCACAGACACGGAGTATCTGAGAAAGAGCCCTCTGAAAGGTTGGCGTTGGGGAGGTATGGCTGGCGGAGAGGGATTCAAGATAATGTCCAGTGGATCAAGCCCTGTGCTGGGAATCCAGGAGCCCTAAATCCAGGCTTTCTGCTGGAAAGGACCAGGCAGGACCCGAGAGCACGTTGCCGGTGTTGAGGGTGCCATGGGGCACGTGTGCGAGCCGGCACTGCCGTTCAGACCACGGCCCTTCTCTACAGGCATCCCATCCCCCATGCTGAGGGTGGTTTCATAAGGAATAGACTTTTTAAACACTCTCCCAGCCCAAATCACCTTCAGCAGGGGACTTCCCAACCGGCACATCATTTCTTTGTGGCCGTCAGTGGTTTTCTCCTCCCTGAACCTGCCCTGCCGCCAGTACGAGCCATCGTACAAGCAGCCCACGGCTGTGTCGGCAGCTTGGCCGGGTGCTCCCTGCAGCCCACATCTGGCCACAGCTGGCTGCCTTGCCACCGAGCCGCTCCAGCCGGCAGCGAGGCACCGGGGGGTTTCCTACCCTGGCAGCGCTGCGTGGAGCCGAAGAATACAGCTTTGTCTGGGTAAGCCTAATTGACCCTGCAAGGCTGCGAATTGGGGGGGAAAAAAAAAATCACAATGCGCGTATTTAAGCCAGCGCAGCGACTGAACATGACATTTTGGCTGTATAAATAGGATTGTCACGCTGCAAAGAGGAACTGCTGGGATTATAAAGTGACTCTGTTTTCTTACTAGAGAGATGCTCTGAGAAGAGCTCTGCCTTCTTCGCCTGCTTTGGATGATCCCCTCTGCAAGGACCGAGGTTTCGTTTCAACCGGCTGGATCATCCTTCCGCCCGCAGCAGAGACGTGGCTGGGTTTGGACCTGGCCGTGATTTTGTGCAGAATATTTGTCACGTGCGCTAACGGAGGGGGCAGGTCGACTCCCTTTTTAGCTCGAATCCCGCGTGGATTTTATATCGTGGGGAGGGAACGCTGCTGGTGCTGCCGCTCCGAGCGTTGCTGCAGCTGAGCTATTTGGGGGGATCCTATTTTGGCCCTAAAACCAGGTAGAGCCAGGACCAAGGTGTCTCGTGGAGGGACTTCGCACCCTTTTGGTGCACCCTTTGCCGCGGAGCAGCTCACCAGTGTGCTTGGCTCCCCAGCTGGGACCGTGCGGGCAGTAACCTCTGCCAGCATCCCCCATCCCCATCACGATGAGGCCCCTGGGGCTGCGATTTTTGCCTGGGGGTGGGCTGGTAGGGAGAACCCTGACGCTGGACCCGTCGTGGTTGTCTGCCGGGGGATCGTTGGGCTGTTTCGGGAGGAGGCTGCAGCCTGGCGTCTCCCCATTATCTCTCCGGGGGACTCAGCCGCCCTGGGGCCGGCGCTGGGAGTTTTTTGGTGGCTGCCTGGGGTGGACGGGGGTCTGTAGGATGTCAACAGACAAATGCAAAGTCTTCTGGCTGTCCTTTGGCTTTGCGGTGATTCATCCCGGGATGCTTTCCAAGCTCTCTTCCATCGATTTTATCTGTCCCATTCATAACGCGAACATTGCCTGACGCCGTTTGTGGTAGTAGGAGGAGGAAGGTTTGTTTATTGGGCTGTCACCGTGATGGATAACACATTTACACCAATTCCCCCGGCATCCAGAAAGGTGCCAGGAGATGAAGAAGGGGGATTTCGTGCCAAAACACGGTCCCCGTCGGTGTGGTTCGGCACAGCTGCCGGCCTCGGGTGATGCTCCTGGTGTATTCGGTGAGGGTGCCGGGGCTTGCCGAAGCCATCGCTGCCCCCAGGCAGGGTGGAAACCCCAAATAAATGAAACAGAGGAGCTCTGGCTGCTCTTCTCCATGCAGGAGCTGCCCAGGCATCCCACCTCCCAACCGGGGAGCAAAGGAGAAACATCTGCGCCGGCAGCCAAAAGGCAGCAGGGACCTGTGGGGATGGCAGCGGGGGCGAGCGGGGCGTCACGGCCGAGGCAGCATCCCGGTCCCAGTCACCTCCCAGGTGCGCGGCTGCCACTGGGGACCAGTGACGGCTGTCACAGCTGCCTGTCACCGCCGGGGAGCCGGGCGGCAGGGCTCTTCTCCCATGTTGGCTGTCAGAGACGCGCCGGAGGCGGCTGTCACCCTCCGCCCGGCTGGTTTTCCCCCCCCTCTTCCCTATTTTCCTGCCCGGCACATCTGATCCCGTCAAGCGCGGGCTGTTGACTCAAGGATAAGCCGTGCCGCTCGGAGCGGGAGCCGTGACCTTTGCCGGCGCGGTGCCGCGGCGAAGGGGAGAGCGGAGGTTTTGGGGTGTTCGGGCGGAATCCCCCGGCGTCGGGTGCCGGGCTGCGCCGCTCTGCGAGGATCCGTGCGCTGGTTGGCGTCGAGCACCACCGCGATGTCGAGCGAGCAGATTTTGGCCTTTGAGGGCCCCTCCGGGTGATGGGGGAGTCAGAAAAGGGATGGGTGCTCAGCCGGGGGGGGTCCCTGTTGGGCTGCTGGGTGGGTACCGGGGCAATTTTCCCCGGGAAATTACACCCGTGCCCGTTAAATACCACCTCAGAGGAGGAGAGGGAGGGAAAAAAAAAAAAAAAAATCCTAAACCTGCCCTCGTACGCTTGTGCGAGGGGGAATTACGGCGGAGAGCGCTCTGATTTTCAAGCCATCCAGGAGGCTGCTGGTGACAAACGTATAAGTAACGGCAGACACCCGGGCAGGGGTAGGTGAGGAGCCATCCGTCGCTGCGGGGCAGCTCGGGATCGCTAGCGCGGGGCGGCCGGCTGCCAGCAGCGGGAGGACGGAGGGAGGCTGGCAGCCGGCTCTCGAGCTTCAAAGCTCGTCAGGGTCAACTTAGGGGGCAGCCCCGGCACCTCGGGTCCGGAGCTTCTCCGCCACGGGGTCCCTACGACAAAGGCTGGACCCCCTGCAGGGTGAGATGTGCTCCCGCGGCCACGAGGGTTTGGGGTTTTTTGGGGGGTTTTTTTGTTTTTTTCTTTCTTGCGATTATCTCTGATCGTAGTAATTTGGGGGTTTCGATAAGAATGTTCCTCCTGTGTGGGGGCAGGGGGGCTGCTGCATGTCCACTTTCCCTTTGGGCATCATCCTGTTTTAATATTGCGCTGGGAGAAAGAGCTTTTCCTCTGGTCGGGCATCTTACATGCACAGGTTAAAGGGGAGAATCACCAATTAACTTCAAAGCCCCCCCAGATCCTTGGGGCCGTTCCCATCGGCAGCGGGGTGCCTCTCCCTGCCCTCCTGCAAACAGCAGGTCTATTGTTAAACGCCGCGATCCTTCATGTATCGCTCCCTCTAATGAACATAATTAGCCGTGAATCACGTAGGTCTCATTTTTGTTAGGAGGTTAAAATTCCCGATACACTTTAATACATTCTTGCAGTGAGCACATTTAGAAAGTAATTAAAAGGCTCGGCCGTCTTTGCCTCTGTCTCCTCTCCCCCTCCCCGGGTTGGCAGGATTTAATTGAGGCCAGCTGAAAGTTAGTGGAAATAAATTGTGGCTGATAAATTGGAGGTTGTAATTTAATTCTGGGACGGGAGCTGTTCTTGCCCGGGTGTTTAGTTCATCGAGGACCGGTGTCGAGGTGGGGGGGAGAACTTATTTGAGTAACGTGATTTACTGATGAGAAAATGACATTTGGGGAGGAATAGTGCTCGTGCATGGGGTGGTCCCACTCTTTAGAGCATCGTCTTCGGGGCTTCCCATCCTTGGGAGGCTGCAGATATTGGGGCAGCGGGTCCAGGAGTCCGGGATGGGTTGGCGAGAAGCGCGGGTCAAAAATATCGGCATGCCGCTGGCGTAAAAGAGCCTTCCCGGGGCTGGGGGCAGCAATTACCTTAATTGACTTTGTAGTCCTTCAACATCTTAATTGCTGGCTGTGCCTGAGGGGTGATGGGGGCCGAGGCGGAGAAATAAGAGAAGGAGCCGGAGCAGCCGCTGGCAGGAGGTACGGGAGATGGATGCGTTTTAGGATGCTCCCAAGACTTTTAACGGCGCCTTGCGCGGGAAGCGGCATGTAAATGTAACCTTCAGAAAGAGAGCGCAATTAAAACTCCCTGCCGCCCGCTATATTAAAATGGGATATTAAAGCAAACAGTGGTTCTCCCCGCTCGGAGGGATAATATCGAAAGCGTATTTAGTGAGGGATTTGCTGGCATGCTGAGCAAACGGCCGGGCTGGCAGCTGGGCTCTGCGCCGCGGCTCGCCTCGTGCCGGGGCTGGTTGCTCGTGCCCGGGAAACCTCTCGAATCCCGTATTGAAAATCCAGCCTTTGAATCCCTGGCGCAGATTCTCCCCCCCCGGGGCCGAGCATCCCGCGGGGCAGGACCTCTCCTGCGGCCGGCAGGAGGAGGATGAGGGTCTCTGCCCTTGCTGAGGCTGAAGGGGGACGTGGAGTCCGAGCACGGCACCGGCGCCGCCGTGCTGCTAATTACCTGCTGGCTCCAGCCGGCGCTAATGAACTTATCTCTTTTTCCTTACCCAGCCAAGGTCCCGTTACCCTTTCTCCCTCCTTTTCCCTTAGAAGGAGACCGCCGAGGCTGCTTCGTACTTTGTTTTCTATTTGCGTATGAGTTAAATTGCCTTCCAAGCGGCTGACACTCGGCTTTTTTGTTCAGCCGCAGCCGCAAGACGTGATGTCTTATTAATAAATGATGCAGTTGCCATTTCAGCTTCGTTTTCGCTTTCTTGTTTGGACGTCGTGAGGTGGCTCCGCCAGCGTCGCAGTCCTGCTCTGCGTGCACGTGGGTGCATCGCCTCCCACCTCTCTCCCTGCCCCAAACTGGGTGCCGGGGGCTCTTATGTGGGGGCAGGAGACCCTGGTTCCCCACAGACCCAAGCCAGAGGCCCCTTGCTTTCCAGAAAGGGAGCCCAGCAGGGCACCTCTAAGGGGAAATATCAGGCAAACCCTATTTTTTTCATGTGCGTCCTTTGCTCCCCTTCCCAAAAGCTTGAACCCCGGCTCTCACCTTCGTTACCACCTGATGGTTTTCCCGGTCTCTCCTCTCCCCACAGATACGCTGTCAGTGCCTCGCTGGTCCCCGCAGATCCCCCGTCGAGATCTAGGAAACTCGATAAAACACAGGTACGGCAGCCCTACTGCAGCGCCGGGTGAATCCCCCCCGGTGCCGAGGGATGAACATCTCTATTTCTCTCGCTGGTCCAGGACGGGGGGCTCGGGGCCGTTCCCCCTGTTTCCCATGCTGGGCTGTCCTCGAAGCCTATTTAAATTCCATTTCAGTTCAGATTTGGTTTAGATAAGGCTTGAGTCGCTATCGATAAAAGCCATGTATTATCCGTGACCTTGTCAACCTTCAGCAAATTTCCCATCTCCGGATTATTGCCCTTCCGTATCTACCTCGAGAAGGAAAAGCGCTAGAAATAATCTCGGTTCTCTATTCAGTGGGGCAGCTGCTTCTCCCACAGGCTGGAAACTTGGGTCCCCGGGGTAGGGAGGTGTTTTGGGGGGCTCTGGCCAACAGCCTGGGGTGGGCAAAGCTGGGGAGCGGCAGCAAGCCGGTGGCTAATGCCCATCCTGGCCGGCTTGGAGCCCCTTTAGAGCAGGCTGTGCCCTTCTGCATAACCAAAGGGGGGGCTCGAATTTGTGCTTTGGCATCCCTAGAAAGATGCCTCGACACCGGCAGCAGTGTTTGAGTACAGCAAGGAAAAGATAAATGGGGACTCGGGAGATGTTCCTGCAGGAGCACGGATGGGGTGGAGCAGCTTCATCTCTCCCTGGCCACTTTCCGCGTTTCTCTCTGCAGGTTTTCCACCAAGTACTGGATGTCTCAGACCTGCACCGTCTGCGGGAAAGGAATGTTGTTCGGCTTAAAATGCAAAAACTGCAAGTACGTCGCTGTGCGTGCGTCGCTCGTTAATGTGGCGAGGGGGATAATTAGGGTTTTGCTGGTGGAGCTTAGCAGGGGCTCGGGCACGGGGAGACCAACCAGCCTCTCGCCAGCTCATCCTTGCAGGAAGCTTTAATGAGATGGGAAAAGGGGCGAAGGACACCCCGAAACGGGGCTGAGGCCGGGTCTGCGTGCCGGCGACGGGAGCGGGCTCCTTGGGGAGGATGCTGCCCGTCGGATCCCGAGAGCGTCCCCCCTCGCTGCGGGCCTTGGCCTGGCTTTAAATACCCACGTTATAGGGTTATGTGCGGAATTATTTTTAGGAAATGGGGGGATGGACGCGCTGGAGGGGGGGCCGAGAGCATCGCCTGCCTGCGGGGTAGCTCTGGGCATCGGGTGGGTTTTGCCCACAGCCTTGGGCTGTATCCTCTATTTTTTTTGCGGCAGCAAAAGTCTTGGGGGTCTCTGTTTCCCAGCAATGTTGTGGCACCAAGAAGCCAACCCACCCCAAACCGCGATTAAGCTGCGGTGCAAAGGAGAGGGGCCGTGCCGGCCGTAAAATTGGGGAGGACTGGAAAAAGATAGTGAGGCAGAGGCTGGGGCCGCTTCTCCTGCTTTAAATCCGGCCGAGCCCAGCTCTTCCACGGTATCGTGCAGCCATCAACACTGAGTAAAGCTGCTTCTGGAGACACGATTGCTTTTTCTAGGGATGGGTGCTGGGAATACACCAATCATCTGTGGGTAACTGCTTTAGCTGGAGCTATGAAGTGATAATGATCGCCGTTGCCATTGATTAAACGCTGATGAGTTAGCAAAGTGGGATTTAAAGCTGGACAAGAAGTGCCTGGTTAGTCTGCAGTTGGTCGTGGTATTCTGGAAGTGATATTATCAAATATAGATATTTTAAAGTGGTGATTCCTATTGCATTTAATGCTCAAGCAACTGCTGTGCCTGCCCGGGGCTGGTCCCTGCGCAGGAGGAGGGATGCTGGGACCTGCCGCTGCGATGCTGCGGCCCCGGCTCTGTGCCGGTCCCGGTGCCTGTAGTCTCTCCGAAAAGAGCAAATAAATTCCCTAGTTGTAAAAAGTCAGGGTGAACGCAAAGTATTTAGGTTTACCAGCTTTGCTGTAGCCGCCTGGCCCTGGCACCGCTTTCCCCAGAAACAGGAGGGGAACAAGCAGGTAAAACAAACAAGCAGACCCCAACCCCCCCAAGCCTCAAACACCGAATTAATCTCTACCTTTCCCTCTAGGAATGGCTTTGTAATAAAAGCTAACATTCACGGCTCCTGAATTTTCATTACCCAGCTCATTGACTTGTAGCTGCCGTCTTTTTTTTTTTTTTTTTCATCATTTACCCTTGTTTTTTAAATCCTTTCCTCTTCTTTGCCTTTTCCCCCGTGGCTCTCCCCGCTCCGCTGGGGCTGCCGTGGCAGAGCATGAGCCGGGGACTCATTTCCATCCCTAATTAAGAACGAACGGGAAGGTTTTGGGGCAGCGGGAGCCTGCTTATGCCTATATGCATGACCTAGGGGTGAAGCCCTCCATAGACTCCTGCCCCAGCTCTGTGAAACCAGGCAAAGCTCTGCAGAATACTCAACGCAGCCGTAAATACTCTCATTAATTTTGTTAGATGTCCTGGTAATAAAGCTAAGAGGGGAGGGCACGATCGCAGAGATTCCTCGGGAGCCGAAGGGGGCCGGGGCAGCCGCTGCCATCCCCTCGGCTGCCCCTGAATTTAATTAAGCATAAAGCAGCGTTAATGCTGGATGGTGGTTGGGGGTAAGAGGCTTTCCCCTGAGTGCGGGTCTCTGCCCCTTTTATTTCAGCTGAGGCTGGCAGAAATGACAATTTTGGGCATCCCCAAGCTGGCTGGTGGGTGCCTGGTCCCCCCCCAGCCAGCAGAGAAAGGGAGGAACCGGGCAGGAACCCCCAAACCAGGTTTTGGGGGACAGATGCACCCACCGTGGCTCTCGTTCGGCAGCCCCTGCGTCCTCCCGGCCAACCCCCCCCCCCGATGCTTTGGGACGTGCATCCCGTACCGCTTCTTATCCCGAGGGGCGGGGGCAGCTTGGGAATCACGGATGGAAGACCTGGGAAGGTTTGCCCATGGGGACCGCTCAGGCAGCGAGCACCCAAGGGCTCTGCCCAACCGAAATATTACATCGAGTCGCCCTCCCGGGTGGGGAAAGGGTCCCTCGGGCTGCAACGATGCTCCCCGCTCCGAGCCGCATCCCTCCGGCCGCAGCGCGCCGCTCCGCATCCCACCGCCCTCGCTTCTCACGCCTTTTTTTTTTTTTTTGTTTTTTTTCTCCCCT
>JAVJGG010000088.1:1674246-1684632 GCA_035590195.1 Aviceda cuculoides
AGGCGATTCGGGAGCCCGACCCTCGCTGACGGCCGGCCGGCGGGACGGAGGCTCCCGAACCGCTTGGGCGCTCCGTGAAAATTTTACCCACCGTTTTTTCCGCTTGTAGGGAGACGAGCCGTTCGGGGCGAGGCAGATTTGCATTGCAAACCACTTCCACCCACCCTTCCCCTGCCTCCTTTTCTTTTCAGATTCCCCACCGCACGGGGTAAGTGCAACAGGTTTTAGCCTTTTGCTACCGTCGAGAGCTTAGGGCGGCCGCCTGGGACCCGAAATGTCCCGATGCGCTGTCGGTGCATGGGGGTCCCCACGACGGGGACGCGGCCGTACCCCTGCGGATGCTCGTGGTGCTTTCGGAGCTGCTTTTATCCCGCTCTCCTTCCGGGAGAGAGCCCGTCCTAAAAATCCACAGAGGAGGGGAGAACTTTGCAGCAGGACGACGGGCGTCGCTTCTCACCTCTTTTCTTCTAGATTTTGGCCGAGTGCTCCCTGACGGCCAGAGGACTGCAACCGCCTGAGGGAAACGCTTCCAATTAGCATTGCCTTGACTTTTGAGCTTTTGAAGGCCCTTACTGTGTGTTAAATACCACCAAAATCAGGCTCGTCCCTTTAAGCACGGGGAAATGCGCTGGTGGCACCTCGCCACCCGTGCTGCAGGGGACAGGTGGGCGCCTGGGATGGACAGAAATTGGGGTTTACGGCTGCGGTCTGTGATGGTGCAAGAGCCGGAGCTGCTCGCCGCGTGTTTTAGCACGGGAGCGAGGAGCACCATGGCTTTGGGGTGGCCTCGGCATCCGTGAAATAGCCACCCCTGCAAAAAAAGCTCTCAAATACGTTGCCTTGCGGCCAGCCCGTTCCGAAGTCCCCCGGGGCTGCAGGCTGGCTTTCCCCCCCAAAAAAATCTCCCTGCTGAGAGCAGGATGCTCTGAGCTGGCTCTTCCCCCCCTGCCCCCAGCCTACCCCGAAAAACTGCGGCGAGGAAGAGGATGGTGCCTATTCCTGATGCTGGCTGATCCCCCCCCAGCTTGTGGGGTGGCTGCTGAGCCTCCCCAAATTGCAGCCCCTCGGTGGGAGGAGAAGGGGGCTGCTCGCATCCCACCGTGGGGGGTTTTAAGCCCCCCCCCATCCCGGGGAGGGGGGGGTTTGGCTGTAGCCTGGGTGCAGGGGGGAGCCCGAAGGCTGTCTGCAACCTGGGGCAGGAGGCGAGCGGCCGGAGGTGCCGCCGGGAATCGCTTTGGAGAGCGAGTCAAGAGCGGTTTGCAAGCGCAGGGTTGTCCCCAAGCGCTCCTTCGAAGCTCTGATGTGTTTCCATCTCTCTCCCCCCTCCTCTCCATCCCCTTTTCCCCTCTCTCCCTTCTTAATCCAGCGAGGTTAGTCCGGACAGAGTCGGTGCCCTGTGATATCAACAACCCCTTGCGGAAACCCCCCAGGTATTCGGACCTGCACGTCAGCCAGACGCTCCCCAAAACCAACAAAATCAACAAGGTGAGCCGCTCCACTAGCCCCGAACACCCCCTTCGCCCCCAGCCCCTGCCAGAGGGGACCGGCCCCGTGTCGCCAAAATATCAGCGGCTTCTGCTGGTTTTTCCTGTGCGGCTGCTTTTGCAGATGAGGGTGCCAAAACCGGCGGCATTTTCAAGCACCACCCGAGTTGGGTCGCTGGAGCCACCCCGTCTGCCTCGGTTTTCCCGGCAGGGATGCTCCTCGCGTGAGGAGCAGCGGCTTTCCCAGGGCACGTCCTTCGGGAGCATCGGTCCCGTTTGGAGCACAGCTGGGAGAGTAATTTCTTAAAAGAAGGAGTTTAAGAGCAAAAGGGGCCGTGCCTCAGCCTTGTGTTTGGGGCAGGAGGGGGGACCGGTGAGTTGTCCCCAGGATGGGGCATCTCCCAGCCCCTCGGCCATCTGCCCAGTCCAAGCCTTGCAGGTGGCTCCGTGGGTCTCCAGGCACATCCACCACCGTGGGACTGATGTGTGTGTCGGAGCTGCCTGGAAACCTGCTTGGGGGCTTAAATCGAAAAATTAATCCCATGGACTGGCGTTAATTCAAGGGGCAGAGTGAGGGTGAGCCTGGCGTCGAGGCAGGACGAACCTCGCTGCGAGCTCCTCGCCCTTTGGGTTTCCCAGTGTGGTTTGCATCCGCCGAGGTTATTTCTTTTGAAAATAAAATGGGATCAGCGCTTTCAGAATAACCTGGGTCCCCCTGGTCCTGCTCCATTTGTGGCCTTTCAGTCTCCAGATCTCAGCTGAATTTGGGGTGGTTTGAGGTCTTTACTACTACCTGAGACTTCCGTAAATAACAAATTTATTGTTACAAATAAAACAAGCCCGGAATTTGATTGTGTCCCTGGCAAAGCTGGTCAAGCCAGACCTGACAGTGCACTTGGCTGGCTTGCTTCTGCACTGCATTAATAGCAATAAAACCAGCATGGAGTTATTTTTGATGAAATTTAGAGCCTGTTGCCTTCGGTGGAAAATTTCTCCTGGGCAGCCAGAGGTAGCGCAGGATGAGGTGTTTGCAGGCTGCAAGTGCTCGAAGCGAGGGAAATCCTCGGTGTGATGGGGAAGAGGTCATCCAAAGCCTGGCTTCCCAAATCCTGGCAGGACCCCTCAGCTCTTCCCAGAGCTCAGCATCTTCTGGCTCTCAGTAAGGGCTGGGTACCGGATAATGCTCTCTTGGATGCAGTTTTTACGCCTAAATCTCTTAGGAGATCCTTAGTGTAATGATCTGCTCTGTTGTTGTTATGCAGTGGCGCAAATGGCTTTTTGAGGCTGGAGAGCTACTGCAGGTATTCAAAAGAGAGAGAGATGTGTTTTTCTTTTTAGCGCCCGTCCTTCCAGTGATTTGTTTTGTTTTATTAGAGGGCAGCGGGGGAGCGATTCGGCCCACTGATAAAAGCTTTGGGTGTGAAGGGCATCAGCCCTGTTTCTCCTTCTGCCTCTGCTGTGCAGTCCTTTCACCTCTCCTAGCTTTTCTCTAACCAGAGCAAAATGATGCACAGTGTGTGTCTCTCTATTTATACATTTGGCTTTGACCTGAGCACTCCCATTCTGGTTAAAGTTTCCTCTATAAATGTGCTTTATGCAACAGGGGCCTCTTCTTACTTTGATGTTTCGAAAAGCATTTCTTTAGATATACCCTGATTATCTCTGTGAATAGTATTGAAATCTTATTGTTAGTGGCCTTTGTTGGTTCAAAAAATAATTTACCTGGCCAATATTGTCGTGCATGTCAGGATGGTCTATACAAAATGTACGTGGGTTTCCTGGAAAGCCCAGCTCATTTAAAAGTTAATAAATTTGGACAAAATTACCTGCTGGGGGAGGCTCGTGCAGATTTTGTGACCTCGGCAGGATCTTGCCATGGGTGCACCTGTCTGGAGACGGGAGTGCTGAGTGCTGCTGAAGGTCAGACCCCGTTAAGTATCTCCAAGTTGGACAGCAATGTCATGAGCAAGGTGGGAATTCTGGCCTCGATTTTCCTTTTCAGATCTAAGATATCCAGGCAGGTTTTCCCCCCTGTTTGCTCCCAGGTCTCCCTTTCTCACCCGTCGCAGTGTGCCCCGGAGAGGCGCACCCGAAGCTGGCGTCCTTGCCTTGATTAGGAAGGGTCAACGAAGGGCAGGAGATGTCTTGGGACGCGTTGGCTGATCTTTTCAAATCTGCCTCAGCTCAGCTCCCTGCTCCGAGCGAGGCACTGGGTTTTTGGCTCAAAGGAGGCCAGCAGAAGTTGCCAGGTCCTTCACGTCTCTAAGGACCGAGCCCCAGGGATGTGACCTCCAGCTCTGGTCTTGGTGGCCATGGCTCTGCGGAGCCAGCAGGGTTTGGGGAGCCCTCAGCCCTGGGTGCGTAGCATGGAGGGGCTGGCAAAGGAGCCCCATTTCTGCTGTGAAATGGCCTGGGTGCAAACTGTGAATACAGACAGCTTTGGAAAAGGCCAGGCTGGGGCTCTGGTGGTTTTCTGGGCCTTCTGGAAACGGGGGACTGGGATGACCTGTGTAGCTCTCGCTTGTCACCTGGGGTCCTCTGTACTGCAGCACCTCGGGTCGGCACCGGCCGGCGCCGCTCTCGCTTGGCTCCTCTCTTCCCTCCTTCCCTGTATCCCGCAGGACCACATCCCGGTGCCCTACCAGCCGGACTCCAGCAGCAACCCTTCCTCCACCACCTCCTCCACACCCTCCTCGCCGGCCCCGCCGCTGCCGCCCAGCGCGACGCCCCCGTCCCCGCTGCACCCCTCCCCGCAGTGCCCACGCCAGCAGAAGCAGTTCAACTTGCCAGGTACCGTGGGCTCCCCGCTTCCACGTCTCGGTGAGAAGGGCTCGCGCCCCGGGGTGTCCTCCGGGTAAGGATCTGCTCCAGCCGCTTGCCCGCCTGGACTTACGGTGGGATGGGGAAAAGTTGGAAGCAGAAATGAGCAGCAAAGATGAGTTGGGGATAATTCGGGTCGGGAAGGGGCTTGGGAGTCAAACCTCGTGCTTGGAGCAGGGTCAGAGCTCAAGGATTGATCCGGTTTGGTCTTGAAAAGCTCCAAGGATGGAGCCAGCACAACCTCCGCGGGCAACCCGCGGCACTTGAGGCTACTAAGACCTTCTCCGCGGCGTTTGCCCGCTGCGTTGCCTCACCGGCAAATGGGAAACAAGGTCTTACCCCTCTACGAGGGTAACGTGAGTTGACTTCGCTGTGTCTTTGGGGTGACAGGCCTCCAACGAGCTTTTTGGCAGTGCGTGTGGGGTGACAGTGGGGAGGAGCTGATGCTGGGGCTATCGGACATTCCTGGAGGGGAACGGCTCAGCATCGCTCCACGCAGCGTGGAGGGGCTCAGCTGTCCTCAGCCACCCACCTGCCTCTCCAGCCTCTCCCAAAAAGGGCCTGGGGAGGGGAGAGGGGGGGGAGCCGTGGCCCTGACCCATTGCCGCGATGCTGAAGCACTCGCGGCCGCCCCGGGGCCGGTGACCCCTGTTCGGTCTGTGGTCTTGAGCTTCTTTGATGGGGCAGCAGCCGGGAGGTTGGGGTCCCTTCCTGCACCCCCAAAACCCCCAGGAATAACGAACTGATCTGGTAGGAAAGAGGGTCAAGGCTGCTCCTCTGGAGGAACCAGACGGCACCTTCATGCTCTGCTCATCCTGCTGTGCTGTGGTGGTTCCTCCCTTCCATCTTGACGAGCCTTCGGCTAGCGAGGAGGAGGAGGAGGGAGGATTTGACTGGCAGGATCCATTGCCACAATAACAAACATTTCCAAAAGCTGGGAAAAAAAAAAAAAAACCAAACCAACCACCAAACCAAACAACACGGGTCCTTGTGTGCCCGGAGAGGCCGTAGCCGTGCACAAGTCTCGCTCGCTGGAGTGCCCGGGGCTCAGGTGGGATGCTGGAGGGGTGGGAGGAAGACAGCAGAGGAGCTGTGAGGAAGCACTGAGCACCTCAAGGAGTAGCGTGACCTGTCCGTCGAGGAGGGAGGGCCTTGGTTCTTTCTCCAGCTCCCCAGGTCGGGATTTTGCCAGTCACAGCCCCTGAGCCGGGAGGATAGTCCGCAGCGTGGCTGCAAACCTGAGAGCACGGCATGGGTTTCCGTGCCAGTATAACCGAGTTTGTGGTGGTCCAGCCAGAGCTGAAGCATCCTGATGTCTTGGCAGTGTGATAGCTGGGCTTGCAGCGATTAACACCCCTAAACCGCTTGTTGGGCACCCCCTGGACCCTGCCTGGGTTTGGGGGGAACGGACAGAGGGTCCAGCATTTGGTGACCCCGTCACGCATCACTTCTGGAGCAGAGACCTCCCTGCAGGTCTTTGGAGATGTTATTTCATGTCGTTTAAAGCAGAAACCACAGAAGTAACCCCCCCATAGTGGGCAGCAGCATCTCCGTGCGAGGACGCGGACGTGCTGTCACTGCCAGCGCAGGGAGCCCCTGGCACGCTCGCCCGGCTGGCAGGGATGGAGCGGGGCAGGATCAGTCCCCGGCAGCTCGGCGAGGTGGTTGCTCCCTGCTTTCATGCCCGTGATGAGCAGAGCCCTGCGGCAAACGGGAGCCGGTCTGACAGAGAGCAGGGCTTACTGTGCTTTCATCTTCCCGCACGGGCTTATCTCGTCAAGATGGTCATCTCGGGGATTAGGATTTTGAGCTTGGAAGTTGCAGCACGGCGACCTTTTTCTGCCAGAATTACCTTTGAGTCTCCTTTGATCTCGGCTCAGGGGCGCTCAGGTCCCGCCGCAGAGCTGAGGCCGGTGTTGGGGGTCTCGAAGCTGGAGAGGAGAAGCTGAGGGACGGTCTTTGGGGTCTTGAAGCTTAAGGAGAAGGTGACTGCTGAGCTGGTGCCAACCTCCGGTGGCCTCAGCAGCTCTTTCTTGCTTCACACCCATGACCTGCCTGCTCGCAGGAGTCAAACCAGCCCGTGGGCTTTGCCCACTGGCGATGGGGAGCCGATGGAGGGGACCACCGGCTCCAGGGGCTGCTGAGAGCCGACGGCTTCTTTCAGTGCACCAGGAGGCAGGCGGGGAGCCCAGGAAGGACGCGTCTCCGAAGCATGGCAAAAATGCGCAGTTAGATTGGCTGGATGGGGCAAAGACGGGGAGCAGCTGCAAATCCGTTGCTCGGTGTCTCCGTGATGCCGAGTGGTTCCCGAAGGCTGGTCGGGAGCCGAGCACTCAAACCCCGCGGGCTTTTACTGGCACCCAGGTGTCCAAATCCCACCGGCAACACTGCAGATGACATCGACACTCTAAATGGTATAGAGCAGTAGCTGATGGTGGCAAAAATTAAGTTATGATCCGGCCACGTTATTAGAGGGCTAACGTCTTAATTTTTTGGCCCTCGGCACCCTACGTGCCATCGCGGGTAGCACCCTCTGGAGACATGGAGGTGGGAGAAGTTGGGTCGTGCAGAGGGCACCCAGACCTGGGGCTGGCATTTCGTGGTGCAGGACTGGGTGCAGGTTGGGGTCTTTCCAATGTCTGGCTCTGCAGGTCAGTGTTTAACCCCGCTTTTCTCTTTTCCAGCTTCCCATTACTACAAGTACAAGCAGCAGTTCATTTTCCCAGGTGAGTCTCTTTGGAAGTCTCTCCCGTAACGTGGGGTGCTGAGACACCCCTTAGGGGGGTGGCTGCATGGCTGGCTCTCCTAACCCCGGGGATTTGTGCAGGCGGGTTGTGCTGGGGTGGGATTTCTCCCCCAAACCAGTATATCGTCGCAGGACCGCGCGCTACTAAGATGCCGCAGGGCTGGGTGGCCCTAAGTTACACCCAGCTATACCGAAAGGTGTAACTAAATTGGAGCTGGGGGACGAAGGGAAGTTTTCAGTGGGATTTAGCTCCCTTGGGTGCTTCCCAGCCGGCTCTCACTCCGTCCTCTTCTCCCCAGACGTGGTGCCCGAGACGCCGACCCGAGCCCCGCAGGTGGTCCTGCACCCCGTCAACTCCAACCCCATGTGAGTGCCTCCCCCCCCTCCCGGCCAGCTTCACCTTCCCCTCCCCAGGCAGCGCATCCGCTGCGCCCACCTCCTCCGGGCACCCATGGGTGCTCCCCTGGCTTTGCGGGACCGGTTTGGGGCTCGGGGGTGGCTTTAGGGCAGGTTGGGGTGGGTGGTGGGGGTGAACCCCCGGTGCTCCTGCTGCTCTGGCTTGTGTCTCGAGGAGGAGAAGGGTTGAAAGGAGAGGGCAGGGGATTGATTTATAACCTACAGCAAAGCACCCGCCCAGCACTTCGCCCTCAGGAAAAAAAAACCCAAAACTTTCAGTCCAAGGCAAAACCCACGAGATGCCAAAGCCCAAGCGATGAATCTTTTACTAAATTATAAGCAGAGAACCAAGGTCTTTGAGGTAATTTTAATAAAGGCAGTTCTTGCAGCCCCACCTGTAATATTTTCAAGCCCAACAAACTTTGCACTGAAATAAGTTTTGAAACGCAGTATCTAACTGGGATTAGGACCAGCTCTCCCCAGCACGTCGAGTCCGAGCTGCTCTGCCAAATGCGACACTCGCTGGCGTCCTCGTGCCTGCGCCGCCCCAGCAATGACATTACGGTTTAGGATTGCTTGCCCGTCCTTTTTATAAATGCCATTTTTGAAGGATTTTACAAGCCAGGAGTTTAACAGATAGGGTCTCGCTCCAGGCTGTGATGTGGTTTGCGTCCAGCTCACCCACGCTTTCCAAACCGCATTGGCAACTGCCGGGGGGTCCGGCGGATCTCGCCTCCGGGGGAGGCGACGGGAGGGATGGGGACAGAGCCGCTGTCCCCACCGGTGACTGGCAGCTGGGAAATTAATGGCAAGGTGGTGAAGTCAAAGCCTTTTTTTTTTTTTTTATTTTTATTTTTTTTTTAAATTTTTTATTCTTTCCTTCCCTGCCTAAAGCAAGGTATCAAGCGTAGGGCTGGCAGACTTTGGTGGGCAAATAGCTTTCAATATGCAAAAATCTGTGATTCTTCTCTTGCTCACCCCACTGAAAATAACCTGCGGGAGGCATTGAGGTTACCCCGGGCTCGGCCGGGTTAAACAACAGACTCTGCTTCCGATATTCGGGAGACAGGTATTCGTGCCTGGGTTAAAGATCAGGCAGGAGGAGACTGCGGCTCCCGCGAACCGCCTGTGCATCGTGATGGGCGGCAGAAGCCGGCTGCATCTACCTGGGTTTTCTGTGCTGCTTAAAATATCAGGGTTGGCTCCTCTGGTGTGTGCAGCCGTGTCTCCCCTGGGATTTATAGCTCTTTAGTGGCAATGGAATGGGATAGGAAGCACAGGACCGCGGCGTCCGAGCGGTTTGGGGAGTGATATGCGTCTCCTCTGATCGTTGCTGTCTTGAGGAGGGGATGCTGCTGTTTATGTTATTGATAATAATAATTTAGAATATATTTGTATTATGCTCGAAACCACCCGAGCTGCTCTGGCTGATCTTCCCCACAGAATTTCCCTAATTCCCTGTTAACTGTCGGGTGCAGTGAGACCCCGGTCATGGACCTGGTGGGAGAAGAAAAAGAGGAGCTCCTGGCCCAGAGAGCTGGGAAACTAGAGAAATTCAAATGCTCTTACTGCAGGGGAGGGTCTTTGAAACCTCCACTTCTCAAAAATAATTGAAAAACCTGTTTTCTTCTCTTCTGGCCGCTAATCAGCTGCGCTTGTCGCTTTGGCTGGCATTCGTTGGGAAGGTAATTCCGATGTTAGAAACCACCTAAAAATGCCATAAGCGCGTGCCCCAGCGCTGCCTTGGTAGGGACAAGAGCTGCGAGGGTGTAAATCCGCATCCTCCGCACCGCGCGCTTTGGGCCGTGGGATGGAGACCCGCTCGCGTGCTCCCGCATCTCCGAATCCATCCCGGAACTTCACGCATCTGATATTAATTAATGCAATAATTAATATTGCTCATCCCCGCTATTTTTCCCTCCTCCTGTGCGAGCACCCGGGGCTGTCCTGGGAGATGGAGGCAGCCAGGGGGCGGGTGGGAAGGGGTTGCTCTCCCAAATCAGCAGCGAGCCTGGTACTTCTCCTCCCTGATCCCTTTAGTCTTGGTGCAGAGCGGTGCCGCGGGAAGCAGGACTCGACACCCGCATGTGCTCCCCACCTAACCGTGTTTCTGCCCGGCGGTAATTCAGTAATTCTTTTAACAGCCTGGAAGGAAACCCGTTGCTTCAAATTGAAGTGGAGCCCACCTCGGAGGTGAGATGGCTGGACTCGCTCCTGTGCTTAACGGGCCTTTATTTTATATATATCTTGGGGCACATTTCACAGGAACCAGTTAAGCTTAGCATCTGTGCAGTGAAATTGCTGATAATCGAATTAGTGGCCAGGCCTGATCCTGCCCAGGCATCCGTGTCCCCGCTCCACGGAGAAGGACCCTCATGGGCTTCGTGTCTGCTCTCAAGTTTATAGTTCAGTGAGCTTTTCTGAGATGCATTTAAAACCGTGGTGGAGGGGAAGAGGTGGAGGGTGAGGACAGGGCCGCAGCTTTTAATGGGTGTTGTAAATCCTGTCGAAAGCACACACAGAGCGTCAAGGGAAAAGTCGGACCCATCCCGGGGGGCTGGGGGTGCAGACCGGGGGGGTGCCAGGGTGGGAGCGGTCGGTATTAGCAGAGCGCAGCTTGGCCAGGGCAGGATAAAACACTCCTTTCGGACAAACGAATTAAATGCTGCAGCGTGCCACGCTCTCGTATTTAACCCTGGAGTAAATAAATGCCTCCCTGCAAAATCTGGGTTTCTCCCGGTTTCGGGTAAGACGCAGCCGCCCGGTTGCCGTTGGAAGGTACCTGCCTGGTTTCTCCGGGTCTGAGCAAGCAGTAGGTGGGTTAGTGGGGTCTTGTCCACGTTGTCTTCCTCGGCTACAGTTTTGGGGGGGGGGGGGGGGGGGCGGGGGGGGGGGGGGGGGGGGGGGGGGGGGGGGGGGGGGGGGGGGGGGGGGGGGGGG
>JAVJGG010000088.1:1690268-1715224 GCA_035590195.1 Aviceda cuculoides
CCCCCCCCCCCCCCCCCCCCCCCCCCCCCCCCCCCCCCCCCCCCCCCCCCCCCCCCCCCCCCCCCCCCCCCCACCGGTGGCTCGTGTTGGATGGGAATGTTGGTTCGAGAAGGGCGCGAGGTTAGGTCTGAACGGCAGGAGAGGGGGGGTCTGAGGTGGAGCTTCGTCGTGCTTTGAGCTCCCGCTGACTCGCGTGGGGGAGGTGGCGCAGCTTTTCTAAGATTCCTTGGTTTTTAGTTAAAAGCTTAAAAGCGGCACCAGAAGTCCATGCAAAGACCCAGGGATTTGCACCCTGAGGTGATTTTGGCCGGGTTTTGGCCCCTCTCTCGTCACGGCGCGATGCCAGAGTGACTCCGGATTTACAGGGTGCGACTGGGAGCCAACTCGATGGCTGCTGGCAATCCCACCCGGGGCTGCGTGGCCATGATTTATGTCCCTGCCGTGATGTGCCAGGAGGACCAAAGAGAACATTGAAGAACATTAGGAATTAAGCTTGACCACGGCAGGACTACATAAAAAGAATTAATTTGTCGAAGGTGCCTTTCAGCAGAGGAACTTGGAGTATATCTGCCAGAGAGGGAGCATCTCCCAAAACTCTTCCCTGGAGCTGGTGGTTCGTGGGAGGGAGCTGAGTGCTGAGGCCGAACAGAAGCCCAGGCCCTCTTCTCATGTGAGATACCAAAGATGAAAAGAGAGTTTGTTCTTTTTTCCTCCGTGGCAAAGCAAACTGGCTTCAATAACAGGGAACACGTTACCTGCCACGAATTAATAGGGAAGGCGTGAGAGTGAGGGGTGGGAGGAATATCTGAGATGCTACGGCTGTGTCTTACAGGATAACTTTTTGGCACTGCATGGGCTAATGTTGGGGTTTATTTTGATTTTATAATTTATTTCTATGCTGGCTTTTGGCAATGTCTAATGCTTGGCTGTGCTGCTGGGAGGAGCAAGCCCGGCTCCTTGCAGGGAATCCTCTCCCATTGCCGGGCATGGGGGAGCTTGGACAAAGCTCAGCTTTAAACGCTTGACTCTTCCGAGCCTCCCTCCGTGCCAAATCTGATATTTACAGTGTCCCAGCCTAGCTGCAAAGGATTTGGGCCTTATAAATCTCAACGCTCAGGGAGCTGGGGGCCAGGCAGATGTTTAACATGATCTGAAGGATGGGAGTAAAGGGGAAAGATGTAAGCCACGGCACTTAAGACAAAACCGACTGGGGCTGCTTGGTTTTTCCCTGTGTGGGTGCTCTGTGGGGCCAGGATGGGCTGTGCAAGCCGAGAGTCGCTCTCTCCAAGGAGCCATGTTGGCCGTTTGGGCGTTAATGAACAACAAATTGGCTTTTTCTTCGCACCGCAACCCAACCATCTCAAAATACATCCTATCAGCCTTCTTTCCTGCCCTGGAAAGTTAAGTAGGAGCTCCAAATCCTGCTCAACAGGAGGGAAACTGAGGCACGGAGCTGCCACGTTGTTTTCCTCCACGTCGGGCTGGAGCCACGCATCCCGGAGCCAGGCGTTTCCGAGACGCCTTTCACGTCTGGCCCTTCTCTCCCCACTCGTGGGTGGATTTGGGGAGCAGAAGCCACGAGGTCTTGCCTCCCGTAACCCTCCCCACGCTGGAGCACCCGCTTTGGGAGCCAAAGCATCACCTCCTGCCCTGCCTCTTCCTTGTCTTCCCTCCTTTTACTTTCTGCTGCGTTTCCCCTTTCCTAGCAGTTAAATAATGGAGCTCGTAGATCATATAATAAATAGGTATTGACTTCATGCCACGGGCTGGATCAGAATTGATTGACCCGTGGGAATACACTCCTTTGCAATCAATAAGAGGCCATCAGGCTGGATAAATCTTGATAACGACTGACAACGGGAAGGTCGATATGTGTATTAATATATACGTTAAGCGAGTATATATCTTTTGCCTGGAGACAGCATTGCTTTTGGCAGCTTGCAGAGTGGGATGGGCTGGGGAGGAGACCGAAATATCCTGAGCAAAGAGGATGGCAGGGATGGGGAAAAGAGGATGGCAGGGATGGGGAAAGGCAGCGGCTTGATCTTCCGTGAGGATGTTTGATGTCGAAATAAGAGCTGGCTTCTTCGGTGCTGGCGGAGATTTTCTTACCCGTTGTAGCATCAAATCCCCGCCGGCGGCTGTTCGTTAGCACCGCCTTAACGTGCTCCTCCGGCGGGGGATGCTCGAGGGGAAAGTTCTCCTTTGTATTTTAAAAGCGTTTCAAAACGCCACGGAAATATTTCTGGTTTGGCCGTGACTTCTTGAGGAAAGTACTTAACGCAGCGGGACTCGGCGCTGAGGCACTTTAGTGGAGAGGAAGGGATTTGAGCGGGTTTTTAAGGGAAAGCCTGTGATTAAGTGCCCTGCTGAGACATGGTCCCACCAAGTCTTTCTGCTTGTGCCAGCTCTTCCCTTCACTGCTGAGGGACATCTCAGCACAATTCTGTACTTTTTTTTTGAGCATCCTCAGTGCTGGGGATCCTCTTTGGAGCCGGGGAGAGATGTTTGCGGTGGGACCCCTGTGCTGGTATCCTCCTGCCTAGCCAAAAAAGAGACTGCCCAGGGAAATAGTTCCCTCCTGTGACAGCATTATTAATTTTTTATTAATAATAATTATTATTACTCTTTCAAAGTGGAGTTGGGTTCTAGCGAAGCAGCCGTCACGATCAAAAGACTCGCTTCTTCCCTCTCTTCAAAAGAAGGGCGGTTTTTTTAATTTCTTTTCCTTCCTGAAGTTCAAAATAGCAGGAGGAGCACGGTGCAGAGAATATATTAGGCTCCTTCAAAGGCAAAGGGGAGGGCAAAGAGCCTTCACGCATCCCCGTGCCCCCAGCCAGCCCTCTCGGAGCCGATTACGAGCGCACCCTTTCAAAAAGGCAGCAAGTGCCACCCGAAGCATCAAGTATTTTCGGATGACTTGTTTGCAACCAGGGCTTTAGATAAGCTGCTGGAGCCTGTGGCTGCTTTGCATTCACCTGTCTCGTAGCTCTTTTCCCCGCAGCTGTAGCAAAGCTCGTCTCCTCTGACACTATCTCCTTCAAATAAAAATGCATGGAGTTTGCTTTCTCTAAATAACTTGTTTTTTTCCGAAGCGACGATGGAGTCGGAGCTACTTTTCGGGGAGGCTGATCCCCCTCCTCCTCCTCCTCCAGCCTTTGCGCTTTGGCTGCGCTGGCTGTAGTTATCTCGCTTGCCAGCTGCTGGGAGGAAAATTTTGCTGCCGAAGTAATATCCATCGAAGGACGGCGCTTCCATCGGGCAGAGATAGCAGGCGTGGGACGAGGGGACCGTCGCCTCTTCAGGGCTTTTCTATTTCCCTACGCTAGTTTTGCTCTGCAGAGGCTCCTCCGTGCAAAGCGGGAGCCGGCTCGCTGCGAGCTCCGGGCTGAGGAATTGGGTTTTGCTGTGGCCAAAAACGTTGCTCGTGGCAGGTAATGAATTCCCTGCCTCCCTCTTGGGCTTGCTTCGGGACACTGGGGTAAGGGTTCAATTCAGAGGTGGAGTTTGATGGGAAAAATATTTTCAACCCCCCGAGCCATGCCGCCAGAGGGGCTGAGCTCTGATGGATGCTGGTGCTCGGCATCGGGTCCGGGGGCTCCCGGTCTGGGATTTCATGGCACCGCGCTGCCGTGAAGCTTTCGGCTGCTGCTTTCCTCCCTGGTCGTGGTCCGGCGAGGATGGATGGTGTTTCTCAGGGCCCGGGGAGGAAGGAAACCACACGTTGTTTTTATTGAAAGAGATGGGAGCGACGGGGAAGGCGGTTCCCTGCTCGCCAGCGGAGGAGGAAAAGAAAGGAAAGTTGTAGTCCTGGGGCTGAAACGTTTCCACGCCAGATCTCGGGGTGCTGGGTGCGTGTGGCTCAGAGAAGAGCTGCTTTGCTTCACCAGGAGGTTTTGGCAGTGGTGCGTGGATCCCAGTGAAACCAGTCCTGAGCATCCCTCACAGGGCTGGGGGGACCTGCAACCCCAATAGCACTGGGTGCTGCTGGCATCCCAGCGGGGATAGCTGGTCTGTGATCCAGCCAAGCTTTTTTACCCGCCCCAAACCTTTCACTAGGGGGAAAAAATATATATATATAGGTGTGGGGTCTGACACGTGCCAGCTTTCTCCTTAGACTGAGACCTAACAAACTCATTGCAGCTCATGCCAGCGTGACCCTGGTTGTTCCAGCTGGGTGTCCCCGCTGTCCTTGGGGTGGCATTTAGGTGCAGAGGGCTTGGGGACCTCAAGCTGGATGATGCCGCTGCTCTGCTTTGCTCACGCCAGCGTAGCAGGGAGAACGTGCGTAAAGGGTGCAATGTTTCTTATTGATTTTTGAGGAAAACAAAGCCCAGGGATAAAAATTAACCCAAACCTCTCCCTTTGCTGCTCTTCCAGCCTTGTTTAGTTTTCCATTTCGTGAAACACGTTTGTGGCTGCCTAGTTTCAAAGGCACAATGGCCAGACGTCAGTAAAAGAGGAAAAACAAGCCAATATATGGAAACAGCCTGAAAACTTCCCGAATAACTTAGGCACGTGCAGACGTGTGCAGTGCTGGTTCCTCTCCTCCCTGCTGCGGCTAGTCCTGCTCAGATGACATCAAATAAGTCCCAGCTCAGCAGCTCTGATTGCTGTGGTCGTATCTTTCTTAATATTCCCCAAAGATTTCCCCTTTTCTGTGAAATAATAAAAAGCAGTGAACTGCTGGGGAATGTGGAAGCATCCGAGCAGCCCCTCCTTTGCTCTGTCTTTCCTCAAGCACAGATGTAACCTGCTAGCAGAGGTATTTTTATATTAAAGTACTTATTATTAATTCTCACTCTCTCTCCTTCTGTGTCTCCCCTGGGTGTATGGTGCCGGCTATCACCATGGTATCTGAGCTGGTTCCCCATAAATCAATATACTAGCAAGTAATGAGCTTCCTGGGGTCTGGCATTTATCACTTTGGGGTGTTCAAATGATCCTATTTAATTTAATGGGCATTTATGTGGATGGTTGAGCAGAGGGAAGGAAAGCACAAAACACCGGTGAGTAACAGCATCGGGACCTGCGTGCAGCCGCCGTACCATCAGCTCAGAATTTGTCCCTGCTCCTGAGCAGGAGCTGGGCTGGGGTCTCCAGCCCCATAGAGGTGATGGCCATGGATATAGAGATGATGGCCATGGATATAGAGATGATGACGGTCAATATTGTGGGGGAGGGGAAAAAGGCCCAACGAGTGGGGGATGGATGAGGCTGTTTTCACATCGAATGGCAAAAATATCAAGAGGCAGTGCTCCAGCTCTTCCTCACTCATCCCTCCTAAATTGTTCTTCTGCAAGTCACTTTGGCTTTGCTCCCGTTGCTGATGCCTTCAGCCCACGCTGGTGAAATGCAGAGTGTTTATGAAGCAATTTGGGATTTGGCTTGCTTGGCTGAACACTTCAAAAACTCATTTTGAATAGAGAGTTACATCTGCAGCGGGATGGGGCTGGGACCGTCCTGGTGCCGGGGAAGGCTGCGAGCCGAGGTTACGCCGTGGGTCGAGGTCCGCTCCTGGAAGCCGGGACCCCTGGAAGGGCCTTTGCATCTCCCCGAGCCGCCCGTCCTGGCTGGGATTTGGCGGGATGCCGGGGCACACGTCACCCACCTCCCTGCTCCGCCGACGGGTGCCTTGGAGAGTTTGAGGAGGAGAAGACAAGTATTTGTCTCACGAAGACGTCCTTCAGCGGTGAATAAGCCAGGATCCGCCTGAAGCCGGGAATCGTCTGCCTTTGTTTCTGGTGTCAAGCGTAGGCGGTCTCCGGCCTCGCGATCCGCGGCATCGCTCGCTCGCAGCCGGCTGGATGCCACGGTGCCGCGGTTCGGCGTAGACCTCTTGAAGCGGAAAGGCAGAAGATGATGGGCGTGCCGCGGGAGCCGGGCTTTGTGCCTGCTGCTCCCGCCCGAAGGGGGAACGATTGACGGCGGACGAGGAACGAGAAGAAGCGAAATCGTTGAGCTCTGCCGTGAAAAGGTTCTGCAGGTGGTGGCTGAATGGGCTCAGGTGCTGCATAATAGGTATCAACCGGGCTTTATCTCTCCGTTGGCAGCTCCTTATCCGGCAAGAAAACTCTAACAAATACCGGTGCGCTGGTTGCTAGTTGAATTCATTCGGAGGAGTTATTCATTGAGGGGAGGAGAGAGGCACCTGGGCTGCCTGGATGGCTCTACCACGGTCTGACGAGCGGTGGTGGCACGTCCTGTGTCCGTGGTGGCACGACTTGCGTCCGTGGTGGCGTGTCCTGTGTCCGTGGTGTTTTGCCATGAGCCGGTGCCACCACCCCGGGTCTGAGCGGCGGCTGCTCGACTTGCGCCGGGGCTCACGCCAGGTTCATCCGCTGCCGCCTCTAATGCGATCCCTCTGTAAACGAAGCGAGGAGATGGGGATCTCATCCGAAAAGGGCTTCAAGCTCCGCTCCCGGGGTTATCTCTGCAGTTCAGATAGGCAGAAATTTGAGGATTTTTCTCTAAACAACCCTCTTCCAGGAAAACAGCTAATCTTAACTCGCTTTAGGGCTGAAATCAAACCCCGGTCTGGCGCTAATCTGTTCATTGCATTTGCAATGTCGATTCATGACTAATGCAGACCACAAGCTACCTTCTCGAATGGTTTTCTCTGGGGGAAAATAAGCATTTGCTGGGGAGCAGGGAGGGCTGGGGGAACTCCTTCACGAACAGGCAGGTCATGGGAGATGGCAGAAAGCCTGTTGCATGCCAGAGCGTAAAGCTTTACAGGTTTATTTAGCAAATTAGTGCAAACACCCCTTCATACTGTAAAGGTGGTGGAAAAAGAATTCATGTCTGTCATTATTTTGCACCCTTTAATTCTGGTTGCTGAAACCCAAGGGTTTTCTTTATCGCTTATTTCCAAGTAGGAGTTCAAGTGCTTGGATCCTAATCTTCAGACGAATTCATATTTGACTGCAGCCAAACTATTGCAGAAGATAGGAGGCGGCTGGTTTGGTTCGAGGAAGATCGTGCCTGTAATTGCAGGTGCCTTGGGTTTGCCGTCCAGCTGGTGTGCTCGAGGACGTGCTGGGACCACTGGGCCAGGAGAACCCTTACTGAGGCGGCAGTCGCGTGGGTATGAAGATGCCCTAAAACCCCCACGGCAGCTTGCTTGTGTCCGGCAGGGCTATTTCTAACGCAACCTGTGACAAAGTACTTCGAAGGATGCTGCTGTCTTTCCAAAAGCTGTGAGATGTGGGACCGGTTCCACTCCTGCTCGACCTAAAAATTGTGCTCTCTGCCCACGGAGGGAGCTTTTGGCTTAGGAGCAGGAGGATCCTTTGTATCCATGAGCTTCTGAAGAAGCAAGCAAGGTTTAATCCCAATAAGCAGTATCCCAGTTCCAATCAGTTTAATCCCCTGAAGAGCTGCGGAGAGCTTGGCTTTCCCCAACTTTCTGGAGGCGAACCTCTAACGTCCCTGCTCGCGGGGGCTAATTGCTCACAGGGATCTCATTTGCATCCAGCTGACGGCCTTGGCTGTGCAGGAATGGTGGGGGAACGGCAACCGCACTGCGATTTGGCGGGATCGCTGTTGCCATTTTCAACGTCCGCAGGGAAATCACGGCAGAGATTCCTGGGGGTTTTGCCTCGTTGTACTGCTCTGCGCCGGCCTCGAGGTAAAAAAATAGAAGCGGGGCTTTACCGTGATGTCGCATTCCTGATTTCTCTGGGTTTTTCAATGCGGGAGAAGTCGCTGCGGGGCTGTTCGCCCCGCCGCGGGGCCGCGCTGAGCATGGCTGCCCTTGGCGTGCCTCTTCTTCCTCGCCGAAGCCGGGGGTCTGACCCGTCCCCTCTCCCCGTCTGAGCAACGTGGTACCCAGGCGAACCCGGGGCAGGTCGGCGTGATGCTCCTCAGCCCTTGCGATGAGGCACAGCACGGGCTGGTTGTTTCCATCCCAAAAGGGCAAAACCTGTTATCTCCCAGGGGATAAATCCAGACTGGTCCCTGCTGGCATCCCCAGGGCTGGAGGAGGTGGGCAAGGGAGAAAGTGGTGGAGACAAGCAAGGATGCAGTGAGGGGAGGACAGGGGAATTAAAACCTGTAACTTTTTATTTGTTAGCTAGAACAAGATCAAATTAACGTCTGCGGTCGCCGAAGCCTCTTTAATGAGGCGTGTGTCAGGCACTTTATTTCCCAGGCACAGGTATCCAGCCACATCTTTCTAAAGTTGCCTGTAATGAACGTGGGTGGATATAGAAAAGCAAAAAAGCCCTTTTTTGTGGGCAGGAGTCGAGGCAGCATCCACCCACGTACTCCATTATGATATTCAAATGTCAATATATTTTTAATTGGTTTATATCCCCCCCCCTCCCCCCCAGCTGCCTTTGGTAATTAAGGCTCTGTAAATAGATCTGTAAATAGATTTTACTGTAATTGGTATGAGAAGGAAAATTGGAGGACATTGTACAGTGCATTGGGTTGGGTTGTTGTTTTTTTTTCCTCCCTGTCTTTCCTCTTTTGACTCGTATTACATCTGTGAGTATTGTATCCTCCGAGGGAAGAGGCGGGGAGCCGTGGCCAGTTTTGCACAAAAAGTCTGAAGCAAGAGGACCAGGTGGTTTGCTCGTGGCTGGGACGCGAGGAAGAGCCAGGAACCAGCCCAGGTTACCCCTTATGGGGCTCGGCACCATAGCAATGGTACCAGTACACACTGGGGAGCAGCACAAGCTCCCTCCCAGTGCCAAACTGGGGAGAGCCCCCAGTTTCCGTGCTGAATCTTCAATCTGCCTTGAGATGTAGCCAAAGCTTTTGCAGTTATTTATAGTTCCCCGCCACAGCCGCTGCCTTTATAATTTGGGGATGTTTCTTGGCGGGGGTTTCTAAACCCTGTTTTTATCTTCTCCCTTTTCCTGTTCTTTCAGCCTGTGTAAAGGACGGACTCTCTACTCGGTGGTGAGAGATGCCAAAATCGTCCTGGATGTCAACAAGACAAGGCAGATAGCACAAGAAATTGTGAAGGTACGGGATGGTGTGGGGGCAACTCGGCACCCATGGGGGTCCGGGTCCGGCCGAGCTGCTCCGGGGAGTGGGAGCGAAGAAGCCAAGGAGGGTGGGCAGCATAGCACCTCTTGGCTTTAAAATCCAGGTCTCTTAGACCTCCCTCACCCTTGTTGAGCTGAACTGGGGTGGTACCAAGGTTTCCCACGGGCTCCCCATGCAGCTGTGAGCTTGGGGGCTCATCCTGGCCGCAGCTTCTTCTGTCCCCTTGGAAGTCCAGCTTTGCTGCTGCGAGCGAGTTGCTCGATGGATATTCCTCTCCTCTTGGGAAAAAAAAAAAAAACCCTAATCTGCTGCTAGTCTGAGATTTCCACGTCTCTGTAGCGAAAGCCTCCCCGCAGCCAAGGCACCCGGAGGAGTCAGTGCCGTGGTGCTCAGGGCAGGAGGCTGTGTGTGCCATGAGGCAGAGCACGCGTACATTTTTCAGAGCTAAAAAAGCTTTTCCTTTCCCAGCGATGACTCAAAGCACATCTTTTGACACTTCAGCTGTGGCCGTATAAATAGTTGCTGGGGAGGATCCTCACGTGGCAGGGTCAAGTGCCTGGGAAGTTGCATCCTGAGCCATCAAAGCTTCCCATCGCGTGTCTGCAATGGCTCATTTTCCTAAGAGGTGTTGAGCCGTCTGCCAGAGTAGGGTTGTACTGTGATTCCAAACATATTTAACACCAAATGATACCAGAAGTATTTGGCATGTGTTCTACCTTGGGAGCTGCGACACTGACCCTGTGCCCTGCTCAAGGTCAGCCAGAACCTCTGGCCCCCAGCAAGACCAAATCATCTGGGGCTAAGCTCCCATTTAACATTTCTGTGGGGAAAAAATAAAGTTTTTCTGGCAGATCTCAAACCCCCTTAAATATTCAAATCCATGTTATAAACCAGAACGTGTTCTGCAATATATCCTGAGTGGTGCCGTTCCCCTGCCTGTGCTTATGCTCTCTCTTTTTAGATTGCCTATTTTGCGTCTATTTACACCCAGATTTAGCAAAGTGTATGTTGCTTTTAAAGTAAATTCCCTAAATTCCCCCAAAGTCTCCGGGCTCTGGGCAGGAGCTGACGGTTGAGCATAGGCTCAACTGCTTTGCCGAGCTGCCCGCGTCCGCACGGGCACGGCGAGAGGTGACTTGGAGCTGTGATGTGGCTGAGCCCCGTGTTGGGGTGATGGAGGGAAGCCGCAAGTGATGAACATCCCCTCTTCAGCGTACTGTCCCGAGGCATTGAGCAGGTCTCCCCGCTCCAAGGGTGCTCCTGGACCCCTTGGGTGATGCTGTCAGCCCCATGCAGGGTTGTAGTGTGCCCCAAGTTGGGTGGTGGCACCTTCTTGCAAGCTCTGGCTTGCAAGTTGGGCTGTCCGAGGCAGCCGAGGGCTTCTCTGACTAATTTCTAGTTTCGATCCGGTATTTTCCACTTTTTAAAGACGGATTTTTCCCACTGAGCAAACGTCTGAGGCATCACGTAGGTTTGCCTCGTGCTTTTTCCCCTGACTACCGCTGCGCTTGTGCTCAGGGTTCTCGCCTCCCAGATGTTCACGGCGGGAGGCAGTAGCTCGGTGCAGCCCCTTTCTCTGGGCGCGTTGCGTTGCTTCACGCGGGTTGGGGTTTTGAGGACTAGGCTGAGAGCCCGCTGCCTTCTGCAGCCGCGTGTGCGTTAGGAACGGGTTGGGAACCTTCAATTTTTGGCAGTGTTGTGAGGCACTGCCAGCACTGGGGAAGCATCACTGGATCTGCGAGATGAAAGCATCCCCATGAAGAACGTCAGCCGTGAAGATCGGCTGAAGCAAAATCAGCGTGACTGCACGTAGACTTCCCCGCACCCCCTCTCCTCCTTGGGAATACGGGCTTGGGTGCTCCTGCTGGAACGGAGGGGCTTTGGATCTGAGCCAGGTCCCCGCAGGAATTAGCGGAGGTCCAAAGGCCAAGTTGTGCGTCACGGGTGCTGGGCTCAGGCTCTCCCGGTGCACTGGAGGGATTTTAAGAGAGCGGCTCCTGCTCGCGGGAGAGCTCCAGCACATCCCTCTCACGGCCGCCCCGGTGCTGGTGAGCGCTAGGAGGAAGAGTTTCTCTGCCTTCCCACCTCTCCGTGCCGACCCCCAGCCGATGTTAAGGATGTTTTGGTGGACTTGGAGGTGGCTGGTGTGGAGAAGTGAAGGAAAACCCCAGCCTCTTGGTTTGGTTGGGCTCGGGGTGGCATCGCTGGGAGGAGCTGGAGGCAGGACCGTGGTGGAAGCTTCGGCTTCACCACCCGGTCACGACAGTTATTTGACTTTATCCTTTGAGTCCCCGTACGCGATAGGAGAGCCGTTAAGCTTATTGGATTAACGGGTGCAAGGGCTTTCGTTATGCCGTGATCCTCCAGAGGCAAAAATTAATTTATTTAAGAAGCGAAGCCGGCAGAGGGAGCTGGCTTTTCACGCACGCCGGGCGGCCGAGCAAATTAAGGCATTATTGGGCCGAGAGTGTTTTCTCACAGATCATCCCCGGGGCTGGAATTTGCAGTGGGATCTGCGCGATACCCCGCGGAGCCAGGCGAGCGATTTGGGTTTGCTGAGAGGTCCTGGAGAAATTCCTTCAGCAAAGGCTTGGCCGCGTTTGACGATTGCACGGGAGATGCGTTCCCGTCCGCGCTGTGCGAGCGCGGGTGCAAAGGTCCTGCTGCCTGCTCTGAGCTCCGGTCAACCCTGGACGACGGGAGGGGGGTGCTGAGCACCCCCGTGGCGCTGGGTCTCATCCTGTCCCGTGGATGCTTAGGGCCCTGCGCTGCACCTTGCAAGAGAAACAGGCTCGCGGCATTGAAATGCTGCTCCTCGCCCAGCCCCGACGCTTTGTGAAGGTGACGGTGACATTTTGAAGCAGATTTTTAAACCTCATCATTATTTCATGTGCTGGGACCCAGAGACCCCTAATTAATCCCAGCGCCTGGAACGGTCCCAGCATCCAGCTGTAGCTGTGGCACCTCGGGGCCAGGCGCAGCCCCAAATCCTTTCCTTCCTCCAGCATCCCTTAGCAGAGGCTCTTCGGGATTTAACCGCCGAGGGGTGCAGTTAAAGCCCCGTGACTTGCCGGGTTGGGGTGTTTGCTGTCCCCAGCAGCGCGTTGTCTCTGGCTGCTCCCAGCCTCTCCCGCTGCCGGAGCAGAGCCCCGCGGGTCTATGCGCTGGCGAGTCCTTGGTACCCTCAGGATTTTTTTTTTTTTTTTTTTCCACATGCTGGGCATTTGCATTTGAAGATTTGTGGGTTTTTCAGCTTGCTTTCCCAATTTTTCCAGATCGTTTCTGAATTTGGATTGTGCCTCCCAGCTCCACATCGGCTGCAAACTTAAAAATATATTCTTGTTCTACTGCCTGCGTGGTTAATGGTGATAAGTGAAAAGATGGATCCCCGTGGAAATCCAGTTAATAAATCCCCCCATGTCAGTGATGGACAACTGATACTCTTAAGCAACAGTTTGCTGGCCCGTTTGGCATTTATCCTTCAGTAGCTTCCTCTAGACCAGGTTTCCCCTAGTCTGCTTATGAGAATGAAAAGTGAGACGGCATCGAAAGCCCTGCTGAAGTCAGGATAAATGGCTTTTACCATCCTCCCCCTTCCCAGAGCTGGTGATCCCGTTGAGCTGAATGTCTGCCACACGGAGCTGTCGGCAGTCTGCTTGATTTGCTGATGCTAAACGAGCCCGGTGCAGGGGAGTTTGGATTTCCCACCCATGGCCTTTTTTTTGCGCATCATTAGCAATAATCTTAATTAACCACCAAGTAGCTTTTCCCAGGGGAAAAGAATTAAGGCAGGACTCCTTCTTTCCAGACTAATGGTGTCGGTGTGCGCATAGGAAGCACTAATGGCTCAGCCAGGGTGCGCGATAGCAGCGATGGAGAGCTTTGACTTATTACCCTCCTACTCCCAGCCCCAAAAGAGAATGAAGGCGAAAACATCTTCGTCATCATCAATTTCTCAGCAGAGGACTTCAGGAAAGGCACTGCCAGTTTGGTTTGCCGCTAATTTTTCTTGCGTAACCAATTAATCAGGAAGATGAGCGGGTGCCATCGCAGCCGAGACACCCACACCGTGATCCCATCACCCTCCGTGAGTACCACCCGATGCCCATTCCAAGCCAGGGATCCCCTGGATACCCGGCCTTTCCCCAGGGATGTTTGGGGACCTGCAGCCTTTGGCTGTGGCCCAGCCGTAGCACAAGGATTTTCCCAGTCAGGCTCTCCCCATCTTAGTGGTCGTGGGGCTGCCCCTGCTCTGGCATTAACCTGTCTGTTCGTGCTGCTTTTTCATTTTGGGGGTATTTTTCTCTCTCTTCCATCCTAGGGAATGGGCTACCTGCATGCCAAGGGGATCCTTCACAAGGACCTCAAGTCAAAAAACGTTTTCTATGACAACGGGAAGGTGGTGATCACGGACTTCGGCCTCTTCAGCATCTCGGGAGTTCTCCAAGCGGGCAGGTAGGACAGTGTGCTGGAAATACTGGCATTCTTCCCTCATGCCCTAGAGCTCCCCTTTGAGCTGGGAACATGGGGAGAGAGCCAAAAAACCTCCTCTGCAAGTGCCTTTCTGGGTCTGCAGCCTCGGTAAACATGAAGACAAGGCGCATTTGAGTGTCCTGGGACTGCCCCGGGGTTTTCACCATCTCACCTCCCAGGATTTTGCTTTTGAGGAGGCTTGCTTTGGGAAAAGAGCAAGACGTGTAGCTCCTGCAGAAACCCCTCTGCCCCCCAAGTGGTGCTCCCTCGAAATGCAGCTCCGTGCTCAGCACCAGTGTTGGGTTTGCAGTGGAAAACCCCGGAGGGACGGCGAGAGCAGGGCTGAGGTTTCCGCAGCGAGGTGGGTCTGGGCTCAGCACCCAGCGGTGAAAACAAACCGCTCTGCTCCTCGGCTGCAGAAGTTGCAGCTTGTTTTGATTTGCTTCAGTTTCATTTATTTTTTAAACCTGGCATCGGGAAGGCAGAGTTGCTTTTGATCAGTAGGAAGGAGCATGATGCTGCGTGCGAGTCTCCACCAGTTTGGTCCAGAGAGGCAGGACCTGGCCCCTGGCAGCGTGTCTTGGACCCAACCTCTTCCCATGGGATGCATCGTTTCCATGGCCAGACCGCCCTGCAGCCATCCAGGAGATGTTCCTCAGGCTCAGTTTCAGCGGGGCCAGCAAAGCTGGCTCGTTCCTTGGCGTTTCCCCGACACTCTTGTTATAAATCCCCTGGCACCTGCCTCCTCTGGGCTGATGAGAGGTGCAGCAGCCCCGGCCGAGCGGTGCCATCCCCGTGGTTGTCCCCTGGCTGCTCTGGTGACCTTTTGGGTGCTGCAGACAGCTGGCCGTGGCGTCTGTGCCGAGCCAGGACCCGGAGGAAGGCGCAGAGAAAATGAGAGCCAAGCTTGGGACGTTTGCAGCCTTGTGACATTTTTTTGTCTCTTTGGGTTTGGAATCAAGCCCGTTCGGTAAATGTTCCTTATTAAATGGGGGTTTTTTTTCCAGTGCTTTGGGAGGTTTGCCAGCTGTAGGTAAGGCAGGGCAAAGAGTTTCAGCAGCCGGGGTAAGGAAGAAAAGCAAAGCTGGGGGGAAAAGGAAACAGAAGAGGGGAAAAAAGAACAAAGATTATATTTTCCTTTTTTTGTTAAAACTAAAAAAAAAAAGAGCGTCGCTGACTTTTTCCCAGCGGGAGAGTGCTTTTTTCATGAAACCCTTTGTGTCAGAAACAGCACGGGCCAAGCGCAGCGTTATCGGCGCCGGCAGCTCAGGCAGGTTTCCTCCGGCAGCACGGTACCCACCTTCTGGTCCTGTCGGTCTCCATCACCCCACGTGTTGGGGTTTGTCACTGGCGAGGTTGTTGTGGCCGATCATCGCTTTATGGTGAACACGCTCAGGAGATAAAATGCACCTTGGAAACTATATGGTTTTTTCTAACTCCTGTGTGACGAGGTCGAAGGATTAGAGGAAGAGGCGATGGCTGCCTCTCTCCATCCCATGCCTCTCGTGGCGAGCTGGGCAGCCAGCCTTTTCGTTCCACTTGTATAAATATCATCTGGTTTTAGCACAAACTTAGCCAAAAGCTTAGGAAGCCCAAGAAATCCAGCAGCGCTGCTGGTCTCCCCGCAGCGGAGAAGTGGGTTTCGGCTCTGGTTTAGCAGCTGGGCAGGGAGGTTGGGACTTAGGTCCTGCCCGGGCGAGGTTGCAGCTCATTCCAGCAGTGGTAAAAGGATTTGGGCAAAAATAGCCAAATTTTGCTAGGGACCTTTGCTGTGTAGGTCAGAGATGCTCTGGAGAGCAAATGAGAGACGAGATGCTGGAGAAATGGGGTACCCGATGGGGCAGACCAATGCTTGGCCATCTCTGCTCGAGATCGGAGTGTCATTTGGGGGGTAAAGTCCAGGAGATTGCTCGGGAGAGGAAGGGTGGCAACGTGGGGTTGGTCAGAAATGCAAGGCTGGACAGAAATGAGCAGCATTTTCATAGAAGAATGGAGAAGATAGGGAAATTTTGCCCGGAGGAGCTTTTGGTGTGGCTGCCCTGGATTGCTGGTGGCACACACGTCTTCTGGTGGCGGAGAGCTGAGAGACAGCTTTGGGGATCCACACTCATCGGTCACCGTGAATTTTGAAGCAGCAAGTGTCTGCAGGTCTGTTTTCCCTTCTCAGGGTGTTTTTCTTTGCTGGTGATGGTTTCTCTCAGACGAAGAAGAATGATAAAGCCCAGTTTGGGGTCCTCGGAGGGTTGCGTGGCCACAGGACAAGCATATATGGAGAAGGGAGCAAATTTTTTGCAGCTCAAGTTAAGGACGCCGATGTTGCTTCAGATGTGAATGCGAACTACAAACTGGCCTGTTTTCACTAGGGTTAAAAAAGGACGTGGTTTAAAAATCCTCCTCATCCTCTGAGAGCAGGCTCGCCTTCAGTTCATGAAAGCATTCGGCACAAGGAGTTTGCCGCGTCTGTCTGTGCCGTGACACGCTTGCGCTGCTGAAAAACAAGACAGCTATTGCAACTAAAATACCTTCCGCAAAGACTTCTTAATCCGGTGTCTTATCCTGGGGAAATCAGATTTATTTTTCCTTTATTTAAACGTTGTTGGGCTTGGTAGGGCCGCTCTGTAATTAGGAGGAGTGTGAGGTGGATCATGAGTAGTCCGAAGAGCTCTTCTGTTCTTGCTTTTGCCTTGGGGCTGGCTTGTCCTTGGGTGGGTTTAGCAGGCGCTTGGCTAGTCGTGCAGCTTTCTGCTAGTGGAAGTGGCCGGGTCGGTTATGAAACTTTTGTCACGAAACCTCAAATTGCTGTAACTGAACCACATTTGGGATTGCGTTAAAGCTCGGTCCTCGTTGCTGGAAGCTCGTAAACCCGCAGCTGCATGCTCGGGCGTACGTGAGTTTTGCAGAGGGATGAGGCCGGGCTTGCACGGGAGCTGCGGAGCCAAACCTGGTGCCCCAGAGCATCCCGAGGCGAGCCTGGACGCCGCTGCTGGGATGTCACAGCACGGGGTGACTTGAGTGAGGAGAAAAAAAAAAAAAAAAGCCCCATGTGCAATCCTGGTCTCGCTGAGGGTGGTGGAGCAGAACGGGGTGCTGCCCACTGCATCCTGCTCCCTGCTGCTTGCCCGGAGGTGGAGGCTGTAGACGCGGGGAAGGACGAGCGAGCTCCTCCGTGTCTTTTCTAATTACCCCAGCGCTTAACGCCGGCTTGTAATTAAGAGCCGCACAGGGCTGGAGGATGGTGGTGGGAGCTGGCTGGGGAGCTGAAAGCCTCCCCCCAGCACCAAAGCTCTCTCGCCTGCGGCCCCCGGGGCCGGAGGGTCCGTGTCTCGCCGGAGCCGCCGATTGCGGCGCTGGCTCCGACGCAGCAGGTTGAAGAGGAGCCGTCGGGTCCCCAGAGGGGGGCATGGAGGCTTAATCAGCGATTCCCCGGACCATCAGCATCCTTCCCTAGGGAGGGGTTTCCTCCTCCCAACGCTGCCAGACCCGCGGGGTGATGCCGGGGGACGGGGACGGCTTTGCGGCCGGGAGAATCCGGACCGCGTCGTCTTGGGATTGCGCGTGTTGCATGCACGCAGCCGCGGGGGGAAAAGCCAGCCAAGGAGTCGGTGTTTGCGGTGGGAGCTTGTCATCCTGCCTCGGGGGTGGGTGGATGGAGATGCCTGTGCCTGGGTGGTGTCTCCCACCACTCGGGCTCTGGGATTTTGGCCCCAGGCTGGAGTTCAGGAGGACAGATGACCCCACAGCCATCCCTTACCCCTGCGCATCACCATCTTTGGGAGGGCATCAAAGCACAAACAGGGAGAAATTCCTTGATACAAGTCAGCGGGCTCTTCCTTCTCCAGCCTGACGTGACGTGGGACAGGTTTTTTTTACCTCCTGCAAAACTATGCTGCCAAATTTGGGCTCAGACACACGATCAAGCCACTTAATGTGTTACCACCACCGGTGGTCCCTGCCCATTTCCCTGCCCGGGGACCCTTTTTAAGCCAGCGGTGCATCCTAGGTGCCTGCTGGAGGATATAAAGGATGAAGAAGCAACCAACGTCATCCTCAGCTGTTGGCCAAAGGAGTCTGATGTATTTGTACTGAGCAGGGGGACCTTGAGGAAAACTCAGCCGAGGGGCTGGTGATTTTAACAAAGCCAGCCTGCTCCCACGGGCGATGGCGTTGGAGGCTTGGACACGGAGGTGGGCTGGAGGGGCTGTTTGGGGGCCAAACACTTGAAAACTCTGATTTCCAGGCCATTATTATAAGGATGGCTTTGCTCAGCAGAGACGCTTAGAGGTCCCCAGTCCAATCTCCTGCTCAAACCATAGCGGGGCCACCTCAGGTGCCAGCTCTGATGGGATTTATCCCAGGTAACACTTTGCCCCTGCTCTTTTAAGGTGTTTTGGTCACAGCAAGGGCCCCAGCAGATCCTGCATCCCCATCACCAGCCCAGCAGAGCCAAAGCTGCCCCTCACCGCTGTCCCGTGCCCAAATTGACAGGCACGAAGCCACCGTGCTGGCATTTCTCAGAGCAGGGTTAAAACCTGACTTTGCAAGGATGCTGTAGGGAAAACCAGGCTTAAATGCCCTGGGGAGAGGGCGGGAGGGCTGTGTGGCTGCTCACCGGTGGTGACGTTCCCCTCCGTGGCACCCACGGGTTTGGCTCCCTGTTTCGGCAGGCGGGAGAACAAACTGCGGATCCAGAACGGCTGGTTGTGCCACCTCGCCCCCGAGATCATCCGCCAGCTCTCGCCAGACACCGAGGAGGACAAGCTGCCCTTCTCCAAGCACTCGGATGTCTTCGCACTGGGGTGAGTCCTCGCGGCGGGGCTGGGGGGGGGGCGGGCGGGCAGGCTGCAGAGAACCGACGCGGTTGTGTCAGGTGTGAGCTGCCTCGAGCAGCCGGGAGGGGACGGGGACGCTTCTTGCCACAACACCGACGAGAATCCCCATCGCTGAAATTTTGAGTTCACCCCCCTCCCCCAAAATCACCAAATCCCTCCTGTTTTGGCCATGGACCGGGGTGGCTCTGGGCAACGGGATCCAGAGTGTCCTGGGGATGCCAGCCTGGTGTAATCTCTCCCCTGCATCCTCCCGGAGCGGGTACCCATGAGAAAGTGCTCTGGATCTCAGCTGGGGATGAAGAGGTTTGGCGACGCGGGTCTGGGAGCCCCCAGACACCCCAGTTCTCCCCACCAGCTGGCTGCAGAGGGGCTGGCGGTGCTGGCTGCCGTGGGGAGGAGATGCCAGAAGGCCAAGAAGGGGAGAATTGATGAGGCTCCTTCGGCAAACCGGCTCATCGCTCCTGCCCTTTATCTGAACGCAAGCTTCCCTTACGGCAGGAGCCCAAACACGCCCCCATAAAACCTTTCCAGAGGTGGACGTAGGGCTGGGGGTTTTATCCAGCGGATTAATTTTCTTGTGGATACTTTAAAGGCTGCGGGGATTAGCACGCGTGGGGCTGTTATCGGAGGCGGTATTTCCATCAAAACCGCAGTAATTACAGCTGAAAGGGTCAGGCTTTTTTTTTTTTCCCCCTCCCCGAGGTATAACTTTAGCACAAAAATAAAGTAGTAATTAAGGGATTGTATAGAACTCAGAGTCAGTTACTTAGACTTAGTTTTTTCTCTTTTTTTTGAGCGTGAGCTCTGCCTTTATGTAAAGCATGAGTTTCCTTAAAAGATTGAAAGGTTTTCCCCCATTTTTCCTCTTTCTTGTTTCTGCTGCCCTCCGCTGAGCCCAGGAGGCTCACAGATGATCTGGAGGGTTATTGCCGTTGCCGCTTCCCTCTAGGGATTTGGGGATCAGCGACAGCAAGAGGAAAAGATCCTTTAAAGAAGACAGAAATGTTAAATTAAAGCATGTGCGAGGGCGATGCAGAGTGGGAGGCTGAGGCTGGCGGCGCGTGCTCGCTGAAGCCTGAGAGTTTGTGGCAGTAATTAATATTAGATATGTGGTCTTCTCGTGCAAAGGGAGATGGAGCAGCAGACCACTCTCCATAGCACCATCCATACCCTGGGAAATGCAGCCCAAATATTTTGGACACAGCTGAAAGAAGGAAGGTGAAAAATTAAGCCCCAAACTCCCAACTAGAAACTTGAATTTAACTGCATCGGATGTGTTCTGGCACCTTCAAAATCTCCGCTCCTGCCTGAGAATCTCGTCCTGTGCTGTGGGACCTGCCCCGCTCCAGCCCCTCAATTCCTCTGCGTCCACAGCACCAACGGGCATCTTGCATTATTCACATTTTTGGAGATTTACAGCCAAACCGTGCATATTTTTCCAAAATCAGGAGAGCCGATTTTCAAACTCAGGAAGCCCCCCTATCCGAGAGGGATCTTTCATATATCAGACTCCCTCCACCAGATTTTTCCACTCTGATGCCATTTTAACCCCATTTCTTGCTGCTTTAACTGGCCATGACAGCATCCATTGAAGGGAAAAGCAGGTCCAGGGAATTTGCCTTGGAAATCGGGGCTAGCGCTGCGGGACTTGGGGCTCATCCAGCCTCCGGGTGCCAGAAAATGAGGATGCAAAACTCCCAGGAGGTAGCGGGGGTGGAGGACCACGGGGGCGGCCGCCAACCCAGCCGGAGACGCCCTTATTTTGGGATATTCCCTTGGTTTTGGGAGTCCTCACGGAAAGGAAGGCTTGGCTTAGCGATAAGAGCGGTGCAGTGGCAGATGGTTGGGGGTTGACGTGTGCCATCGCCCGGTGAGGGTGCTGGGGATGGTTCACGCCATGGCTTGGCTGGCTTTTTGTGGCTCGGAGCGCTTTTTGCAGAGGAAAACGAAAAATTCGGAGTGAAAGCGAATGCTGGGGCTTGTCCTTTCCCCACACTCGCTGCCCTGCGCAGCTGGAGCAGATGGCAGGGTTCGAAACGCCAGCCCAGCAGCTGGACCGTGTATTTACCCCCCACATCACCTATTAAGCTGCTCCGCGGGCAGCGGGGCGAAGCGCTATTGCAGCCCGGCAGGAGATTCCCACTTGGATGGAACAGGCTGCCCGGCAGCTCTGCCCGCGCCTCTGCCTGTGCTTCCCGTCAACCTCCATCCTCCTGCGCACAGGCCGGGTTCTTCCCTGGTGTAAACTGGGGGCTGCAACGGGCTGGTGGCTTGCTCTCGGTCAAGCCGACAGCCTCAGTTTCCCCATCTGGAAAATGGGAGCGGTGATAACTCTGTAATGAGCGCTGAGCACTGCTGGTGTGGTATCTAGGATGAAGCATCTGCTGGATGTCAGTGATTTCGGAGCAGGGAGAGACGGTGGATGTGGGTGCGATGGCTAGATGTACCCCCCCCCGCCCCCCGGGGATGCCTCCCACCTCCTCCCATCTCTAATCCCTGCTGTCTCCCAACAGCACAATCTGGTACGAGCTGCACGCGCGGGAATGGCCCTTCAAGACGCAGCCAGCGGAGGCAATAATCTGGCAGGTGGGAAGAGGGATGAAGCCCAACCTCAGCCAGATCGGGATGGGCAAGGAGATCTCGGTAGGTGGTGCGGGGCGGGCGCTGGAGCCGCGTGCGTGTGTGTGTGCATGGAGTGGGATCGTGCCCCACCGGAGCACACCCTGGGTGGAGGGTCCCTTTGAAAAACACTCCATGCTGCCCAGGATCTGCCAGCAAAAAAAGTAAGGGGTCCCCCCCCTCTCCGGCCGGTGAGGCTTGGTCCTGCTGCTGCGGCAGGAGTATCAGCTCAGCTTGCGCATCCCTTCCGCCCCAGCCCTTCGCAAGGATGCGGTGATGGAGACGGGGTCCTCGCGGGGTGGATACTGGGTTGTAGTGGGACATGGCCTGGCTCTGTTTGCTCACGCGCTCGCCCCGTGCAGGACATCCTCCTCTTCTGCTGGGCCTACGAGCAAGAGGAGAGACCCACCTTCACCAAGCTCATGGACATGCTGGAGAAACTGCCAAAGCGCAACCGTCGCCTTTCCCACCCCGGGCACTTCTGGAAGTCGGCGGAGTAAGTCCCTGCCCCTGCCTGTCCTTCCCTGTGCCAGCGGGCAGCTCTGCCTGCGCTGCCCGAGACCCCGCTGAGCGGCTGGGACTGGCACTGGGGGAGCACGGGGGATGAGCTCTGGGTACCTTCGAGGCCACCCGGGTGGGCACGGGTGGGTAGGAAGGGTGGTCACAGAGTGCTGTGCCCATGCCAGCTGTCACTGGGATGCCGGCTGTCTTCGCCAGTAAAAAAGCCTGGGAAAGTAGATGGAGACGACGGGGAGGAGCCTGGCGATGTGCTCCGTGAATGCCGGCGGGAAGGAGCAGGGTAGGACCAGGGGCAGGCTGGAGCCAGGACCTTGGGGACGTCTCCTTCGGGGACATTGGCCAGGGCTCCTGTGCCTGCCCGTGCACCGTGCTCAGAGCAGTTTTCCCTCCTGGGAAGGTGGTTTTTTTCCTTCTTTTGCCCAGATTAATTGATGCAGGGGGGGGGGATGACCTGCCCGGGGTCCCTCCCCAGACCTGCAGCTTGTGTCAGCCCTCGCAGCTTCCAGCGGTGGGAGAAGGGGAAGGTCTCTTTTTCTCCTGCAGGCAGCTCGTGGCCAAGCCCCGCTCCCTCTCATTGCTTTGGCTTAGTCACATCTCTCTGCTCCAGCAAACGCAGCGTAAATGGGTCCCCAGCCAGGGTTTCAGGATCTGGCCTGTTGGTAACAGCAGGAAAAACGCAGAAGAATCACTTAGAAACTCATTTTCTTCCCCGGAATTCATCATGTTATGACAAATAGGACCAAAAGCCTAAGCCATGCGGAGGTTGCAGGCACGGAGGGGGATTTTTCCTTCTCCAGGCACGCATCCCCGGGGCCCGTGGATGCTGGAAATGGCAGGAGGGGAGGGAAAGGTGAGATAAGGGAGAGAAGCGAGGACACTTTGGCCTGCTCCAAGCATCCCCCATGGACCCCACTGAGGGTTGGAGATGCCGATTTCTCCTCCCGCATCTGCCAACAAACCTCCTCGCTTCCGTACCTGTGCGGCAAGTGGGGGCGACCCCAAGGCGACGGGCACAGCGAAAGCTGCCGCCGCGTCCCCTGTGCCCCGTCCCATCCCCGTGTGCTCGGGGCTGACGAGGAGCTCCTGGGAACGGCACGAAGCCAGCGGTCAGATGGCCCCCAAATCAGCCGGAACGTAAGCTGCTAATCAGGAGGGAAGTTAATTACCAACCCGTGCTCCGAGCAGGCACCGGGGTGGCTCCGGCAGCCGGGCAAGGAAAGCTGAAGGTTGATGAACCCCAAAGCAGCAGGCTGTGTAATTGCTCGGTTGGGTTTGGGAAGGTTTTTTGCAATCACGGAGCCACGCTTTGCCTGCCACTGGCTTTGGCTGCCTTTAATTACCGGCCCCCTCTTTTGCTAAGCGTGAGGGGAGGGGGGATGCTTCAGCTCGGTGCTCGCTTTCCATCCCAGCTGCCTCCTTCCTTAGGAACTCGGCTCCGGCCGCTCTTCCCGTGTTGGGTCCCAGCTTCCCCGCGGGGTAAAAAAAACCCCTCGGGGGTCCCGCTGCTGGGAGACTTTGCGTGTTTGTGGATGGGGTGAGGTCAACAAACCCAACAAGCCCTTTCCCCTCTAGATGATACCAAACCCGGCACCAGGAAAACCCAAACCGGGCTGGCGCACAGCTTCGTCCGGGGGCAGCCCGGCGGCAAAGCCGTCTGGGGAGGCTTTTTACCGTGTGCTCCCCTGCAAAAACCCACGGCGCCGTTGGAACGAAGCGCCGGGTGCTGACTCTGCCGTGTTGTCTCCCTTCCAGGCTGTGACGGGAGGAGTTAAGGGACGGTGCCTTCCTCCCCCTGCACTTCTCCTCTTCCTCTCCGCTTCCCACCCTGTGCTACGGAGGAGCAGCGGGCACCGCGGGCCGACAGCGGGACGGGAATGAGCCTCTTCCCCCGCAGCGTTTCACCCCACGAAGCCTCTCTGGAAGGGCTGGAGGAACCCAGCCGGCGGCCGAGCCCCGGAGACGCCCGGCGGCGGTGGGATGGGGACGGCGAGCGGCTCTCTGCGCACATGGGGTCGGGTCTCGGGCTGGTTCCCCGCCGAGCGGGGGCAACCCGTGGGGCAGATATCTTCAATTTAACCCCAGGGCTCCTCTGATCCCGATCATGGTCAGTGCTCATAATGCTGCTTGGTTCTTGGGGGGTTTATTTAATTTCCTTTTTTTTTTTTTTTTTTTAATTGGAAAAAAAAAAAAAAAAGAAGGAAATGTCGCTGATTCATGAGTTTAGCGCTGGAACCCGCCGGGGCAGGGGAGTGCCGCCGCTATTAGCTGCCCCCCCGTGGGGAAATGCATCTGCAGAGCCGGAGCTGGAGGAGTCCTGCTCCCCCCGCCTCGGCAGCCCCTTCGTGGGCAGCGGTGACCTTTCACAAGTGGCCTCTCTACCTCCCGGCCATGCCCACTTAGGTCTCCCCCCTGGGGTCTCCCTCTCGGCAGGGCACGTCTCCACATCCCTGTTAATTTAGTTGTTTGCCCCAGTCTGCATCTCATCAGCGAGCCTTTCCCTTTCCCCCTCCCCGGCGCTGCTTTGCTCTCGGCTTCGATCTTTGCTCCCAAAGGTGCTGCCGAAGCCCCGGGTTTGGGGATGCTCTGGGACCGGGCAAAGCGGAGCGGTTGGGATTGGGGTCCTTCCCCTCTCCCTTTGCCTTCCCTGGGCTCAGTCCTGGAGCCGGGGATGCAGACAGGCTCTGGTTGTACAGAGCATCTCCCTTCCCAGCCCCACCACGGGAGCCCTGGACACCTCGGCTGAACAAACAGCCAAGCCCAGGACCGTTTTTCCTTGCATATTCATCTTCCATCAGCCAAATCCCAGACCTCACCAGAGAGATGCTCTTTGGGCAGTGTCTCGGAGCCGGCGTTGCCATCTGAATACTGCGTGCCGGTATTTCCCTCTCCCCGTCAGCTGGGATGGGCCCTCGAGCCCATTAGATGAGCTGTCAAGTGACAGATGATAGCAAATTGCGTTTTTAGGCCCTTATTGAGCGTAATTGCTTGACAGGAACCATCCTGAATAATTCAGTCGTGGTCTAAGTTAGCTTTAATTTGGAGACATGACGAGGCTCTGCAAACTAACTAGCCCTGGTTTGTTTGCTGCTCCTCTAACCCCCCTGCGCCGGCATTCGAACCACTTTAGCATAAGCAAGCGAAGATTAGAAACCTAATTGCAGCTAGGAAGAGATGTTACTTGAACCATGGGGGGTCTGTACGGAGGTGCTTTTATTTCTTAAAATTTGCACACGTGCGTATGCGTAAAAGCCGAGGTGGGCAGGAGCAGGGGAGCGAATCTGGCCTCCAGGCGTGCTGGCAGAGGGTCGGTCTGGCTGAGTGCTCCCGCTGATGCTTTCGGGGCATTTGCTGTGCCACGCGGTCGCGTCTGGCTCTCGGACGTTTTGCACAAAGTGGGGATGAGGCAGGGTTACCTGCTGCTGCCTTTGATGCTGAGGCCAAGCGGGAGGAGCAAGCGAGGGCAGGATGAGCCCTCGTTTGTGTTAATTGCCCCCCCCCCCCCCCCCCCCCCCCCCCCCC
>JAVJGG010000088.1:1728738-1740842 GCA_035590195.1 Aviceda cuculoides
CCCCCCCCCGGGGGGGGGGGGCCCCCCCCCCCCCCCCCCCCCCGGGCCCCCATCTGGCTCTCGCTCGTGTATCTCAGCCCCCCCCTTCCCCTCCGCCTTTCCTCGCCCTCCTCTGCCAGCCGCGTCGCATCTCCTGCCCCCGGAGGGGCTGGGAAATTGGGAAACCGCCAAAATGAAACAAGTTTTCCTCTCCCCTCCTGGGTGACAATTTCAACCCCGCGGGAGCTTGGTGGCCGCCAGCCGGTTCCTGCATCCAACCCGGACCCCAGCAGCCCCCCCGGAGGGGAGCACCAGCCCCTGCCTCCCGTCGTAACCAGCACAAGCATTCGCCGTAGTATTATTATTATTATATTATATTTTTTTTTTTCTTTAATTTTGTTGTTTCTCTGCGAGGAAAAAGCTGGTGCTATTTATTCAGAGGCATTGCAGTCGGCTGCCTTGTTTCAGCAGTGTTGCGGCTCTCTCCAAGTAATAAGAGCATCTCTGGAAGAGAAAATTGAGCAACTCGGTAGCAGGCGGTGTCTTCCTCACCCAGCGAGGCTGTTTATCCTCCTCGTTTTGTTTCAGATGAATAAATTTGCCAGACAGCAATGATATTAGCCTCGTCTCAAAGACTTTATCAATTTGCAGTTGTCTCTTCGATGCTGGTTTTTTATTGAACTTGTCTGAGATGATTTCCAAAAAGAGGACTGCAATTTAAACTATTAAGTAATTTGGGAGAGCAATTAGTGTTAATCTGGAAACTCCCTGTGTTGCTCCCGAATAAATCAACCTCTCTGTGAGAGCCATGCTGAAAGAGCCTGGGCTGATTTATGTAAAGGGGGGGCTTTCGGCCAGGAAAACAACAAGGAGCAAGTTTCTTGTCTGCAAAACTTTAATACTTTGACGGTGCTGTGGTTCAGAGGGTGGCAGGGACTTGTGGGAGCCGGGTTTTGCTTCTGGGGTCTGCCAGCGTGCCGGGGAGCCCCTCCATGCACCCCCGTCTCCGAAACGCTTCCCTGCCGCAGCCTTGCACCGCCCTGCTGCGGTCCCCAAAAAGGTCTTGGTTCGACCTGGCGCCTGGGGTTTTCCTTCTGGTCTCAGGTCTCCCAGGGGAGATGGAGGAGGGACGGAGGGCAGGGGAGACCCCCCCCCCCTTCCTCCCCTGCTGCTCGGTCCCACGGGATCGGACCTGGCTCGCCTCTGCGCAGAGCACCGCGTTGCGCGTCGGGCGCCGGGAACGCCGCGCCGTCCCATCAGGTGGAGCCGAAGCCTCTTCCTTCTCCGTCTTGTTCTCGCTTGGTTTCTGTTCAAGACCAACCACCGAAACTGCGTGCGAGGTCTCCAAACCCAGCCTGCACCAGCGATCTCCGTGCTCTGCCTTGCCCCCTGCCTCCTCTGCCCGCGCCGTGGGTGTCCTTGCTCAAGGCAGGGCCGGAGGCGGTTGCTCAGAGCCATGACCCCACCAAGTTTCAAATAACTCCAGGGACAACAATCCCATCTGTTTGACCACCTTCGTGAGGAATTTTTTTTTTTTTTTTTTTTTTTTTAACCCCCGCTAATAGCAAGCCAGAATTTCTCTCGTGCCGTTGCATCTCATCCTGCCTCTGGTGACCTCTGGCTGTCTTCTCCCCAGCTTCCACTTAGATGGTTGCAGACAGCCAGTAGGTCTCTTCTTCCCCCTCCTCTTCTTTGAAGAGAGTTGAGCCCAACTCCCCTTCTGCATTGTGGGCTCCTGCTCCAGTCCTTGATCAGGCTGGTGGTCTCCACTGGACTTCTTCCAGTGTATCAATGTCTGTCTTATCCTGGGAAGCTGAGAACTGGACACCGTCCGGACCTGCAAGTACCAAATAGAGGGCACTAACACAGCCCAGGGAAGCAGCTGGCTTTGGCCAAGCTGAACCATGGTGGTTCTTGTCCACCAGGATCTCCAGATCCTTTTCTCCAAAGCTGCTTTCCAGCCATTTGGGCCCAGCCTGTCCTGTTAATCGGGGTTATCCCGTTCTAGGGGCAGGACTTAGTGTTTGCCTTTGAATCCCCTGAGCTCCCGTTGGGCTGTTTCTCCAGCCCATCATGGTCCCTCCGGACAGCAGTCCTGCTTTCCAGCATGTCGGCTGCTCCCCCCTACCTGGTAGCGCCTGAAAATGAGCTGAGAGTGCAACCTGTCCCAAATTTATCAGCTTATCCACAATTTGGCCACAAAGATACTCCAGGACACTCTAGAAACCCCCCTGATCCCCACCGTCATTCGGCGACAGAAGCGGCCCTCGGCGAGGGCACTGCCAGAAGGGCAAAGGCAGCTCCGGCAGAGTCGAGAGGCCACCACAGCCCTCCTCTCCCCCACCTTGTCTTTCTCTTCAAGGTCATCCCAGGGAAGATATTTCTGTTTGCAGAGAGCACGACGGCACCTGGCGAACGGCAGCCTGGAGAGCCTCCACTTCTCCAGACAGTTGCTTCTGTTTGGAGCTATTGCTATTTTCTGGTGGCTGCCGGTTCCCCCTTCAAATACCTTCGTAATCCACTAAGGGACCTCACATCTCCCTTTCTTTCTTCTTTTTTTCTTCTTCTAAAACAATTAGCTTGGCTCAAGCCCTCTGCAATACATCAATTAATACAAGCTGCGGCAGTAAATTAAAGGGAAACAGGAACAACTATGCTGGGATTAGGTCACTGGAACTATAAACTTTGGAACAAATCTGATTTCCTTGGGAAGGGAAATGGACAGCGGTGATATGTCAAGTTGTGAGATGAGACAGGCTCAGAGCAACTTTCCAGAGTCTCCCGACTTGGCCACTGGATGCCAGAACTACTTCCCCAGGGAAAGTTTTGGGTTGCCAGACCCTGTTGCTGCTGCTAAGTGCTTGGATGGCCAAGCAAACAAACAAGAAGAGAGAGAAAATGGAGAAGAGGGTGGGGGGGAGCTGCGCAGCCGCTTCGGGCGGCGTATGGTGTGTAGTCGTACCAAGACTTGCTGCCAGCCGCGTCAAGCCCCGTATCCCCTCCTCTGCCGTGGTTGACGCTCTTAGATGTTGTACGTGGCTGTGCTAGAAGGTCAGATTTGTTCATTCCCAGCTCACCAAGTAACATTTCTGTCCTGCACAGCAAGCGGTAGGGAGCAACGCTGGGAAGGGTGACGGTGCTCAGGGGTCCCTGCCGAAGGGCCAGGGGAAGGCAGGGCGCTCGCATCTCTGTGCCAGCTCAGTCTCCGGCCGAAAGGGGCTAAAAAATGCCCCCAAAAGCCAGGGTGACTGGTACAACAGCAATTTCTGCCCTGAGGGAGGGAGAGCATCCTTGCCCTGGTGCTCCGGCGAGGCGCAGGCAGTCCCTTCCCCTGCCCACCCTCTGCACCTCGCTGCCGGTGCCCGGGACAGACAGACTGCCGGACCGAGGTCGTCTGTCATCCCCCTCCCCAGGGAGGATCCACTTGTGTTCCCAGTGATCTGAGGTGGGTGGAAGGCCGGGAGTGGGGGTTTACGGCCTCCTGGGGTGCTCTCGCCAGCAGGGATGATTACAGCCCCTGTGTTCTCATTAGCCGCATAAACGCCTCATCCCTTTTGGCCTCTTACTCAATTCTTGGCTTCGGCGAGATGCTGCAAGCTGAATTACACGCTGCGTGCATGAGCAAAACTTTTCCTACTCTCGGCTCTGCATCCTCCCTCCCTCCTCTCCTCCCACAGTTTGTCTTCACGCCGTGCTTTCTCCCCTGGGCAGGTCACGTAAAACTCATGAGGTCCCCCGTCCCTCGCACCCCGTGAACACAAACCTATTACTAAAGCCCTGGGCTGACTCCCAGCACTTAACCCCTGCCCACGCAGCTTCGTTAGCGTTGTCGTGAAGGCCACCGCATCCCTTCACCTCCAGACAAAAATCTTGCTAATGAAGGAAACGTCTACTGGTGGAGCTGGAGCAGCGTGGGAGCCGCAGGGACGGAGATGCAGTGCTCCGTCTTGAAAAAACAACCCTACCTGGCCTTTTATTTCCTCCAGCGCTAACGATGTTTCTCAGCCACCCCAGCTCATTTGGAGCATCAAAGTTGGGAGCGAACGCTCAGGGCTCCTCGTGTGTCAGAGGAGAGGCATGTCTGGAGGTGGGGCTGTGCTGGGCTCCAGCACCTTTCAGGGCTCCCAGCTCTCACTGGAGAAGGACCGGAGCAGGCTCTGGTCTCAGGGGACCTGGACATCTGCAGGGCTGCACCCTATGGTGGGTGGTGTGGACCCTGCCATGGCAAAAGCTCCCCGTAGCAGATGTGTGATGGAGTAAGGTTGAGTAAATGTGTGATGGAGTAAGGTAGTGGTGAGAGCACGGTCTCGGCAAAAGTGGTTAACTAAGTTTCCTGCTTCTTGCTTTTGGTTAAACCAAAGCTGTGTCGCTTCTCCCTGCTCTAAGGGAAGGCAAACCAGGCAAATCCTGCCCGTGTTTTGCACTCCTCCTTTCTGAGGTAACACCTGGAGGGATGCCACTGAGACAGTTCCCATCATCTTCATCGGTTGTTGCAGGCAGAAGTATTTTGCAAAGCTCCTGCCGCTGCCTCCCTGCCCAGGGCCGGGCTGCCGTGCCAAGCACTCGTCCAGCTCCAGGCTGTGTTGGAAAAGCTGGCTTTGCCGTCCTCATCCCGACGTCTCTGCTGGCTGCTGCTGGGGACAGCGTTCGTTCTCTCCGTGTGTAAACCAGTGGGGTAATGAAACACTGGGAGCAGCTTTGTGGCGAGAGGCAGATGTTCACCCCTGTGAAATCACAGAGGTGGTTTCGTACTCAGCGCTACACCCAATTTATTGCTCATTCACCACCTGTTCCTTGTATCGAGCGGGGACAGGGATGAGAGAAGAAAAGAAATTTCAGCATCACTTAAGGCAAAACCTGGTCTTGTCTGTTCTGGTGTTTTGGCTTCTTTCTTGATCTTCTCTTCCTCCGAATTATTTTTCCCTAAGCTCTCCTACCCTCTTAACGATAGAGAGCTGATCCCAGAAAACATGTTACCACGCAATGTGATGCCAACTGAAAACCTTCATGCTCATGTAGATGCTAAGACTGACATCAAGAGGACCCTCAACCGACTTAGATGAGCATCTCGGTGCTGGTTCAGGTGCAGCAGACAGGGTATGTCGTATTTAATGCTATAGCAGAGCTTGCATGACTCCGGTATCTTGCTTGTGTTTCTGAAGTTAAAATCCCCACTCCCCTCGTGGGAACCGCCGTGCACTGTTGAGTGAGAAAGAGCCACCAGGCTGGAAGAGGCCAAGAGGGCAACGCAAAGTGGGATTCGTAGCTGGAGAGCCTGGGATAACGTCTGCTCAAACCTCCGCTAGCAGTGCCCACGTTCACACCAACGAAGCCTCAGTCTTTGGCTCCCCTCAATCTTTCCTTCTCCACGTTCACCTGCATCTTGGGTTTCTGGGGCTGCTTGGGGTTTTCTGGGGTCCTCGAGCCTGTTGTGGGGAGTGGAGACAACTGCAGTGAAATCGGGAGGTTCAGACACTGGCTAATCCTGTTAGGAAGCCAGTGGTTATTGCAGGGCTTCCAGAGGGACCTGCTAAATGAACCGTAATTCTGTAATGAGATTTCCTTTTCCCGGCCAGACTAAATGTTCTTGGCCACTGAGAATAAGAGGTTGGGGGGAAGAAAAAATAAAGAGAGAGAAAGAAAAAGGGGAGGGGGAAGCCTGTCTCGGGCTCCGTCTATCTCGATCGTATCGAAGATTTGAAGAGCTCTGGGATGTGCCCGGTTACTGCAGCTCACTTCTGCGCCCTGTGAGGGCAGCTCAGGGCAATAGCCTGCCCTGTCCTCCTCTGCAGGGGGTTGATAGGACCCTGAGAGCAAGAAAAACACATCTGAGGTTGTGATATCACTCCAAAATTCAGAGAAGGTGAGAGAGCCTTCTTTATGAACCAGCAGGATGCTGGAGAGGGAAGGGGAAACAGGCTGTGGGGCTGGCGAGGAGAAAACACATCCTAGAAAGACAGCGATTTCTTTGTAGGAAAGCTGAATCACACCAAGAAATGTCCACGGTGCATTTTATTCTGACTTCTGGCTGCAGTGGGGAAAAGCCAGCAGCCTCCTGCTTTTCCCCGGGAGGTCTCTGGGGTGTGATTGCAGGCAGAGTCCGCAGGGAAGGGATGCTTTGGACTGGGGCAGCTCAGTGCTGGTCCTGTCCCAGTTCAGCAGCGGGACACCCGTGCCGCCGCGGCCCCGGTGCTTTGGTTGGGGTGAAGGCAGGGCAGAGACGAATTTGACCTATGGTCTTTGCAAACAGGGGGGTTGTTTTTTTTTTTTTTTTTTCAGTGAAAACCCACGGCGGAGGCTGGCTTTAGCTCCGAGACCGTCCGCTGTTCGTGCTCGGCCGGCAGCGGATGGGGACGGCTGCTCACCCCGGGGCAGCAAGGGCACGTACCCGGCAGGGAAGGCTGCATTAAATACCTCCTTGCCTAGGAAAAGCCACAAATCCATAAGACAACGTATTTCCAATTCAAACAGCTCCTCTTGCTCCTGGCGAGGGGTTCCGGGCAGCACCGGCGTGACACCTTGCTCCCTGACAAGGCAGGAGTCCCGCTCGCTTGTGGGTGTTCCCAAACTTCCCAAATTGGCCTTATTTCACCCCGGGGTGAGTAGCCAGCCTCCCTGGGGAAGGGCTGGGCTCGTTGCTCCATCGCTCGCTCCAGTGTGGTCTCTCTGCTGGGGAGCGGTTTGGGGCTGGGAGCTTGTGATGCAGCCCAAGGAGCAGGGAGAGATCTGTCTGCCGTGACTTGGTGTTTTGCAACAGCTCTTTTCTAGCTCGATCTTGATGTTGCTTGGGGTTTTTTTTCTTTTCTTTCTGGTCTTTCTTTTTGAGCGTCTGACTCTCTAATTTATTTCTGTCGCAATGGCAAACAGAAGTTTTTGGTTTGCCAAGTCCCAGGCTGGGTATCTCTGGCCGTGGCTGGTGCTTTGGGGTGAGCGTTTTCCAGCCTTTCCCTGCTCGAGGGATTCCTGACGGTCCTTTAAACTCGCAGTGAAAACCCTGAGCCCTGTCTCCCACCCAGCAGGCGGGTGAGGAAAAAGTGCTTTGATTTCCCCCCCCTCTTTGAATTTTGGTCCCAGGGGTGCTGCAAACATGGTGGCTGACCCTTGCCCCTTCTGTGCCTCAGTCTCCCCATTTGTAAAATGGGGATTGGTGAGAGGGATGGTTATTTTCCAGTGTTTCACGGGGTAGTGCTTCACTGGTCCAAGGTGGCCTCTTTATCTGTTAGGCTGTTTTCCTGTTTACTATGTTTTTAGCCTCAAAGCTCTCCCTCGGGCCGCGTGGATGGGTGCCTCCCGCTCCTAACTCAGAGCCTGTTTCCAGGCCATCAGCTGCTCTTGCTGCAAAAAAACCCTCAAATGAGGATAGGAAAATAACATTGCTAAAAATAAAATAAAAATCTGAGTGTTCTGGATGCCAGCTCTCCTGGTATCTTCTGAGCACCTCTCCTCCCTGCTGGCCCACAACCATTCCATACTGGTCTCAGCAGGGCAGAAAACATCGCGGGGCTGGAGACGGGTACAACGGGGCTGGGTCTATCCTGCTCCACCAGCCGGGGTGCTTGGCCAGCGTCGGGGCAAAGCCTGTGGGTCTCCATCCTCTTGCCTGGGCTCTTCTCCAGTATTTAGTGGTGGGGCCAGAGGGGCACCCAACCCATCTGACGTGCAGCGGTGACGACCTTCTCTGGGGACACCGATGAAGTCTAGAGGAGACGCGGCTACAACCCAACCTCCGTTGCCCAAGGGCTTCTGCCAGCGGCCCTGATGGCGAAGGGACCTTCCCCGTGCCGAAGTGGCCACTGAAAGAGCCCGAGGGCGACGGCGACGCTGGTCCTGCTGGGACCTCGCTTCCCCCCGCTTCGGGGGGCGAGGTGGGACCCATCACCCGCAGGTCCCGAGTTGGGCTGGGAGCAGAAGCTCAACCAGATGGAGTTTGGGGAGCGGCGGAGCAGCGAATCCTACAGCCGTGACCCCTGGGCCGGCAGACGGATTACCACCCAGCTCTGCACCACCAAGCATTACGGAAAGGCGAGGATATCCGCAAGCTTGTTAGACAAAGCCTGAAAGTGCGCAGCTCCGGCCGGCTGTAGGCAAAAACCCCCTAGGTCAGATGTTAATGTCGCAGCAATCGATTTAATCTGGATTTAACCGAGTCGTCTCATAAGAGTCGAAGCGTGTTAAGATGCAGCAGGGAAAGCAGGAGCTTGGAAATAAAAAAAAAAAAAAACAAACACTTGGGGCTCCTCCAGCGTTTCCCTGGCATGGAGAGCCAGGATTTCCTGGGATTTCACCTCCTCCCTCTACAAACTGGGCAGGATCCCAGGTCTGGGAAGTGGGACTAGGAAGGTCGATGCGTGCCTGTCAGGAAACCTCTCCTTGCCTGGGACTTAACCATGGCCCAGCCTCAGAGGGTGACTCCGGCTAGAGAGTGAGGAAAACATATTTTAGCCCCCCAAAGCAGCTGGTTTGGGTTTTTTTGGGCAGCAAAGCCACCCTCGGTGGAGTTACCATCACCCACCGGGGGTGTCAAGAGGTGGACATCCTCACAGGTACCACTTCCCTTCTCCAGCAGCGCCAAAACACTAGAAGGTTTCAGGGGCTCTTTTTCTTTTCGGGAGTACCTTGGGTACCACTTTCCTAAGAAAACAGGGTTCATCCAGCTGCGCCCTGGTTTATCCGTCTGCCTCACCCTAACAAATCCAGCTAATTTTGACCAGATTTAACGAGAGGGTTGAGACGTCGAAAATAGGATATTTGTGTGAGTTGCGTGACAGTGGGTCCCAGGTGGCTGGACTGAGTGGGATGCCAAGCAGGGGGCTGGGATTGGGGCTGAAATCCGTGCGGCACCGGTGATCTCACAAGGAAACGTCAGGGATGAGGTGCACCGGAGAGCTGTGCAGTCCCAATTCCCTCTCGTTACTGGGGTCAGCCCTGCTTCCAGGAGCCTAAAAACAGAGGGGCTGCATGCGAGCCAGGATTCGGCCGTGGGGAGCCTCTTGCAGCCTGGAGGTAGGTGAATCACTGAGACTGAGCTGCGTCTGGAGGTAGCCAAAAAGCTGTAAATTGCTTTTAAGAAAAAAAAAAAAAAATTAAAAAAATCTGTGAACTCAGGGCCTGGCACGTTCAAACTTGCTGCTGGGGCTTTGTGTCAGGCTGCTGAGCTCTCCTGGCTGCGCTGGTGTTCGTCGGCTCAAAGCAAAGTGGTTTGTGTAAGGGTTTGCTTCATCTTGGTTTAACTAGAAGAAGCTGTTTAATACCTTTAAATTACAGCAGCGTTTCAATATCCCATTAAAGTCATTCCAGAAATAAATCTAAATTCCTGGCATAGCTTCTGCAAACTTCTCCCCAGTCAGCGGGAAGGCTGAGTGCAGTCTTTCTTTTGTTTGGTTTGTGGAAGAAGAGGGGGGAAAAAAACCCCCACAGCTCTGTCTCTCGACTTCTTGGTTTTTCTCCCTTTTTTGGGGAGCAGCTGACTCACACGTTTGGGCTGGGAGAGCTCCTGGGTTGCTGTTTGGCCGTGGCCAAATGGTGCTGATTCAGAGGTGGGTGACCAACATCTTTGTGTCCCCCCAAGGATGCTTTTTTTTTTTTTTTTTTTTTTTTTGGTGGGGGGGCTGTTATTTTGGGGGTGGGATCAACCTCCCGCGTTTTCGCCTTCCCCTTGGTCTTTGCAGCGGGGGGGTCGCGTCGCTTTGCTGTTCCAGCCAGGCTGGAAGAAGCCGGGGTCGATGTGATGGAGGGACTGCCCAGCTCGCTGCTCCTCGTGGGGTGCCCCAAATATGCGGCTTCACTTCAGCGGCTCGGGGGGGGGGGACCCGGGGTGCTGGAACCTTCCTCCCCACCCCCCCTTGCGGGGAGGCACACGAGGGGCTCTGCTGGTGGGTAGCAGAGTATTTTTGGCATTTTATTTTTTTTTCTTCCTGCTCTTTTTTAGAAATTAAGAACTCAAACCGCAGCTGTTTCTCTGCTTTTGGGTTTGCTTTGTGTTCTTTTTTGCAATGAATGCTTTGCAGATTTGGCTTATCAGGCTCGTCAGCCTGCTCCAAGCCCTCCGCTCTCCTCCCCGTCCCTATTTACCCAGGGCGCTGGCTGACGCAGGGCCCTTTCCTGTGTTTGTCACCACCCACCCCAAGGTCCTCCGGTGATAACTTTTCATTTAAGATTAGGGATTTGGGTCTTTTCAAAAGAGTCTTTAACCTACAGTCCTCCGAAATGTGTCAATAGGAAAAAAAAAAAAAAACCCAAACCTCTAAATATACTGTTTCAGGTTGACACAAAAGTGATTTTTCTAGTTTGTAATTACCCCAATAATTGATCCAAAGGTTAAAAGGTACCATTCGGGGGCTGGATCCCACTAGAAAGGAATGGGCTTGAAATAGGGACTCAGATGGTATAAAATACTGAAAACTGGCTGGTTTTAGCTGGCTTTAATGATCTCGATTCTGCTGATTTCAGTGGAGTCGTGTAGCTCTGCTGCTGCGGAGCATCTGCCCCCAAACTTACAGCTGCTGGTGGATGGCTCAGGCACTTGTGTTTCAAAACAGTGTTTGCATCTGAATAACCCAGAAGTAACTCGAACCCTGTGAAGCAAGGTCTTAAAGCAAGTTTTTTTAATCTGTCTAAATTAGACCCCGGATTTACAAGAAGTCCTTGAACTTTGGTGTGTTTGTTAGCCCTCCGATGTGTCCTTAAAATGATAATGAAAGCAATTTTGATTTTGATGGAAAGGTGGTAGGCCTTGGGCTGGAGGAAACATGCTACCGTGACTTTTAAAGATAGGGGGTTCACATTTTGAAGTGCAAGAAAAAGAAATGCAAGGGAAAACAGACAGGTATTTCTCTGCCCTGTAACGGCGATGAAACATTAATTCACCCCCCTGGAATTTCTTGTTTGTGTGCTCCCATAATTTCATTTCTTTGGTGTCTGTATGAAGCTTGAGTTAGCTGAATGCCAGAAGCCAAATACTCTTCGACTAATATCTTTTTATTAGATTTTGTGAGTGCATGCGTGCCCACACGTACGTGTGAGAGAGAGATCACCCTTTATAACCCACTTTATACCCTTGGAGGCTGTGAGATGTGCTCAGAAAGAATCTTTCCAGCAGCACGTTTCAAACTCTAACCCCCAGCGCGGGGAGGTCGAAGACATATATTTGGCTTTTGGTGGGATTTTTGGGTGTCTTGTTGGAAGGGAGGGCGGTTTCGGGGGAAAAGCTGACATTGGCGTTTGTGCTGGAAGACTTTGCGTTGCCACATCTCTGCCCAGTAGCTCAGGACTTGTTACACCTCCCGAAAGTGGGGAGCAAAGATCTTCCCCCCGGACGCGTCCTGGAGCCGGGAGCTGGCGCAGGGACATTTCGGAAAACGAGCTCCCTTGGCCGTGTCCTCCCAGGTTTTAAAGGCAGTCTGGATTTGAACACAGCCCCAACCTCTTCCCCAGCCACCTCCCGGAGGGGACGATGCCAAAGAATCCCCCCCCTGAGCCCGCGGCGCGGGTCTCCACGACGCGCACGGAGGACGGAGGCAGCGGGGGGGGGACTCCTGGCAGGTCCTGCCTGGGGTCTCCCGTGTGCCGTGGGGGGGGCCACAGGTACCTGGGTTTATACCCCCAGCAAACACTTCACCTGCAGCCAGCCCAGCAGAGTGCCAAGCTCCAGCTCAGCTGGGAACTTCCCAAGCCCTCCTGCGCTCCTCTGCTCCGCTCCGGGAGAGGACAAGAGCGAAGGCTCACTGCCACCTCTAGGCAAGCACCAGCATAGGCGCTTGCTCTAAACTAGAGCACAGACAGACAATCCTGGGATTTGTCCCAAATCACTGCAGCCTCTGGGCCAGACCCCCCTATCAGCTGGGGGGGAGGGGGGGTGGTGTGGGGGTGTGGTGTGCGCAGTTACATAGGCTCTTTAAGCTTTAGTATAAATATGTTTAGCCGTTTCTTTATTCCCCGGGCAGTAATCCCTCGAATGCATTTCGAGTTGCATAGAAATAGCAGCTGAATAACTCCAGAGCTGCGGCTGCCGGGGATATTGTGTGTGTGATCTGTGCCGAGGCCACGGTTTCCTAAGGATCTTAGAGAGCCGAGCATCCCGAGCGGCACGTTCCCGCCGGTGGGCTGCGAGCTCCGGCAACAGAGCC
>JAVJGG010000088.1:1744816-1758301 GCA_035590195.1 Aviceda cuculoides
CTGGGCCCGCGGGCCCGCGGGGGCGCGATGTCCCCGCCATCCCCGGGGCACGGAGGGGGGGGCAAGATCCTCATCTAGGCTGGGGTGGGGAAGAGACACCCCGACGCGGCTTCAGCCCCCGAGTGGAGCCCTGGGATGTCCCACTCACGGCTGTCCCCTGTCCTTCAGGGAAAGCCGGGGGGGTCAGTGCGGATCTTGCCCCCTTCCCTCTCCCCACCCGCCCACCCAAGAACCCCGACCGTCCCCTCGGGCTGCGCTTGAAATGCAGAAGGGAGTTGTCGCCGCGGGGATGGAAGGAGATGAACCCCGCTTGCCCTGCCTGGGCTCTCGCCTTCGGCTCGGTTTGCGGCAGATAGGAGGAAGCTTTGGGTTTTTCCTGGGAAAGAGAGCTCCGTAGTCGCACATCTGGAGCATCTGGTGCTGGGGTGGCTGTGCATCACCCCGTCCAGCTCCGGCCCCCCAGAGCCTTCCCCTGCCTCAGCTCCCCGCTCCCTGAGCGCGCCGACTCCGCAGCCCAGGTGCAGACATTTTCTTCCGACGCTTTCAAGTTATGACTGTCAGGAGGAAATTCTGGCAGGCAACTTGACGACGATCTGCTGAGCCCCCGAGGAGCTGATCCGCCTCTCGCTGAAATGGAGGGGAAGTGTCTCCTTCCTTCCCGTGGGAGCATGGGCTGTCTGGAGTGGGAGATGTGGGAGATTGCAGGGGGGCAATTGCAGTGGTCGGGGGTTCGACTGCTTGAAATGCCAGCTCCTCTTCCTCTTCTACGTGCCCAAATGCTGGTGGTTCAGGCAGACGGCAGAACGAGATCTACAGGCATGATCACACAAAAGCTGTGGGGAGGTTTTGGGGGCAGGGGGGCTGTTCAAAATAGCACTCTCCTGGCAATTTCTACCTGCACGTCTTGGCTGGCCGTGCCTTTTCTGGTAAAGATCTGAGGTGGGGAAGTCTTATTTCAAAGAATTGGGGTTTGCATCAGCAATTTCTTCCCCCCTCTATTTTATTTTAGCTTGTATTACCCAGAATATTTTCTTAAAGGTGCTACAAACTCAGTCATATACTCTCCAGTTTTAAAACGTGCGTATGTTTGCAAACAAACTCCCAGTACAGAGTCTCTTCTTACGCAGACATGGTCTTTGAGGGGATGTTTCTCTAATCAGATACCTGCACTGGGAGAAGCATCACATTCCCTCATAAGCAAAGGAGAGGGACAAGTCCTTGTGCCCTTTGAATTCTGTTTATTCCCTCTGTCAGTGCGGCGATCGCGAGCGAGTACCGGAGAGGCCATCTTAGGCAGAGGGGTTTGGGCTGAATCCTCACTTGCAATTAATGTTGTGTGTCTGCTGATGGGGAGGGGTTGGTCCTCCCTGACCCTCAGGGACATTTTGGCCCTGACAGATTTTTTTTTTTTTTCCCCTGCTTTGCTCATGTATTTTGTATTTTCCATTTCGGTAGTGTATCTGTACAAAGGCTTAGGAAATCTGCCAGATTGCCTAAATCAGTGCCTGAAAACAACTATATATAGTAACTGATAAGTCACATGAGCTTGGCTCGCATAGATTAGCATTTACCTTTCCTGAGTGATGAGAATATTGTTTGATACTTGTTGATACCATCGATTTTTACTAAAGAAATACAACCCCGACAGCAAGGGACTGGTTTTGAGAGGAGGCTCCAAACCAAGCTAAAATGCCTTTGCTCTACTCACGCTGTTCTGATTGTATCTGTGCATTAAATCAAATCTATATGCGTGATCTGATCTCTCGTACGTAGCCAAAAATAAACATATTGTGTCCCAAAGAGGGAAGGATCTGTAAGCCAGTGTCTGCCTGAAGCCGGATGAAAGCGTGGTTCCTTCCATCTGCTTGTTCCAAATTAATTCTGCGATGGCTGTGTGCGATACCTGACCCAATGCACCCTGCATTGCCACCCGACACGGCAGCTGTAAAGCAAGCAGGGGCGAAGTACCGATACGACACCAAGCACGTGCTCGGGATCTGGCTGTGGGCACGAGAAACACGCGGTCTGGAAAGCCCATATGTTATCGGTATGTTAGTTCTATGTGCAGAGCATGGAAATCTGCAAGTACTCTGTGTGTGTGTATACAAAACCAGAGGTATTTATGTTCAGGCAACTCCTTCCATAGCCTCTCTTTTACATGATAATTTGGAAATGTTTAACGAGATCTTGCAATGCCCTTCTAGGGTAGGCTTGTCCTAATCCTGTTTTGCAGAGTCTCATGCTTATGTTTTCAGACATGCTGAAAACGCACAGTTCTTCTATGCCTTGAAAGTCATCAAAGCTCGTTTTTTTCAGAGCGGGACCCATCCTTCATCCCCAAATGCCATCAAAATGACCACATCCTTGAAAATATCACCCAATGGCTCCAGTCCCTCTGCCGTGCAGCGGGACCGTGACCCTGCTGGGACAGCCTGTCCCACTGCTGCCTCTCCCCACGATGCCAATATCGAGGAGCAGGGTCTTGGGAAGCCAAAATCCTCCCCTCTGGCACGGGGAAAAACTCTCTGTTTTCAAGATAGGGGCTGGGGCTGCTTCAGCCCAAGGCAGCAATCACCAGCATGGGACCGTCCTGTGGGAGAAGGGGAAAAGCCCCAGGAACGGGTGAGGATCGGGGCCTGTTTCCATTCCCCTCGCTCACAGATTTCTTGCCGCAGTGCCCTGCGCCCAGCCCCGTGTTCAGGGATGCTGGCAGAGTGAGGATGATGGGGCTGATGCTGCTTCTAAGGAACGGGCTCGCTCTCGCTGGCAGCGCCTTTAGCAAAAATTAGGAAGCAGAAAATGCTACGTTCCCCCACCGCAATCCTGCCCGAATTGGAGCCAGAGCCCTCAGTGGGACAAGGAACGGGTCCCAGGAGGCCCCCGAAGAGCTTTGCCGCCGCCGTTGATACTATGGCAACAAGTGCTAATGCAAAACCCTAAGAAAAGCGCGGACAGAAACTCGGGGGAACAAATTATCTTCGCTTTTTGCCTTGCGCAGTCACCGAGAATGCCAGTGCAAACAGGGCGAGAGCTCTGCCTTGACTCTGCGTACCAGATTAACTGGTGGGGAATCACACCTCTAGTCCTCCTGCACCTTTCGATGGCGAAGAGAGACAGTCGCGATGCTCAAGGGAGAGAGAAAATCCAGCAGCCTTTTCAGCGGTGGGCTTTCACAGGGACCTGGCAGGAGGCTCGTGCCTCCAGACCAAGGAACCCAGGCTTGTGCCGGGAGGAGCCTGATGTTTTCCCGAGGTCTTTAAATAGTGACATGAGTCACTCTTTATGAAAGTCAGTGACAATAAGGTTTATTGCTAGTTAGTGTCCTAATTGGGCTACTTCTCCCCCTGGCTTGTTAGGGTGGGAAAATTGAACACGGTGCTGGAAGGATTTTGGGGTGTCAGCAGCAAAAGAGGGGATGGGAACGTGAGCCGCTGAAACGAGCTGGGAGTTTAATTCCTGGACCGACTCTGAGCCGAGAGCTCTGCCGCTGACTTTATTGATGCCGGCTGGCGGCTCTGGAGCTATTACAGCTCCAGCCAACCTGCTGCGATTTTTAAATTCCCTTTTTCTTTTTTTCTAAATGAAGCCACGGTTCCCCTCTCGTGCTGCGACTGGATTTTGAGATCATCCATCAAGTGGCATTTTCTCATTTATTTCCTATCTACCTATTTTGTCATTTAGGACAAAGCGGTGTTGTGTTAACGCGGGTCCCATTTGTCAAGCTGGAATCGCTGGTGTAATTCTGATACTCTCGGCAAATTGAGGGCGGTGAAATTTATGTTTCACAGATGGGCCGAGCCCTAATAAGAACATCAGTTTTAGACGGGGTTAGTGGTGGAATTGACCGATAGCAGTGGTTTTATCTAAACTCCGTTTCAGCCGCACACCACAGGCGCCAAGAGAATATTGTACAAAACAGTAAAGGAGAAATGGCAGGTGTGTTACTGAAACATGCTAAACCTTGAACTCCAGATTAAAACAAAACCTTGTTTCTGTCATCTAAAAAAAAAAGGGAATTTTGTCAACACAGTTGTCTTGGCAACATTAAAATGTATTGCCTGCGGTCTGCTTGGAGAGGTGCAGTTCATATCGGATGGGGCGAAGGGGAGAGGGACGAGGGACTTTGTTAAATTACAGCAAAGGCTCGGTGCAGGTTCTGCCTCCTGTAGGAGTGTGCAGGACACTGGCCAGAATAGAATAGAATAGAATATTTCAGTTGGAAGGGACCGGCAATGATCATCTAGTCCAACTGCCTAGAAGGCGTGCCGGTGGCTGCTTGCGCCGGCAGAACCAGGCTTTCCTCAGGTGGGTAGTTGCCCGGAGAGGGACGGTTGGGATGAACACAAAAACAAGTGCCAGGAGTTGGATAAATGTGCAGGTCTGGGGGCAGCTTCAGCCCAACGATATGGCCATGAGCAACGTGTGTTGTTTTGCTTTCTGGAAAGCAACCCTCTGATTAGAGGCAAACGAACCCTCTCAGGGAATGGACATAGATTTATTTATACCAGAAAGCAGGCATTTATTTTATTAACTGTTCTTTTACCAGTGATAGGCACGTTTTCAGCGCAAACACCCGTGCCCTGCTGATGTAGGGGAGGCGAGGGAGTCTCCAGGGCTGAGACCTCGGCACTTCATCCCTTCGGCAGCATCCTTCCCGAGCCCGCGGGCTCCCGCGGCTGCGTGGAGCGGCCCAGCGGCACCAGGGTGTTGTGCAGATGGCAAAGTGCCTCTTAGTTAATTCGCTCCTATGTGTAAATCAGGTTTATTGGGGGTGAAGAAAATGTCAAGGCCCAGGTGAAACAGGCGCTTCCCAGCCTCGTGCGCTGGGGATGGGAAAGGAGAAGCGGAGCGCATCTTTTGGTTGTGAAGGAAAAAGGGCTCGCTCCTTCCCGGGTGGATTTTGCCAAGGTTGATGGCAGATGGATAATTAGAGACAATTAGAGATAGCTGAGGGAACATTGTCTATATAGTCTCAAGATTAAAAGGCCATGTACATAGGTATATCACGGCGCCGGTCTGAGCCGAACAGGAGTGGAGTGCAGAACTGCTGGCACGAGCAAGCCGGCTGCCAGTGAATCACTTTAATGCTCTGTTTTCAGATGCACAAACATGCAGGTTTACAGTAACTGCATATGTTGCATCCCATTGCTCCTCATCAGATTCACTGACGCTCCATGGGTCATAAAAATTAAACGGGCATAAATCCATCAGCCCTGGGGTTCTTCATTGAATACTATAAATCCCATGAAAACTAATTAAATAGGACAATGATGTCCATTTAAAGCCAGCACATAGAAACGTAAGCCATTACTGCAGCGAAGACAAGACTCAAAATTGATTTGCGAGGGCAAGGGCAACCCAAGTGCCCACGCCGAAGGGCTGGTGTTGGGTACATCCTAGCTCACCGTAGCCTGCAGCTCCTGGCTGGGAGACTTAAGAGATTGTGTTAAGCTCCTAAGATTGATTTCTCCTCTGCTTTGCTTTCTAAATCAAATCATCCAATTAACATATGTGCTGGAGTTTGTTGCTCGAAATGTTGTCTGGCGACTCTAAAAGCTTTTCGTTATTGCTTTTCGTAGGGCTTGTTTGTTAAGCGAATGCCTTCGTCGCTGCCGTGGGGGAGCCTGTTCTGCTGCTCTTCTCCACGCTGATTAAAGGCTCCAAACAAGCGATGTCAGCGTGGATCGGTGTCGAGATCAGAGTTAATGCTTTTCGTAACGCTTGTCTGGGGTGCTACAAGTTTGCAGCTCTGCAGGGTTTGTTGTTCTGCTGCAATTTCAGTTGGGTTTATGCTTTGGAAAGGGAGGGAAACTGAGGCAGGGAGTGGGATGGCACCGTCCGTGGTTGTTTTTTCAAGCTGGCTGGCTCGGCAGGGAGCTGAGCCTGGCTTTGCCCGTGGCATCAGCCATCTCCCGGCTGTCTTTCAGGGGTGAAATAAGTGTTTCCACCTGAGTAGCACTCACCCAGTGAAACTCCGCTCACCGCATTGCTCTCACTGGTTTTAAGGGGTTAGACGCGACACCTCCGGTAGCTTTAAATGTACGACCTCGCAAACGTACTACTGCTCTCGGGTTCGTAAATCAGACCCTTAATGACGCTCGTAGGGAGAACGGAGCTGGGCAGAGCTGAGCACGGCTCAGCCACCCGCGCTGCAAACGGCCGGCGTCTCCCCGTCGCTTCCCAGGGGGTCGAATGCTTCAGGTCCCGTCTGAAGCGTGTCCCCTCTGGGACTAGACCTGCAGATGTCCCGGGCCACCCTGGGAGCCAGGGTGTCTGGGGAAGTCTTCCCTGCGCTCCCGGGTATCTCCCGCTGCCTTCTCGTGCCCTGAACTTCTCCCTCTCCCTCCCATCTTCAGTCTGAGTTTGTGCGAGGTTGCGTAGCTGGGAAACGGTTGGACTCGACGATCTTAAGGTTATTTTCCAACCTAAATGGTTCTATGATTCTATGAAAATGCTTGTCCAACTCTTCCCCAAAGGAGTAGAAGGGTCAGGGGCTTAGGGGCAGGTTGTCCTCAATCTCCTTGCCTGCCCTTCTGCTTTCTTGCTTTTTTCCTGACCTTCCTTACTCTGGGGAGCAGCTGAGAAAAAGGAAAGAAAAAGCTTGAGTTAGAGGGAGGGGGGCAAAAATCCCAAACAGGCAAATAATGTCGTTCCCCATCTTCCAGCTGGTACCTACGAGAGCGTGTAGGGTCCTGGGATCACCCTCTTGTCTGTAGGGGACATGCTGGTGCTCACCCCCATCTTGGAGAAATCTCTGGCTGCGTGCTTAGGTATCGCCTAGGATCTACTTTTTTCTCCTCTTCCCGCCTGTAAGGAAAGGAATGCTGAGACGTCGGCAGGTTTTGGGGACGGGGAGCGATGTGCACCCAGCAATAACGTTGTTCCCTGGGATCTCGCAGGCGGGAGCTGCATATATGTAACAAATGATGAGCTTTGCTATAAGTTTTTTTGGAGGAAAGAACTGGAAATTGGCCTGGCGGGGGAAGAGTGAGGGACTGTAAACACTTTGGGGTTCCTCAGCTCTCTGAGGTGGATGAGGGCCCTCTCCAGTGAGCTCAGCATCGCCCAGCATCGCCCTGCTCCCCGGCAAGCACTGCGGTAAGGGGTCGAACTGGGCTGAAAGGCATCATCTATCATCTCCTCCGACTGTTGAGCATCTGCCCCCGGGAGCTGCCAGGGCCCCGAGATGGCCCTGGCCCTTCTGAGATGGTCGTTTTGCGAACACAGACTTCACCCACTGCCAGGAGGTCGTGAGCGCCGCGGATTTGTCCGGAGCAAATAACAGGGTTGTCCCCTCGAAGGGAAGCTGACAGTCCCGCGCTCGCGCCGTCCTCAGGCTGCTTTCAAAGCCTCCTTCGTCCTTACGGCGTCAGCTAATACGTTAGAAATGAGTCCTGAGTGAATCGGTGGCTTTCCTGGACATCAGGGTGACCTTGTTTTTTTGGGGGGGGCCAGTGGAGGGGCTGGGGGATCCAGGGACCGTGCTGGTGGGCTGCTGGGAGCAGGGCGAGGAAAAGACAGACCGTGGGCAGGGAGAAGGGAGCCGGTCCTGTGGTTTGGCACTGGCACCAAAGAGCTGATGAAAGAGGGGGAAGACTCGGCCAAGGTCCTGCTGTGTTCAGCGCTGGTGGTGAAAGCGGGCTCCGGCTGGAGAAAGGATGGAGGGGCTGGAAAAGGAGGAGAGGGACAGGACCTTCCCTGCAGAAGCAGATCTCTGCTTCCCTCCATCCTCCCCAAATACGTGCCTTTCCCGCACCAGGTGGCCGGAGGGTCTGGAGGAGATGTCCTGCTCCGCTGCTCCGAGCCCTGCCAGGTGGCACAAGCCATCGTGGCTAGCGGAGGTCCTGCTCCGGTGACCTCTGGCCAGGGCCACTTGTGGGAAGTCACCCAGCAATTAGGCCTTATGTCACCCGGGTTAATTAGCCCTTGAAGAGGTGACTCCCCACCGACCTACTCAGGTCGCATTTAACCCTTGGCAGGCTGCTACTGCTCTGCAGGGCTGAGTAAAAGCAGGAGAAGGGCAATAGGGGTTAAATCCATCGGCTTGGGTTATTGCTCTCTAATTGCTTTATTCTTTACTCGCCTGTAAAAAGCCAGACTGGGGTCAGCAGCCCGCGTCACATGAGGATTAAAATGCTCAAGTGAGTTAATGCCAGGGCTGGTGTCACTGCCCCGCTCCTCAGATCCCTGTTTTTCCCATCCGGGTGCTGGAAGGAGCTCCTGGCAGAGAGGGGCTCAGTTCTCGGTGTCTGAACGTGCAAACGCTGCCCTGAATGTGCTGTTTCTGGGAGGCAGGAGAGTGTTTTCCTTGGCATGTCAGTGCCTCCAGCCTGCAGATCTAGTGCCCTCTGTTCTCTCCCCAAAATTCAGATTTAAATAGAAAAGAAGGCATCTGCATTTCAGCTTGCTGCCAAATGTCAGGGCACAGCCCTGGAGAGGAACGATCTCCAGAGCATCTAAGAAATGGGAGGGGGACGCAGAGAGGGTTTGGGAGCCGAAGTTATCGAACACAAGCGTAGGCATGAAAGAACCAGGGTCCCATCAGGAGTCAATGAGACATGGCTCCCCAAGCCACATGAGGGCTGTAGAAAGCCATACCCAGCTGCATGAGGTTCCCCCGAGAGCCGGGTAAACTCATTGCGTGTTCTCCTCTAGATGGTTTTCCATCAGCTAAAGCAGTTTGTTTGGGAACTGTTCAGAACCGGATGGCGGGGCTGGGCACGGGGGAGTGCTAGCTTTGCCTCCTGTATCCCCGTGCCAGGCTTGAAATATGGGGAGAGGAGGAGCTGAGCCAGGCTGAGGCTATGATCCCTGTGGCCAGGCTTAAGAGCACTTGCCGCTGTAAGCGCTTTGCTGTAACTCGGGGTAAGGGGCGCTGAATGTCCTCTTCTACTGCCTCGTTTTGCTTGTAGCTGCTACTCTTTCTCCTGAAGCATCAAAATGTTCTCGGTGTAACAGCACCTACGGAACAGGTTTCATCCTGGGCAGGGACATACGTCCCCTGTCTGGTCACCCTAATCCGTCTCGACCATCGGGTTCTTGGATACCCTGGAAAACGCAAGGAGACGAGATCCTCAGCCGGCAGAAATCACCGCTGAGCTCCATGCGGCTCTACCCGTTTGCCAGACCCGCGCGGTTTTCGCTCGCGACCCACGGGCAAAGCGGGGAGGGTCGGAGCACGGCTGCCCAGCGGCCCCTTCCCAGGGCTCCCCCTCTCCCCCCCGCGTTTGCCCGGCCCCCGCCGAACAGATGGTGCCGATTTTTGCAGGGGGAGCAGAGGAAACAAAGCCCAGAGCGATGGGAGGCTGCAGCCTGTCTCCCGAACGCAGCCCGGGGGATGACATCTGTGGGGACAGGCTGATGCATGTGGGTGTCCGTGGCGTGCCGAGCCCCGTGCCGAGCCGGCACTTACGCCTGCCCTATCTCACTTTTCTTTCTCTTTTGTTTGTTGTGTTGTTTGGGTTTTTTTTTTTTTTTTTTTTCTTCTCTTCCTCCTTTCTAGATAAAGAAGCTCGTGGACCGTTTGCAGGGATGTCGGTGAAGCGAGCGGGCTGCCTTCCCCCCTCTGCCCAGCACAGGACCAGAGGCTGACTGGAAAGCTGGCGTGTTGCCCCCTCCAGCCCCCCACGATGCCCAGCCCTGCCTCTAGCCTTGCTTCCCACCGGTAACACACCCTGCTTTCCCCGGGCCGCGTTTCCGAGAGAGGCGGCAGGGAATATGCTGCAGAAAGCCAGCCCGCAGCCAAAACCCAGAGGAGTTTTGCCGTGAGGCCAGTTGCTAAAACGCCAAAAAGTTGCTCCTTCCCCGCCCCGGCGCGGGTAAGCATCTCGGACAGCAAATTTCTCTGCGCTCAGCGGGTGTTGAGGTCCTGGTCCGCAGGCTCAAAGAGGGGGGGCTGCCATGGAAGAGAATGTGTTCAGCGTGCAGCAGATACAGCCCAACGTCATCTCGGTGAGGCTCTTCAAGCGCAAGGTGGGCGGCCTCGGCTTCCTGGTGAAGGAGCGCGTCAGCAAGCCGCCCGTCATCATCTCGGATCTGATCCGGGGAGGGGCTGCAGAGCAGAGCGGCCTCATCCAGGCTGGGGACATCATTTTAGCCGTCAATGGCAGGCCCCTCGTGGACATGAGCTATGAGACCGCGCTGGAGATACTGAGAAGCATCGCCTCCGAGACCTACGTGGTCCTCATCCTGCGGGGCCCCGAGGGCTTCACCACTCACCTGGAGACCACTTTCGCGGGCGACGGGACGCCGAAAACCATCCGCGTCACCAGACCCCTCTGCCCGACTCCGAAGGTGGTCGACTTGTCCAACCCAAGCCTGCGCGGCAAAGAGCAGCCGCTGCCGGCAGCCGACCGCGCCATGGGCTCCCCGTGGACGAAAGAGATCGGGCGGGAGGTGGAGCCGATGGTCCACGTTAACGGCGTCGTTACTGGCAGCAAAGGGCAGGATGCTGGGAAGGGGAAGGAGGGTGCTTGTGGTCGCCCTTGCCTCAACGGCGGCGTGGAAGACAACGAACTGCTCAAAGAAATCGAGCCCGTCCTGGATCTCCTGAAGAGCGGCAGTAAGGACAGCGATGGAGATGCACCCTCCAAGGTAGAGACAAGAGATATAGAAGTCCAGGTGGACTGGTAGGTCCCTAAATACATTTTTTACATTTGGTGAAATGTGCTGGGTTTGGCTACCCGGTGTGGCTGGTTTGGGTGTCGGTGAGCACCTCTCCAGAAACGACTGCTGTCTGACACAGCAGGACACAGGTGGAGAGGAGGGGATGTAAAAAAATGGGGAAGTGGTTGATGAGGGGAAGATAAACGTAATGAAAAATTGGGTGTAGGTGGTGGAAGAAAGGGAGAAAGATGTAAGCATGGGATATCGAGGAGACAGCAGGAGTCATGTCTCATGGAAAGCTGAGCTATGAGATGTGGTGGATCACGGGCTGGGCTGGGATTTGTTTCTGGTCCATGTTCTCGATCTCATTTGTTTTAAGTTTAAACAAAATCCCGTGCCTCAGTTTCCCCACCTGCCAAATAAGATTCATAGTATTGTCTGTCCTTGCCATCCTGCTTTATTGCTCTCCAGTTGAAATCTTCTATTGATTACTTGCCAGAGAGGGAGAAGGAAGGTCAGAGCGGCAGAGCGTGATGCTTCCCAGGAGAAATGAGTTTCAAAACCTTCTGTACTTTTGGCAGTCAGGCTCTGGCTTGGGGAAGGGAGAGGAGATCCCCAGTCTAGCTCCAGCTGAAGCCAAGGGCACCTCTCTGCAAGGGTAGTGGGACCTGCCTTGCCTGCTCCCGTCTTCTGGGGAGGGGGAAAATGTTTCCCATCGAGAGCTCAGAAATGGCGATACCTCATTGAAACACAACAGCAGAGCTGCCTGTTCATGCCCTCTGCTCTTTCTAGATCAAGCTAATTATTTCAATATGCATAGGCATGTATAACAAGGGTGGGGACATACGGATGCTTGCCCTGTGGCTTCTTGAGAAGGGTGAAGTCTTATCATCATGCGGGTGGGACTGCTTCATTTCTGATATCTGCTTCTGCAAGGGGCCATGCACATAGTGTCACCCTCCTGATCTTCCTCGGCATTTCCCTGAGACGCAGACCATTGCTCTGGAGCCAAAGCAGCTCCCTGTGGCCCTTTGTGTTTTGCAAAAATGTTGTTAGTAGCTTTTTTTTTTTTTTTTTTTTGGTACCGGCTCTTTCACCTCCTGGCTGCTTATTACCAATGATAGGTTGCTTTTTCCTGTTGCCTTTCCCCGTTGCCTTTCCCCAGGTCCCCAAACACATTTTAGCAGCGTCAAGTGCCGCAGCAGGTTGTGGCTGCCCTCGGTTATTGACTGGCTGTAAAAGCCAGGAGGCTTCTTCAGGAGGGTTCGCTGAAGCTGGTGATCTCGGCTCAGTGACAGAGGGATTTGTAGTTTCAAGGTCCCTTGCTGCACCTGCTTCCTTAGGGAGGGGAAAAAAATTGTATTCTTTTTTTTTTTTGATCAGAAACAATGAGAGGGGAAAGGCCGAGCTGTGGAGGAGCGGGACCCCTGCGGTGGGTTCCCTGCCCAGCTCGGTGGCGGAGCTCCCGATCGCTCCCATCACAAATCAACACCCACACCGTTGTGCTTTCCACCTTCTTTTTTTAATTTTCGGTTGTTTTCGCGTCGTCGCTGCCCCTCTCCCAAACGATGCCTTTTTTTTCCGCGGAGGACATGGTTACTCAAAGCCCCTTAGGGTGGTCACACTGAATCAGAGGAAAAACAACGGCTCAGCTTGGTGCCGGCGGCGGGTGGCAGACGTCTGGGGACGAGCGGTGGGATGGGGCACGTTTGGGGACATCCTTCCTGGCTGTCCCCTCCCCGCCACACGCACTCTCGGGTCTCCCACATTTGGCTGCTTTCGGAAACTGTTGAGTTTGGTCTCTGCTGTGCAATAGGAGGCAATTTAACCCCCCGAGCCCGGCACGCTCTCTGGAAGGCTGAGGGCTGCCTGCCCAGACCGCACATCTTTTAATCCAGCACCAACCCATCTCTGGGGGAACCTGGTTTAAGCAACTAAAGAATTGAGACCTTGATAGGGTTATGCTTGACTACAGGTCCAACAAAATGTGCAGGGGTGCTTAAAAGTCCCTTCTGTCCCTCTGTTTTTGCTAAGACTGCTATGATAAAGCTGGGGGTCACAGCCCAGCGAAGCCCCCGGAGGACACAATCTGAAGAATTTTGATGCAAGGTAACAGCCTCACCCTTCAAACCATGTCCCCCACTGTCTCCATCCCATCCCAGCAGCCGCAGGGGCTCTGGGGAAATTGTGCTCCAGCTCGGAGGAGGGATGAAAAATGTGTTTCTTCTTTGAGGAGTCTTTTCTACTCGGAGATTAAACCAAACCGCTTTGAATTCACTTAAACTAAAGGATCCTGAACCAGCAAGAATATTAGCAAAGTGGGTACTTCACCGAAACTCCACTCACTTTATTTTTCAAAACCCTTAAAAAAAAATATCTGTGTAATCTGTGTACCTTGGGACTGAAAATCCACTTTTTGGTCAAAATCAGTCTTCAGTGTTTTCCTTGACGAAAAGCTGCAGCCTCGCTCTTGCGGTAGGACTCTGTACGAGCGAGGAGACCTCGGCTAGAGCAGAGAAGCGGGAAAGGAGATATACTGCAGGGAAAACTTGTCAAGAGCCGCTCCGCAGGGTAAAGGGCGTTTCTCAGCCGCCTCTGCTCCCACTCCTGCGACGCGCTGGAAATGATTCATCTCCTCGGCTTGGTCTCAGGCAGAGCTGGGGCATCGTGAAGGTCTTCTACAGTGAGAGTTTTCTTGGTCCGTAGGAGAAGTGCAGAAAGGTCGGGGAGCGATGGGGAGCGGATAACTGGGGAGACTGTTGGTCGATGCCAAAGAAATGCCCAAGAAAATAAGCAAGTCTTATCAGATTGATGCAGCTCTCATGCTGTAGGCTGTGACTTCTCCAGGCTGGGGGCGGCGGGGGGGGGGGGGCAAGCAAA
>JAVJGG010000088.1:1758401-1784804 GCA_035590195.1 Aviceda cuculoides
AAGCAAAGCTGGCGTTACTCAAAACAGGAATAGAACTCTACCTAGGCACTAGGAGGGTGCAAAACCTCACTGGAGGTTGAGCTTGACAGCTACAGCCTGGACCACTTGACCATCAATCCAGCTGGAGATGCTGGTCTCGGGACCAATCCTGTTCTGTGTCTGCCTTCGCCTGATGCTGACCTTCACAGCCTGCAGCGCTTTGTCAAAGCCGGTCGGGCTCGCAGAGCCGCGACAGCTTTCCTAGGGCAGAAAGGAACGGTAGGAGTTTGAGGTTATTCGCAAGGAGCCAAACACTTCTTCTTCAAGGTGGGCTTTGCCAAAAGCGATTCAAATTACACCTGATACTTCGGGCTTCCAGCCCACGTCTCTTGCGTTACTTCCGAAGAAGACTGGAAACTGTGAAGTTTGCACTGGGGGGAAAAAAATCAGTTTGTCTCCATCCCCTGCACCCCTGGTCTGCGCTCCCGGAGGGACCCGTCCCTGCAATGACCTGGCTTTGCTCCCTGCTGATTGCCAGCTCTAAGGTGCCCTGGGTCCATCGTGCGTGTCCGTGGGACGGGCTGCGGCCACGGCTCGATGTCTGCCACTTGGCTCAAGCCATCTGCGATGGAGTCGATCATAAAACGGAGCGTGGAAGTGGGGCACAAGGTATGATGAGAGCTGGCATTTCTGCCATGAGGCTCACCGTGGGCTAGAAAACAAAAATAGAGTTTGATTCACTCACTGCCAGCTAACCTAGGTCTGTTTTTCCCTCTGAGCTCTAGGGAGATTGGCATGTCCCATCTTCCCTCCCTCTCCCCCCTCACCGAGTTGCCAGTATTTATTTTTCTTCTCAGGTCTATTCCATAACATGAACAGCATGATGGAAACATGGCAGTTTCGGTCCAAAAAGCAGCATCAGCAGCCCTGAGAAGGAGAAGCGTGCTGAGAGCAGGAATTCTGTTTATGAAGGGTTTCAAGGTTTCAGGCTCCATCCTGCATTGGAACAAACCCCGTAATTTTGCAGTTCTCGGAGAGAAAATTCTCTTCCTCCCACCTCCTTCGCTGCCGCCAAAATCTCTTTGTGTTGCTCAAAAAATTTAATTTGCATTTCTGATGTCTTCGTTATTCCGTACTTGGACACGAAACTTTAAACCCTCTGAAATGAAAAGGTTCCCTGAAACTATCATGTTATTGCCATTCTGCAAAGCGGTGAAGTAGGAAGCTTTGGCAGTGAATAACCCTCCCCTTGTCCCTCGGCGGTTTCTTCTTCCTCGTCACTCCGACTACATCAGTCTAATCCAGAGAGGCGTTTTATGCCTGCGAACAGCATATTCCACCCAAATATCCCCCTGCGGAGCCTTCTCAGACCGGTCTCCAAAGCACCCTTCCCCCGCTCAGCCCCCTGTGCTGGTGTTGCTTCTCGCATCCCATGGGATGGCCGTTCTCCTTGTATGCGGTCCCGGCAGACAAACCCGTGGCCCGTGTGCGAGTCTGCGCTCTCCCGGCAGACCTGAACTGTGTTTGGCCTCCGAATAAGATGCTGAGGCTGGAATCCTCCCGGTGCTCTTTGGGCACGGCTGGGAAGGGACGAGCGTGGCGGTTGCAGGTGGCATCTGCCGCTGGCTGAATCTCGAACGATACCGATGGGACTTTGGGATCGCTTGGATCTGTTCCCAGGTCTTTATCTGGCAATGTCTGCTCCACGGCATTTACCGACCTCATATTTCATGTATGACCTCTCTCCAAGGCTGCTCTGTGCAGCTTGCTCGGCTCATTAGCCCCTAATCCCAGCAAAACCACAGCCCAGCGAGGCTCTGACCTTCTGAGGGTGCGGGACCTTCTTCAAGCCATGCCACGTGCTTGTCGGCGAGGCTTTCGTCCTCTGCCTTCGGTGTTGTTCAAGCTCCCCTTTCTCACTTAGGAGGTGGTTTCTCGCTTTGATCGCTCTGCCATTGCCTGCTCTGGGCACGCTGGCCCCGCTGCCTCTCCAGAGAGTCATCCCACCTCCTGGAGTTATTCCTTCTGCTTCCAACACCCCCACTTCCTTCCTAAGTTCTGCTCCATCCTCTGCACCCTGCAAATCCCAGATCCTGCCTGATCCCTTCTCCTGCCTCTCCCTCAAACGGGTGCTGTTGTGCCAGACCTTGCTTTAACCCTCGCGGCGAGGAGTCTGCAGCCAGCGCGTTTTCCAGTATTGCAGACTGTGAGCTGCCCCAGGGGCATGAGAGCCAGGAAATATTAACTTCTGAGGATGCAATGCCCTCCGGAGTATGGTTTCCCGTGGGGTAAAGGAAAGGTGAGGCAAGAGCCATTTACCCCAACCTCTAGCCCTGGAAGGAGGAGCAAAACACAGCGGAGCCTCGCAGCCGTCTCCAAGGACACACCAGGAGAGGGGGAAAAAAAAGTAAAAAGAAGGTATTTCTCTCCCGAAGCTCAGAGCGAGCGAGCTGTGCACGTGTGAGCTTCCCACGCAGTCCCAAGATCAAGCGTAAGGTTTTTGGCCACCGGGACAAGGACCTGGAAGGAGTCCATCCTCCGCGGCCACAGCACAGGGTGCTGCCGTCGGCATCACAGCGCGAGAGCCGTCATCGGAAGCGCGGACATCGGGCTCCGTATCGGTTCATCCGAACTGGCCCCTGGGGATTGCAGCAGCTAGTGGTGTCTCTCATCTCTGCCTGGGAAATCAGAGAGATTCTTCTGCCAAGCAAATTCAAAGGAGCGGAGTGACAAATTTTGGTTTTGCTCATTATTTTTTTTTTTTTTTTTTTGGAAAAGCTTTGGAGAAATTTCTCAAAGGGCTGTCTCAGCAACTTCCCTTCTGCTTCATCACTCTGAGCACTGCAACATCATCAAATTAGTCAAAAGAAAACAGTGGTGCCTCTCATTTCTCCAAACGACCAGATGCTCTTTCCGAGGTGAGGCTGTGCCTGCGCACCAGTGGGGGAGGGCAGGATTCCTCTTCCTATTTTTAAGTGACAAATTTTGCTTTCAGAACAAAAGATGACCTCGAACGGTGTCCCTTCCCAAAAACCTGCTCCGTATCCAAGAGATCTTGCTAACAGTACTTAATAGATCTGGCAACGGGACCAGGTCAGAGAGGGATCTCTGGATCCTGGATCTGGCCTTTGGGAGAGTTCGGCCAAACAAGCACCTCCGAGGACAGATCTTCAGCATTGCTTCCAGTGCCTCGAACACCCTAAAGTGGTGATTTAAAAAACCTTGTTCAATGCCCCAAAGCACCCAGGTCGGGTCTGACGGTGAGTCGGGCGGATTTCTCCAAAGGCTGCGGGGGGCCAAGGGCAAGGCCCCCCCTGCCCTGCGTAGCTGCAAACGGGGCTGCTCCCACGGGAGCTCCTCGGAGGTGCCCAACCTGGCCGCCTCGAAACACCCCTGGGGGGAACACCACCCTCCCCATCACCCACCGGGAACCTGTGGGAACGGCCCTTCGGGTTCTCCTGTCGATAAAGTGCTTTTGGAAACACCGTCGGGAGGCTGAGCTCGAGCACGGTGGTTTGGCCATCCTGCCGGTCCCCTTGAGCGTGTGAGCGGCATCCTTGTGTGAACGGGGAGGGTCACCCCCCGTCTCTGCTGGGGGCTGGGGAAGCCAAGTCAGGAGAGGAAAATAACTTACCCGAAAGACCCTGTTCCTCTCTGAACTCGCAAACAAGGCAGTTACAAGAAACGGGCAGGAAATATTTGTAAAATGAAGCAATTGATTTTTTTGTGATTTTTTTTTTTTCCCCCCATCTGGGCTAGGACTGGGGTGAGGCTGTGGCTGCTCTGAATGGGCTTTTCTCTCCCCGTCTCTCTCCAAAAGACAGAGCCGGATGCTTCTGGGCAGCTTTATCCGGGAGAGGTCTGCGCCAGCTCAGCGCGGGGGCACGCACCCGCAGCCCCGCGAGGGACAGACCTCCTCGCCCGACACCCGGCACGCTGCAGCACGACGCCAGCGCGGGGGCGAGAGGCACAACCGCTAATTTAGTCTAATGGCTTTGTTGCAGCTATGCCTGACTGTGCTTTTATAGCAGAGACGAAGGGTAAGGGCAGCGCCTCGTTCACGCAGTAGGTCCATCAAGAATAGCAATACGCAACCTGTTTCTGCCCCAGTTGCGAACATGCAATGGGATGTGGAGCGTTTGCTCCCGAGCATCCGACCCTCAATGCCCACCTGGACTTCACTGCTCCTCAGGAGAGCACATCTCGCTGTCGGGTGATGCTCGAGGCCACCAGACGGGAGCAGCTCCAGCAATACTTGTAATACGCAAAGTAGCCGACCACAGCGATGACTTAATTCAAGCATCTGGTCTTTTTTCCGTGCCGTTGGCACAGGTACCAGCATTTATGGCTTTGCTGGTGTGCAGACAACGAGATTACATGTGCAGCCTCCCGGCCGAGACCTCCGACTGCTGCCGCCGATTGATGGATTCCTCTCTGAGGTTCCCTTGTGCCGGCAGACGCCCATTTAGATGAGCTTGCAAACACCTTCCTGGAAACAGCGGGTCGTGCCAGGCGCCTGCAGGCGTACGCTCAGCGTCATTTTGGAGGCATCTGTGGGATATCTGGCACGCCGGGGTCTGTCTGCCCAAGCCTCTCCTGTCTGCATAGAGGCAAAGTCTGTGCCCCCGGAGAGGTACCGTGGTCCCTCAGGAGGCAGGTTCCCTCTGCTAAGTCCCAGGCACTAGGGATTTCTTCCATCACCTTATGGATTTAGTGCTCGGGTCTCGGTTTTAGGCCAGTTACGGGGAGCAGCACGTTGGGGCTCATCAGCTGCAAGATATGGCTCGTGTACGCCCATCATTTCGTGTGCTCAGTGGCTCTGCGTTGACCTGCCTCCACTCTCCCTGACGCGATGGGGCTTGGGATGTGCAGCCGTGGAAACGAGTATTCTCCGGCAGGTTTAATAGCTGGCCTTGACTTAGGGGGAAGAGCCAGGGTTGCTGAATTTTCATCCTGCTCATTCTCTGTCTTGCTGCTGGGAATTCTCTAGGTGGAGGTAGGCTGGGTGTGTCGAGAGACCCTGGGATTCCCCTGTGGGTGGGGTGGAAGAGGGCAGAGTGGGTTCTGTGTGGTTCGTGGCTCTCCCCAGCCTTGGGACTGCGTGGCTGTAGCAGAGAGCCGGGACCTGTTGTCTTTGGCTGCGGTTGTGCGGTGCGGCGGGTGCGGTTTCTTGTCTTTTATCTGATTGAAACCCTTTCATGTACTCGTAGGAGCCAAGTCACAAAAGAGCAGCTTTCTTTTCCCGTGGGGGGGGAGGCCTAGAAAACCCAGTAAAAACTGCCCCTGTGGCACCTGTACCTCCTGGCTTGCACCAAGCTGGCCACTTTCACCCTAAGGCAGCCAATGTTTGGAAGGTGTCCAGGAGCCTAGTGTAATATTTTGGCAGCTGAATGTTGCTCTGTAAAGGCAGAAAAATTACGGAAAACTTAAAGCACTGGGAGATCATCTTTAAGTGAAGTATTTTCCTTAAGCTGAACCTCAAGAGATGAGCTTGGGGGGCAAGGAGGATTGTGAAACGGAATTTGTTTGTACATATGTGTCTTCCTGCGACGGTGTCAAGAGTTATGTCCTGAGTGCCAGTGTCCTACCTTGGTGGGTGCCCAAAGCCCGCCGTCGTTAATGGGAAGGCTCATTATTGACTTTAGTGGGCATCTGAAAGACTTTTCAAGAACTGGCAGCAGGAGCAAAACAATTGCCAGAGAGCATCACCTCGAGGGTCTATCGAGCAAGGGCGAAGGCAGCGTGGCTGCGAGCGGTGGGGCTGTGCCCGTACCGGCGTGCGGCCCCGTTCCGCCCAGCCCACGGAGCTCCTTCCCACGTGGGGCCTCGCCGGGGCGGTGGGTGCCTTTGGTGCGGATCCTGCAGCCTGTCTTCTCTGAATATCACGTCTCTAAACCCCATTTGTTTTTCTCCTTCGCGAGGGCTCATATGGCAGTGCTTTTCCATCACCTGCTTGGATGGCATTTAGCAGCCTCACCGCCATCCCGCGGTACGTTCCCCAGGCAAAACGCGCGCGGTAGACTGTGCGTGCTGAGAGTTACACCGGTCTCGCTGCGCGGGGCCAAGGGCAGCCGGCGACGGGGACATCCTCGGTCCCCCAGCCTTACCAGCGTCCCCAGCTCTGGGGAGGCAATCCATCAGTTTGCTTAAGTAAAATCACTTGCACTCGCCAGCATTTGCAGCATCTGTAAAGGTCAGGAAGAGGAGGGAGAGCTGTTTCTCCCTCCTGGGAGCCACCTATTTTTTCTTGGGTTTTTTTTTCCTCTCTTCCACTCATAAACACCAAGCTGCTCTGCCAACCCGGCTGGTTTTGCTATAAGGTTTGCTGTGAGGTTTTGCAGCTGGAAGTGCGTGCAGCTCTCTTTTCCCCAGCTCCGTGCTTGCTTTCGCAGGGCTCCAGCTCAGGTTTTGGGGGCAGAAGGACTGGTGAGTAACCCCACCAGAGCCAGTGTCGGGGCAGGGGTTTCCTGTCGTTTTGCAGGCACCGCGCTCACCCGCGCAGCAAAATTTCTATTGTGTTTGGGTTGCCCTCGCCGCGGTGATTCATCGCCCCGGCTGAGGCAGAGAATTTCCTCCCCTCCCACGGGGCGATGCATGAGTTTTTTTGCTCCTGTGGGAAGCGGCTGGAGCAGGTCCTGGAGCCATCGCTCCGGGACCTGGCCCCATGGTCCCAGCAATCAGCTGCCCTCCAGCCCGCTGACCCAAATGGTTTTTAACCCTTCAGTTTCAGGGAAGGGGAAAACAAGCCGCAGAAAGCCTTACCGGCTCAGATGGAGAACGACCGTGTCTTCGGTGACCTGTGGGGGAAGAGCAACGTGCCCGTGGTCCTGAACAACCCCTACTCCGAAGCGGAGCAGGTAAGAGCCCGTGGCTCGTGCTGCTTTGAGTGGGAAAGGGGCTTGGGGGTACATGACCCATCCTGGTGGGCGCACACACCACAGAGATCCTGCCAAGGACTTACATGCACTACCCTGAAGATCTTTGATCCCAAGAGCTGGAGTTGATGGGGCATTGAGTCGATTTGGTCCAGAAGCTGAATTCCCCATGGTTCAGGCGGGGTATGGGTCACTAGAGAATGATGCTCTTCATCCAAGGGGCCAGAGTGGGACAGGAGCACAGCCAGGGACCAGGACTCCGAAATCTCCCTCAGGACTATCGTCCCTTTTCATGGCAAAAAGCCGAGTTGCATCATTAAAGTCATTTTGATTCATATGACGGTAATTCAATAGAGCACTTCAGATAATACATTGTGCGGTGCCTTTTCATCTCCTCGCACTCCACAGACATAAATTCTCAGGCTTCCTTGCCAAAAGTGGATTAGCTCCACGTTTGTAGCACAGCCAGAGACGTAAGGCAGACCCTGGCAGGCCAGAAAGATCACCTCGGGGAAAACATGACATGCGTGAGCACTGCCAAGCCTGTTCGGGCAAATGTGTCTCCCTGATGGGATTAACCAGCATCAGGGCAGGACGCGGGGGACCAGTCTGGGGACCATTTGGTCTCCTTGCCCCACCGTGTTTCTCAGGGTTACATAGTAAGGACTGTTTTCCAAGGGAGGGGAGAAAAGTGATTTAGTGGTCACATGAAGTCTTCTGAAGAAAATCAGTATTTCCTCAGCTTAGGAATGTCCTCAGCGGATCCCTCTGGCTGGTGCCTCTTCCCAGCTCCAGCGAGCTGCAATGCCGTGCTCCTCGCCACGTGCAGACCACCCCAGGCGGGCGCGCTCGTGGTGTGGCTGACACCCAGATGTTGAGCCTGGCCCTGGGTACCCAGCAGTGGCCAGCAGCACCTCCCGGGCCACCGCTCCGCCGGCGGACGTTTTCCCCTTCCACGGGCATTTTGCAAGCTGCGAAGCCAGAAGCAGGAGGTGAGGGCGCGTGAGGTGACGTGGGACATGCAAGACCCGCCGTGCGGGTGCTGATGCACAGGCAGAGCATCTGAGATCGTGCCAGACTTGCTGCATGGTTTTAACCAACCTGGTTGGGTGTTTAGACGCAGTCGGGAGCAATTTCCACCCTCCCCTCGCCTGGCTGCAGCTCAGCGTTACGGCCAGGTCTCCAAGCAGCGTAGCCAACCTTACGGCGGGTATAGTCCTATATACCACCTGTATACGGTGGGATACATCGGCACGCGCAAGTGGGCGCATCCAAGAGCTGCAACACTCTTGGCTCAGTCGCTGGAGAGACGTCCCTGGGCAGCCCCGTGTCCCACCGCGCGGTTAATGCAGCGTGGCAGGTATCACGAGCCCGTCTCGCCCAAGGACAGGTCACTGCTCTGGTCCCTTTCCCCCAGCTCTGGAAAGACACTGTCTTTCTGCCTCCTTTCCTAAGCTCCTTGCGTGTACGTGTCTGTTAGTATAAGCACTTTATAACCTTCTGTGTTCAGAGCTTAATTTCTCGCCGTGTTAGGGCTGCCAAAACCCCAAGTCTTAAGCTGCTGTTAAACTCTTTAACGTTTTTTTTCACTAGATGCGCAGCTTTCTTTTTATCCTTCTTATCCCCAAACCGCTATGCCTGCTCTTCTGGAGGCTGTTTGGTTTTCCCCCATGCTCCCTGCAGCCGTTCCCCTGGGCTGTATGTGGTCAAGGCAACTGAACTTCTTGCAAGCTGCAATAAATACTGTTAGCACAGGGGCAAGTCCAGCCAAGCGTGAGACTTTATACACGGTGTTCTTTCTGTAAAGCAGGATTTGGTGGATTCACTTGGCCTGGCTGGGAATGCTCACTGAGGTTCATAAGGTGCTGAAAAATCTATTGGGCATCGATCCCTATCCCTCTTTTTTTTTTTCTTTTTTTCAAAATCACGCAGTATGTTTTGCTTGTTTCCCAGGAGCCCAATCCCCCTGGCCCTAAACCTGACCGATGGAAAGATGCTGTGACTGTACCAGCCCAGGTCCTGTGTGAGTCGTATTTCAGCCTGTACAGACGGATTTGTTAGGAGCTCCGGGGTAACCGGGGGGGTTCTGCGTCCATGTAGCTAGCAGGGGAAGGGAATCATATCAGCTCCACACTTGTAACGATGATTTACAGCTTTATAAAAGCGAAAAACACACTTTCAGCTAGTGGGGTTAACGCAATCTGGAAGAAAATGTCAGCATGCCAATACATCTATGACCTGGGCTAATGCTGCAGACCTCGTCCTCCCACAGCCGGTGCATTTCGGCAGGGCAATACATGCCGTCACCGCGGGGACTCCCGAAGCCCAGCTGGGACGCGGGAGGAACCTGTAGAGCCCCCTTGGGTCTGCAAAAAGGGGGCAAAAAGCCCCAAGAAGCGCCCGGGGCTGGATCCGTTTCTCCCCCACATCTGTAAGAGCTGCACGCTGACGATAAGTGCCAGCACGCTCCCTGGTAGAAGACGTTTGCGTAATGCGTGTGCGCCCCGACTGCTACGTTCGTCTCTCCGTTTGTCCCGCTCTTGAGTCACTAATATCACAGCTGCCTAATTAAAACATGAAAGGATCTCACGCAACCTCCCTGACAGAACCAGGGGTAAGGTTTGGCTTCAGCTTTGCCGTGCAGGGAAGGCACACGCGCGCTGAGCACTTCTTTCCCAGTTTCTTCTGGGTGTCGCTCTCTCCACAGCTGCTCTGCGGGGCGGTTGGCAGACCTGGCACCTTTGCTCCAGCCCGGCTGGTATCCCAGGGATCCGGCATCCCTCTGCACCATGGCCCTCTTTCAGCAAAGATTCAAACTTTGACAGTTCCTGGAGGGAAAAGACAAAAAGGAAAGGGAGCAGCTTTGAGAGAGGTTTAAGGTAGAACATCTGTAGGCAGATGTTAAGCAGCCGATGTCCACGAGCCTGGACCACGAGCTTGCTTGCTCCAAGGATGGGGTCATGGCTACATCTGGATTCATAACACAGCTCTTGGGCCATACCTGCTCCGGCAAGACGTTGTTTAGCAGCACACCTCCTAAGCTGCACTGAAGTCCCATCAGCAAATCAAAACTATCTCAGAATAAAAAAAGTGCTGCTGGGTACAGCCAACACTATCTGCTGGGTACTTCTACTTTCTGTCTGGCAGGCGGAGGTACGGGTGAGGATTGGTTTTGTTGGCATTTTTGAGCAGCGGTTTTCAGCTACGTGTTACCAATCTCGTAGAGCAATCACGCTCAGAAGGAAGGTGGCAGGTTATGCCCCGTGGTCCTAAGGGTGGCCCAGGTTGGTTCAGAGAGCACAGGATGCTCTTAGTGGCTCAGGAATGGTTTAGTTCTCTTGAAAGAGTAAAACAAGCAGAAAAAAATAACCAGGAGCTGCCACCACCATAATTCAGGTCGGATTCCCCAAAACTGAAAAAAATGAACTTCGAAGTAGTGCTTTTCCAGAACTACATTTAGGAAGTTCTTTTAATTTACTACTGGTTTCGAGCTCTATATGGAGTCTTATATTTGTTTTCTGCAGCATGGAAAGGGGAAGCTGAGATCCACTGTGTGTGGTCATCTGGCTTCAGGGGCTGGGACTTCAAAACGCTCCTTGGGAACGTCGCGGGATTTGTGACATGAGGAATGTCACAGAGACCCGTGACAGCATAGCCTGAGGGCATGCAGCGTGGCTTTCAGAAACTGCGAGGACCAAAGAGGGTCCTACCGAGGGGTCAGGTTATAAAGCTCTCCCTTCTCCTCCCTTGCTCCCAGTATACGCTTTCAGTGCATGGTATTACACTGTGAGCCTCAGGCTGCTTGACAGCAGAATCCCTGTTTTCCAGCGGAAAGAAGTGTGGAGCATATGGTAAAAACAAAGACTGGACAAAAAAAATATGGCCAACATTGCCACCAGGGCAACGCGGCGTTGTCTGCTGAGCCCAGGCATTGGTGTTGCTGTCGATCAGGTATCAATCTCTCTTTGCTTCGGAAAAGCAGAGGAATCCTCTGTCTGGCAAAGTAAGAACAAGTGAGATCTGGAGCCTCATCTGCTTTTGTCGTCATTGTGGCCCCTGTTGCTTTCCCTCCTGGGTTTGTTTATCAGCAAAGGTGCTTGTTCTGAAACAAGAGCTTCTTCCACCCTGTGCTGGCTCTTCTGCAGTTGGTCCTTCAGGCTGTAACGCTGGATTTGTACCAGTGCTGCTAATCCATGAGCCGCAACTGTGACATGAGCCCAGAACCATCAAAAAGGAGGGTGAGACTCTCCACGGCTCTGCTGAAGGCAGTGCCATCTTCAAAAAACTTTGCAGACGGACTAGAAAGGGACACAAGCTACGGGATTCATGTAGGAAGGCCTCATCAAAACTCGGTCCAAGCCCAGATCTGCTTTGCAGAGGTGCAAGCCTTGAAGCGGTGTGAAATAGAAGCAGGTTTTGACAGGACGCGCCGGTGTGGGATCAGGTCTCCCCTTGAAACCTGCAGCAACACCGCTGCGGTTGCAGTGACTGAGTTACATCCTACTATAAGGTCTGATTCCCAGAAGAAACATCTCTGCTTTCCAGGGCCACCGCGGACCAAACTGTCCCACGATACACTGGCAGACGCTGATTGCTCTTTAATGTTTTTAAGTGCTTGGGGGGAATAAGGGTCACAATAGAAATACCAGACATTTTCTGTGAAAACATGTGCAAATACAAGCGCTTGCAGCCAGCTTTTCTCGTTACAAGCTCTCTGCTGGCTGAGGCTCTTCCTTACGTTGGCACGTAACTCAAGATGTGCTGGATGAGCAGACCCTGACACAGAGCATCGGGGGGGCTGGAGATTCAGAGCTGAGGCTGAAGTAATCCAACCATGCATAATTCAGCAGCCCTCCCACTTGCATAATTTATCCATCCTTAGTCCTGCGATCTTCCAGCATTGATATCAAAGGAGTTGTGCCTTTGGCTTGCTCAGAGGAACGATCGGCTGTTAGCTCTATCTCAGAGTGCTCGCATTAGTGAGGCAGAGCTTGGCATGTGTAAAATCTGAGCAGGTGATGCTCCTTAAAAAGGAACATCTGATATATTTTAGAGAGGTAAGTCTTCCACTGGGAAACTTGAACACAACACTCTCCTAATTCACTTCTGTCTGGATTTTAACTCCTCTCCTACAGGTTTGGCTGTTCTGTAAACGGAGACGATTTCTCAACTGGATTGTGAGTTGGTTGCTCCATTGTAGGATTCTAAATGTTGCCAATATTTGGATCATATACCTCGTCTTGCCATATTACCACTAGGATTCAAGCGCAGGCATCCATTAATACAAGATGCTGCTTGTTATCGTGGCCTTTTTCCTACAGCTCATTGATGAACACTAACCTTGTGCCTGGTCTTCACTCTTCTCCAGCCACCGCCATCTGGGCGGCAGTCCCCAACTAAGAACACGGTGAATGGAAGCCCTTCCAAATGCCCGCGGTTTGTCAAAATCAAGAACTGGGAGACAGGCTCTGTGCTTCACGACACTCTGCACCTCAAGACAGCGATGGTGAGTAGAGTTGATAGGACTGGCTAAAAGTTGTCTGAGCACAGTTGAGTGGCTCACAGTGTTTCCAAGATGGCTTTACCTGGAAATGCAGAACTGGGTGAATTCAGGCCAGTCTTCTTGTCTCTGATGGTGTCTGAATTTCAAAACTCCGGTGCAATAAGCCGGGTGAAAGGGAAGCCCGTCTGGGATAAATCGGGAAAAGCATATTACTTTATGCCAAGCTGGGGCAGGAATTTAATGAGCCCAAATTGTCCGTACTGGGTGCAACAAGAGATGACCACATGTCCTTGAGCTGTCTTACACAACATTACCGATAGGTGTGAAAACAAATAAGCTGGAAATATCCCTGTTTGTCAAAGATGCCACCAACTTCTGTGTAGGTAACTGTTGACTTCATGTGACCGAAAGTGCTGTGGTAACCCAAGACACACTTGTCTCCATCTGTCTCCTCAGGCCACCGCGTGCACCGAGCAGATCTGCATGGGCTCAGTAATGACCCCTAGCCAGCACGTCCGCAAGTCAGAAGATACCAGGACAAAAGAGGAGGTGCTCCTCTTGGCTAAGGACTTCATTGACCAGTACTACTCCTCCATAAAGAGGTAAGTATTGGCTGGAGAAGGTGGCAGGCCTTGGCTGCTGCTTATGCTGCGGTGTCACATAGGAGCTATTTTTCACGCTTGTGAGTCAAGACAGGGTGAGGCTGCGGTGATCCACGTTCAACTGCTTCTTCAGGGGAGTTTCATTCCTAGCGTTTGTTGTGTGCCTCTGTGCAAATTACTGACCTCTCCCATCTGCACTTGCTCATCCGTTATCTGAAAGCACACACGTGTGTGTGTGTATATGTGCACGCATGTGCTTAAGAAAGAAAGAACTCATGCCCAGGTGGAGAGCAGCAGGATTCCCTGCCCTCCACCTGGATGGGTGACTGCCATCCCCTCCGTTCCCCACATGTGCAGATCCGGCTCCAAGGCCCACATGGAAAGGCTGGAGGAAGTGACCAAGGAGATTGAAGCCACTGACACCTACCAGCTGCGGGACACAGAGCTGATCTACGGAGCCAAGCATGCCTGGAGAAATGCAGCCCGCTGTGTGGGCAGGATTCAGTGGTCCAAGCTGCAGGTGAGCACCAGCACAGCTGGAGACAGCTGGCAGGCTGCCTGCCAAAGGATGCGCTGGAGTTTTGGAGAGGCAAAACTTGCTCTTCAAATACCGGCACAGGTACAGCTGGGGGTGTTCAGCGCACACAGCAGCTACGCTCTCCTCGACAGCTTTGGGGATGCACAGGCTGGGAGGTCAGCAGGAGCTGGAAAAGCGTCTGTGGGGTAGGTGTAGCCTAGGTGTTTGTGCCTGAAATGGGGCCAACTGGCGCTCTAAAGAAGATTTTCCGAAATCGGATACTGCTCCAGTATCTGACATGCTGCTTCCAAAACTATTGCTCTGCCTGGAGAGAGGCAGGGGGATACACTCATGCTGGGTACAGAGATGCTATGGCAGGAGAAGATTTGGCTCAGTGCCCTTTTGACTAGCTGGAAGCACAGGGTAGCGTCTGAATTAGTGATGTCTAGTGGAATCCCTTGGTACGGAGATGACGTCTCCCTCTGTAACCCGGAGCGCAGCTCAAGTGCTGCCGAGCAATTCTTGTGCCTGCTTCACAGAGGCTGCAGGCACTGCCTGGGGCTGGGAGCTGGGCTCCCAGCTCAGCCTTCAGCTCTTCTCTTCCACTGTTTCTTTTGGCATATCTGAACCTTGAGAGGAGCCATTTCTGCAAGAAGTTGTCTTCAAGCCTCCCGTTGACCCTCTTTCCTGGTTTCCCCATCCTTTTGTAGATGTCCCATCCCTGGAAACATTCAAGGTCAGGTTGGACGGGGCTCTGAGCAAGCTGATCTAGTTGAAGATGTCCCTGTTTACCACCGGGGGGTTGGGCTAGATGACCTTTAAAGGTCTGTTCCAACCCAAACCGTTCTGTGATTCTATGATTCCCCATCCTCTCAGCGGATCCCAGGCCTGACTGATACCTGTCCTGTTTCAGCTTTGACTCTTGGTCTACAAGAGACAGAGAGCAGAAACCAAAACTGTTGGTGGATAAGCCAGGAACTGCCTGAGCAGCAGGTGACTCGCCTCTCCAAAGCAGAAGGGGCAGCTGGATTAGACATCCACGTGCTGTAAAGGCAGGGAACACATAATTGTGGAGCTTTAGATACCTAAGAAGTCACAGTGGCCTCTAGGGCTTTCCCTGTGCTGTGTTTCTTCTGCTTGGCTCTGCCCTAGGAGTTGGAGCATCCTCTAGCATCACCACAATTGCTTCCACTGTTTCAGGTGTTTGATGCCCGGGACTGCACCACAGCCCATGGGATGTTCAATTATATCTGCAACCACATCAAATACGCCACCAACAAAGGGAACCTCAGGTAAGTCACCAGGGAGTCACCAGGTTTAATATCCAAAGGCCTCTGGGTGTGGGTCAACCCAGGGCTGGGCCCTGCTGACTTTGTCTCCTTTAGCAGCTGCTGCACAACAGGATGGTTGTAGCCAGCACCCTTCCTGGGGAGTATTGGAGGGACCCGGTATCAGGGGAAGGTGTCCTGCTGGTCCAAGTATACATCTTCTTGCTCTCTGTGGGACCTCAAAGGGCAGATTTTCCAATTATTTCTCCTCTCCTATATTCTGCATCAAATGCAGAGCACGGACTGCTCTTCAGCTCTCTCTGAAACCCCGTGTTAACAGCCAGCTTCTGCCTGGAGCTGAATTGCTGGAAACATCCCAAATTTGAGAGCTGGAGTGCACCTGGCCGTGACTTCTTCTGGTGAAGGAAATATAATAAATGCCTGGGGCTTGTCCAAGGCACAAGCAGAGGTGGTGCACAGGGTGCTGGCAGGCAGGGGCAGCGCCTTTCCCCCGCAACACTTTGCAGTTCTTCTGATGACCCTTGTCTCGTGCCCTTGCAACGTCCTTGGCATTCGCCAGCCTCTTCCTTCCAGATCTGCTATTACCATCTTCCCGCAACGGACGGACAGCAAGCACGATTTCCGCATCTGGAACGCCCAGCTCATCCGCTACGCTGGCTACAAGCAGCCCGATGGCACTATCCTGGGAGACCCTGCAAACGTGGAGCTGACGGAGGTACCAGCTGAAGCCATCCTCCCTGGGCACCCCGGGCATGGGGCTGGCGGGGGCACACAGAGGGTCCGACCAGCCCAGGAGAGAGGAGGGTGCTGGGTCAAGCAGGGTTTATCGCATCCACTGCAGTGCCGCAAAGTGAAGCTGGGTTTGTCTCACCCTCAGATATTTTCCCAGGACTAAAAACTGTTTCCACGCATGCGGGTGTTGGCCGTAGCTGCACTGAAAGACTCTTATTTCCCTTTTGCTGAGAAGGGGTCGCTTAGTGATGCTGAGGGAACTGTTGCAGGAAGACATCTGTGGCCATCGCTGACCTGGGCCAGTGAGAATCAGAAAAAAGATTTGCCTTACGCTGCTGCCTGTTGGTGCTGCCCACCCAGCACCAATGCTCTGCTCTGCTCTTCCCAAACTCCTCTGCTTTTCTCACCCATTTTCTCCTTTACCATTACAGGCACAAATAGCATAAGCAGCTTTTGCAGAGCCGTGATCCTACCTGGGGATCTAGTTCTAGGCTCATTTTCAGCCCAAATCCTCCTTACTTGACCATGGGTTGGCTATGATAGGCAACCCCGTGCCACAGCTCCCTTGGATGGAGGATATTACTCAACCGTAAGGGCTGAGCAGAGATGTCGTTAGCAGACCCTGCTCAGTGCATGCGACTCCTTGCCCATAATGCTTGAACAGCAAGTGACCTGCTGGGACTTCTAACCCCACCTTTGGTTTGCCTGTAGATCTGCATTCAGCAAGGGTGGAAGGCACCGCACGGGCGCTTTGATATCCTGCCTCTGCTCCTCCAAGCCAACGGCAATGATCCAGAACTCTTTGAAATCCCCCCGGAGCTTGTGCTGGAAGTGCCCATCCGGCATCCCAAGTAAGTCAGAGTAAGGCCCAAAACTGCTCGAGGGGATCAGCAGGACTGAGCTCCTCTGGTTGCACCCTAAGCCATCTCCTGTGCTTGGCTTTTCCTTGTGGCGGTTTGGGTGCTTTACCCAAGACCCTCTTCCAGGTCTTCCTTCCACTCTGATGTAAAGCTGGTAGAACCTGGAGGTGGAAAACAAGTTGTGTCCTTGTCTTAGGGCTGGCTTCCCTTTTCTTGAAGTCTGCCAGGACTTACGCCACTCTGCAAATGCTCCTGATATAGCACTTTGTCCCCATAAACAGCCCCTAAGGGAGATATTGCCTCCGGGAACCATTCTGCTCCCATGTCCTTCAGCCTGGTGGCTGGTAGCAAAGTAACCTCCGCCATTCCCCTGCCTGCACTGGGGAATGACCGATTGCCTAACCCTGTTGTATCCCGGCAGGTTTGAGTGGTTTAAGGACCTGGGCCTGAAGTGGTATGGTTTGCCAGCAGTTTCCAACATGCTCCTCGAGATTGGTGGCCTGGAGTTTTCCGCCTGCCCCTTCAGCGGCTGGTACATGGGCACAGAGATTGGGGTCCGGGACTATTGTGACAACTCTCGTTACAACATACTGGAGGTAATTCCCCCTCCTCAAGGAGGACAGGCACTCCTGGGGTGCACTGGGGGTGTGTGAAGTTACTGGGGAGCAGGCAGGACACTGGGAGAGTGTTGCCTTGAGTGGGAGAGTACAGGACATCCAAGTCTCCCTTAGACAGGGCAGTTACATTCTCCTGGAGACACATGGCCAAGGGTCTGACGGGCTGGCAAGTTTTTCGTGCCCTGTGGGGCCAGCTGGTATCTAATACAGCAAGTGTGACGCCTGTTGAGCTCCCCATAGACTTCTCAAAGCACCTTATAGATCAGCAGGCACCTGGTCATGTGCTTGACTGAGGTCAAGTGCTAAGACATGGTGGGGCTGAGAGGGCACAGAGACACTTGATGACTCCTCAGGGACATGCCTGCCCACGGGGACCCTCCAGCTGTCCCCTCCAGAGTCGGGGACTCCCAACACTGGGGACAGGGTAAGTCAGAGACAAAGCCCAGCCACGGGGAGGTGCTGGTGCAGGGGATCTGCACCCATCAAAGGTGGTTCCTTTGCCCTTCCAAGGGGCACGTTGCGTTACTTGGAGGGGCTGCGTCCCTCCCCAGTCGCTTGAAAACCAGAGGGGTGAGAGCGTGTGTGTGTGTGTGCGCGCACCCATCTGTGATGGCGTCGAGGAGGATGGACCCCAGGTAGAAGAAATGGGCTGAGAAAGAACAGAGTTTGGGAGCAGGAGGGCATCTGGCACGGGAAGGCGTGCAGGGGTCAGTTCCTCCCAGCACATGGATCACCACCATCTCCTGCTGTCCCACAGAGCCACCCGTTTCCTCTCCTGTCACAAAGAGCAACTGCTCTTGATGGCCCTTTTCAGCAACATTTGGTCATCTTGTGCCCGGAGGAGGAAGGGAGGCCAGACTGGCCTTGCTCCTGCCGTGGAGAGGAAAAGGCAGGACCATATCTTCTCAGAGGAAGGCAAAATGTCAGCCCTTCATTGCAGTGTGCTGCCCTGCCTTGCGGGTGCCTTGTGTCAGCCTGGGTCCCTCCTCTGGGTTCCCCTCCCCAAGCAGACATCTTCAGTCCTTGGTTCTTGGCCATTAAAAGTGTTCATCTTCTATCACGTTTTGTTACAGCAAGTGGCCAAGAAAATGAATCTGGATATGAGGAAAACCTCCTCGCTGTGGAAGGACCAGGCCCTGGTGGAGATCAACATTGCTGTGCTGTACAGCTTCCAGGTACCTGTGTAGCAGGATTCCGTTTTGTTTGGGTCAGACTTGAGGGACACAGGGACTGGGTGGGACAAGTATGGAGACATCTGCCCAAGGACAATGGCAGCAGCTGATACACTCAGCTGAAATTGGGCTGCACCTTCCTAATTTTGGGCTGTTCCAGAAGCCTGCAGTGAAATTTAATAATCTCTGTGCCTGGGATGCTGCAAAGACAGCACTACCAGCATCTGAGCTCTGCTGGTCCAGAGGGAGTGCCCTGAGGGGGCAAGATCCAGCCCTTCTGTCCCGTCCATGAGGCAAGGATTGGCCCAGGATCTCCCCCTGCCTGCACTTGAAGGTTGAGTCACAAAACTAGTCATTGGCAACCCAACTGCAGAGGGTGGGAGTCCTTCCCAGAGCTGGATCAGAACTGCTCCTTGAGTTGTGCAAGCCATGGAAGAGTTCTCCAAGGGGCTGAGCAGAGGATGCTCCATCCCATTCATGCCATCTTAGTCTTTGCTTGGCCCATGAGAAATAACAGGAGGAACAGCCATCCCATAGCACATCTACTCAGAAAGGACAAGGGCACCTTTAGAGTCTCCTTGGGAAGACCAGGGTCAGCAGCCACTCTGTGTAATCTCCAAAGGTACGGTCCTGTAAGACCACGGGAGTCAGGCACATTTGGGTCAAAGAGCTCCAAATGTAAAATCCTGGCTTTTGCCTTCTGGGGTGTATTAACCCACAGCTGATGGCTCTGCTCTCTTCTCCCTCCAACAGAGCGACAAGGTGACGATTGTGGATCACCACTCAGCCACCGAGTCCTTTATTAAGCACATGGAGAACGAGTACCGATGCCGTGGGGGCTGTCCTGCTGACTGGGTGTGGATTGTCCCACCAATGTCTGGCAGCATCACCCCAGTTTTCCATCAGGAGATGCTCAACTACCGTCTCACACCCTCCTTTGAGTACCAGGTACTGTCTGCTCCCTACCTTCCACCAGGTGCTGTGTGCCCAAAGGTAAAGCCAAGAACAGGGTGGGAGCTGGAGCTCGGAAGACGCAGGAAGGAGAGGGACACCACCTAATCCCCTCTACAAGCTGTCCCTCGAGGCAGTGAAGTCCATGCCCAAGTCTAATTGATGACCCCCCAACGTAGTGTAATAATCCCCTGGATGTTACACCTTTCCCCAGGGCAAAGGCTTTTTGCCCCTCCGTGAGAACATGGGATACCTGAGATCCCAACTTTCACCCTTGGATCAAGCAGCGTTCCGCCCTTTGGAAATGCCTAATTTTGCACTTTGATGGGTAGGTGAGGAAATGACCTGGCAGTCACTGTGTCCCTCCTCTCTGCAGCCTGCAGGTTTGAGTGGATGGCTCTTGCCAGCTTGGGGATCCAACAACTTGATGGGGAGCTCCTGCCCAGCAGGCCAAGCAGTGGGCTGAAATGCTGGTGCTGGAGTATTTAACACTTCAGATCGTGGGAAAAAGGGCCCTAAGCAAACACGCCCTCATTAGCCAACCATCCCTGCTCGGGTGGTTTTCGCACAATGTGACCTTTAGTCAAGAGCCCTTAAGGAACAATCACAAAACAGGAGCAGTCTGTTCATTTCTGTAACCAAGCCACAAGGAACCCCGACAGTTCCTGGCCCTGATTATAGACAGCCGCCTGCGAGGGCACTGAGTTAGCTTCTGTGCATTTGTTCCTTGCTTCAGCTACCTCTCCTTCCCAAAGGGCCTCTTAGGAAAAAAAAAAACCCAAAACCTGTGGGCTGGGGAGGGGGAAGGATGTGTTTCCATTGCCTCTCCCCTTCGGGCACTGCCTGCCTTCTTTTTGCTCGTGGCTTATTAAAGCTCATCTCAGAGGTGAGAAGGCATTTGGCCGGGTGCTGCTACAAGCCAGCAAAGTTTTATCGCATCGCGATTTTTCTGTACGTACTCCATTGCCCGACTGCCCCGCGAAACCCATGGGGCTCCAAGGATCAGGGACCTACACAGGAGATCGAGAGCTGTGGAGAGGCCAGCTAGTCCTTCGCTTCGTGACTAGAGGAATTCAACGCTCAGTGCTGCGGGTACAGTATTTCTCAAAGCTCTGAGCGCTGCCCGTCAGCTGCTGCCGCTTTTCTCTCTCCTAGCCGGACCCCTGGAACACCCATGTCTGGAAAGGGGTCAATGGGACACCTACCAAGAAGAGGGCCATTGGCTTTAAGAAGTTAGCAAAGTAAGTACCAGTGGGCTCTAAAAAGCCCTGGAGTGTTTGGGGCCGGTCCTTGTTTTGGGCAGCTCTACTTGCTGTGTTGTTTGATAATGCTACCCTATGGTTGTATGCAAATGGATGGGTCGTGAGCCTGGATCTCAGGCCACTGGAGGCTTTGGCTGCCAAGAGGGACATTTGGAGAAACAGGCAGCCCTTCGAACACCCCATTAGACCACCAAAAGGTGTGTGACCAGGTGAATACCAGATGTTGCATATAGTCTCTTCTCCCAAGCTGGTTCATTCTCCAGTAAGGTGGTCTTCGATGCTCAGGAATGGCTTTCTCACTTCTTGGGGGTATGTTGCCTCTTTCTCCTTTCGCAGCCTCCTGGGGCAGAGAGATCACCCGTCACCGCTCAGGGCCATGCTGGCACGAGCGAGATGAAACTCCTGTCCATATTTCTCTTTTTCTCACTGACTCTTTAGCTACTTAAGGAGCACTTGTCTCCAGTGGGTGTCTAAACCTCCGAACAACCACTTTGCAAGGAGGGGGGAGATAGGAATGAGGAACGTCCCTGCAGGTAGCCGATGGATCAAGGCCGAGCTGAGATTTGCACTTTATGGCCAGTTGACCCCTAGTAATGGGCCACACGAGTCCCTCTCCCCCGCCGAAGCTCCCAGTCAGCAGGGGCGTAGGAATGAAGTGTAATTTGGAGCCGTTGGCTGATCCTGGCCCAAATGCCTCCCCCGTGGGCCGTTGGCAGAGAGGTGCTTGTAGGAGCTGCTGGCTCGGCGGCAGCCGGGTCTGCCCCGGTAGCTGTGCCCAGGCTGCCAGGTGGCCTTGTGCTGTTCACAGCATCTCCCCACGCTTCAGTTTCCCCGAGTCCCTACTATCCGTTTGTTCCCACTCTTCAGCTGTCACCTTCTGTAAGCTATTTTCCACGGCGCATCCATAAACATGATCAGCAGCTGATGAATGCGCTGCTTAGGCTGACACCGGTGCCTGGGTCTGGGCTGCAGCCCGGGGCTGGTGGAGAGCACAGGAAGATTAATTGAGCCATTGAGTTAGGAGAAACAATGCTTTTATTTGTGTGTGTGCGATTGATAAATGGTTTTATAAAAATGTGAGCATGGCAGGTAATTTCAAAAAAAATAATCTCCATTGTTCCCGATGTAGGGCAGAGGAATTATTTTTGTAATTCACCATTAATCCTGCCTGGATCTGAGCTAATCAGCTGAACAAGTGGCGGACTGAGCCCAGCAGTCCTTGGCACTGGTTGCAGCATGATCTTGATGCCTGTTCAGACAGGCTGTGCTGGTTCTGGCCAAATCAGAGCGTTCAGACCTGCAGACCCTGCCCGTCCTGCCTCTCCCCTCCCTTGGGGCCACTGTAAGCCCTGGGGCCAGCAGACACCATCATCCTGGGAGAGCAAAGGGGCAACTTGAATAGGCAGAACCGTGCTGAGGAGTGATGGCATAGCAGCAAATATAAATGTTCCTGAGGCTGACTTTGATATGGAGGGGAGCTGCCCGGAGGAGGCAGGACATACCAGCCTGGTGGGATTTCTACCTCTTCTTTCCTGCCCCCCCTTTTTTCTTTCCCCAAGTGATTTTCCAAACCTAGAGCATTTCTTCCCTCCTGGGCAGGAGGGGCAGGGGGAATCTGGCCTTCTCTTATCCTGCCAGTGGAACCAGTCCAGCTGCAATCTCCATTCCCCATAGCTCATCTGAAGGGGATGCAGGAGTCCTGCTGAACTTGATCGCCCCGGGGCAGGGTCCGATCACTCTGTCGAAGTGAATCAAGTAGCCTTTATTCTTGCAAAGGCCACAGAGATGCTTTGAGCTCTCTCTGCCCCCCTAAAACTGCCCCTTCCCTATTGCAACACCCCAGGCTAAATCCAGCCCTGCCTTTCTGGTGGCCCCATTTAAAGGCTTGACAGTCCGTTTAGAAAAGGTGAAGATATTCTGCACTTAGGAAAAATAACGTTGATATGATTATGAATGGCCCTAAAATAACAAACCGGCCACACTGGGCTCGGTGCCCCACCATGCAACCCCAAACTGGCTCACGACAGCCTCCCTTGCCCCCATCACTGTGCTCCCACTGGTGCCAACCCAGTCAGCAGCTCTAGCATAGACAAGGAGCCAGTGTTTCAAACTCTGCATCACCTTGGCCAGGATTAGAGGGGCCGGTGACCTCTCAGGGCCCCTCTGCCCTGCTGTCAGAGCTGAGCCAGTGGGGAAAACTGGAGCAGATGCATCCAGTCATGATTGCAGCCACGGGAGGCAGCCGGCTAGACACAGCCCTGCAAACACTCAAATAAACGTGCAACCTCTCAGCCTCAGGAGGGCTGTTCCTCTGAGTGAAGTTCATAGCGTCGCCGGAGTGCAAATCAAAGGGACTACAGACAGCTTCGTCTGACCTCGGCGTCTCGGGGCTTTGTGTGTGATGTGTGGAGCCCAGGCACTTCTGCTCGGCTAGGACACCTCCTGCAGAAAGGCAGCCAGGTGGGATTTAAAGACATGAAGAGATGGAGAAGCCACTGTTCCTCCCATAGCTTGGGCTCTGGTTGGCCTCCAGCTTTTTCTTTGGGGTTATCTGGTCACTGCTTTCAGCGATTGCTGCCCCTGATTCTTCTTCTGCTTCTCTGTCCCCTGCAGAAAGAGCGCTTCCACGCTTGGTTTAGCATTTTCCTCCCTATACCCATTCAGGTGCTTCAGCCCTGTCTTCAAGCCCCCTCATCTAGTCTTCTTCTCTGACAAGCCAAGACAGACAGACTCTTCCATAGCTTCCCTGTTGGGCATGTAACAACAACAAAAAAGCGATGCTGCAGTTTTTAAGGCAGGCTGTTCATTTAATAATAAATTAAACGGTGTGAATAGTCTGAGCTAGGGGCACCGACAAGGAAAGAAGCTCTCTTACTGGGATTTATTCTTGCTTCCTAGAGCTGTGAAGTTCTCAGCCAAGCTGATGGGACAGGCCATGGCCAAGAGGGTCAAAGCAACCATCCTGTACGCCACTGAAACAGGGAAGTCACAGGTCTATGCAAAAACTCTGTGTGAAATCTTCAAGCACGCTTTCGATGCCAAGGTATTGTACCAGCTCCCAGCCGCCGCGAGGTTACGCGCGCATCTGGGTGGCCCAAGGAAATACGTGGCTGTTGGAAAATACATGGCTCAATGCATGTGGAGCTTCCCAGCTGCCAAGGGTCTTCAGCAGCTCCCAGGATATGGCCTTGGGGGTCTGGATTGAAGCCTGCAAAGGAATTTTTCCAGCTAATACTCCTGCAGGCATCATAGCATACATACGCCTACCACCTCTCAGGTGGTAGCCCCATGGTTTGTCCGCATCCCTTGAGGCTCTTGTCCTCACCCTCCCTGTGTGGAGATCTCTGCTAGTGCGCCGGCACGGAGTCAGCAAGGATATGCTGCTCCCATCCCCAGGGGGACTGGGGTCCATCCCAGGAGACTGGCTGGTGGTAGATCTCCCCACCAAAGGCTAACATCTCTGTCGCTCCCAGGTGATGTCCATGGACGAGTACGACATCGTGCACCTAGAGCATGAAACCATGGTCCTGGTGGTCACAAGCACCTTTGGCAACGGAGACCCACCTGAGAACGGAGAGGTAGGACGGAGGGCAGGGATGAGTGACCACAGCAGGGATGTGGGCAGGGGAATGGGAAGGAGCGTCCTCTTTCTGCTCAGCCTGAGCTGGAATGGTCCAAACCAGGTCTGGGTGCTGTGTGATACCCGGTGCTGTGCCCGCCTGCCTCCAGCCTGCTCTGAAATAGGGATATCTACTTATTCTCTGCTGTGAGACAAGTAACTAATCCGTTGCTAAATTCCTGCTGTACGACTGATGTCAGTGTCACGCAAAAGGTGCCAGCCCCTTGGCTGGGGAGCTACAACCTCATCCAGCCCTGTACAGCAGGAACAGCAAGCAGAGAGCAGAGCCACAGCCCAGGTTTTGGTCACGGCTTTCTTCCCTGCAGAGACTGGCAAAACTGATGGCCTTTTTCTATTTCTTCTCCGTAGAAATTTGGCTGTGCATTAATGGAGATGAAGAATCCCAACTCCAACCTGGAGGAGAGGAAGTAAGAGCACCCCAAACCCCTCCCTTCCCACCCAAACCCCCAGCGAGCAGGCAGCCCCACAGCCAGGACAGCCTGCTTCTCTGCTTCCCTCCTCTCCGAAAGGAGCGTGAAATCCTCACGCAGGTTTCAAGTTTGCAAACGTCCAAGGGATGGGACGTGCCTGGAGAACCAGGGGATGGAGCGGGTGGAGGTCCCAGGGAGGACAAGAGCACCAAGCCAGGCATGCCTGTGGACTCCAGCTTGTAATTCCCTGGGCTGGCATTTTAAAGCTTCTCTCTTCAACTGAGAGAGGCAGGCATTTATGAAAAAAACAAATAAAAGCAGGAATTACCCCCAAATCGTCGAATCTGAGAGCTGAGGCTGTCCAAGAGACTCCAAAATAGTAAGACTTGGAGGTAGAAGGGAGTTCCCAGCTATGTGGATGTAGGCGGGGGAGGCCTTGAGAACCAAATTTAACTTCTTGCTTCGTGTGAAAATATTTCTCAGGAAAATAAGAGCTGTTATAAATTCCGGCTGTGATGTTTCTAACAGCGAGTCTGGAACCGGTACCTTGGAGACAGACTCTGGGTTTTTAGAAAATCCCCCATCGCTGGAAGATGAGCCTTTAGCATCTCGGTGCATGTCCCAGAGGCCGGGAAGTGAGGGCAGCCGGCACAGTGTTAATCATTTGGGACCTCCTCTTATTTTAGCTATTAGGTACAATATATTTCACTTAAATGGGACACTGCTCTGCTCTGGAGTCTTTCCTTGGTTAACACAGCCATGCTTGCAACTGGCAAAAAGCTGTTCCTTAATTACGGAAGAATTAGCACTGGCCATTGGTACAGCGCAATTTAACCGCCTGACTTTCTGCCTGAGCAGAACTCAAGCAAACTCAGGACTGCTGAGCGGTGACAAACGCTGCCGGGCAGGGCAGGGACCGATCCGTACCTCTCCGCTGCTGGCGACGCAGCAGCCCCGAAGCGGTCTCCTCCCAGTGCAGCCAAGTCATCCGATGGATCCCTGCAGGGCTCACGAGCCGAAAACCCGTTAGGTTTCTAATGGCCTCGTGCCTTAATGGGGACGGCTGACAAAATGGGATGTGCAGGCTGCCCTGGAGGTGTCTGGATGGAGAAGGGGCATTTTGCATGTGGTTCTCACCCCAAGGATCTTCACTTTTTGGGGCTGTGCTGGTGAAACATTGGGCTGGGCGTGGAGGTGCCACCCATGGCAAGCCAGGCAGATTTGAGGAGGACAAAAGCACCTGAGCTTGGTGCTGGCTGTCCCAGTCACCTCTAAATGTAATTTAAGGGACTGGCAGGAGTTTCTAAGAGCCAGGACAGCCTGTGGCTTGGTTATCTGACAGCAGAAGGAGTCAGAGTGCTGGAAACAGCAACCTGCGAGGACAGATCAAAAGGGTGAGAGCTATTTTATCTGGAGAAGAGACAGAAATATAGTGTGGTAGCAGACTTCACATACAGAAAAGGTGACTGCAGAAGTGGAGGGAATAAATTATTCCCTGTGGCCCCCCCGGGACAGGTCAAGAGGCCATGGCTCTGGATGGTAGCAGGAGATCATAGAATCGTCAAATCACAGAATGGTTTGGGTTGGAAGGGACCCTAAAGATCATCTGGTTCCACCCCCCCTGCCATGGGCAGGGGCACCTTCCACCAGAGCAGGTTGCTCCAAGCCTCATCCAACCTTGAACGCTGCCAGGGATGGGGCATCCACAACCTCTCCGGGCAACCTGTTCCAGTGCCTCACCACCCTCACAGGGAAGAACTTCCTTACATCTAATCTAAATCTACCCTCTTGCAGTTTAAAGCCATCACCCCTTGTCCTGTCACTACATGCCCTTGTAAAAAGTCCCTTTCCAGCTTTCTTTAGGTACTGGGGGGCTGCTGTAAGGTCTCCCTGGATCCTTCTCTTCTCCAGGCTGAACAACCCCAACTCTCTCAGCCTGTCTTCACAGGAGAGGTGCTCCACCCCCCTGATCATCTTCGTCGCCCTTCCCTGGA
>JAVJGG010000088.1:1784977-1828998 GCA_035590195.1 Aviceda cuculoides
TTGCCTGGTCATGTTGAGTTTCTCGTCAGCCAACACCCCCAAGTCCTTCTCCTCAGGGCCGCTCTCAATCCACTCATCGCCCAGCCTGTATTTGTGCTGGGGATTTCCCTGACCCGTGTGCAGGACCTTGCTGACGTTAAGCATGAAAAAAAACTTTTTCTTGAGAAAAGGTGGCCTGGAGGACACCGTCTAGGGAAGAGGGGCAGTGTCAGTCTGGTATCTGTAGGAAAGGACTGGAGAGAGCAGCTCCTGCCCCTGCACCCCATGGGCTCCAGCTCCATGTCGACCATGGGATGCTGAGGGTGGCCGAGATGTCCCGGGGCAGGGATCGGTGGCCTCTCTAAGCCACAGTGTCCCAAGGAGCCTGCCGGGGCACTGCGGCTGTAGCTCTCTGACCAGAGCCCAGGGGTTTTGCTGTGGTTGTGTATTTGGTTCCTTGTGTCTTCCAGCAAGGGTTTTCCAAGGGTTTTCAGAGGCATTCATAAACCATTCCTATTTAAGGACCCCCAGTTCAAATGCAGCCCATCCTTCAACAGTCATCCCCTGCCACAAGGACCTATTCATTTCAGCAAAAACTGCTGGTGCCCCGACCTTCGGCCCAGCACCCAACTGGGAAATTTGGGCTTCACACCCATCTAAACCAGTGGGCTGTGCTGCCCTGCCTTCGCCACGTAACCCGGGGTGAGGACACGGCCCAGGGACAGCAGAGAAAGAAGTGGGTCCGTCCGGATGGAGTGAAGCAGAAAAATGTGAGAGGTCTGGGCAGAAAGGAGAAGGCTGTGGAGCAGAGGTGAGGCACAGGGCTCCTCCACCCTGGCAGCTATTTTGCTCAGGGGTTGTCTCCTGTGCGTGGTACGCCGGGTGCAGGAGGTCTGCTGTGACTCATCCGCACACTACTGCTTCATCGCTCTGGCAGTATATTTAGAAACTCTTGTGTAGAGCAATTTTTGAAGATGGTTCAATTCAGAAATACTTCTGCTGTTGTCAGATTTTTTTCCTCCACTCCCCTTCCCCCTCCTCATCCCCTCTGCTCTCACTCCTTTTTTTTTTTTTTTTTTCACTTCCTATGAATGCAAAAACCTTCAGAATATCTGTTCAGACGTATACCCAACCTTATGTGCACCCAGGGAAGGATAGGTAAAGCCAAAGCTCCTGGCAGCTCTGCACCACTGGGGACAATGTGGTGGCCAACACCTGGGTCAACACACTGGGAGATACTGGGGGACCTCATGGAGCAGACCAAGTCCAGCTGGGGGGATGCGAAATATAGGCTGCTATGGCTTAACCCCGGGAGGTTAAGGCACTGCTCTAGCCACTGATCATGGTGCCAGCTCATGGAATATTGAGCCCTGAGCTCTGGTTTGGTCTCCTCCACAATCTGGTCCCCTCTGAGCACACGGCCCAGTGGGAACCACGCGCACATTCGTCACCACTGTTAATACTTGATGCTGTTGCTGTTCGCAGGAGCTACAAGGTGCGTTTCAACAGCGTCTCCTCTTACTCGGATGCACGGAAATCCTCCAGCGATGGCCCTGACTCCAGGGACAACTTTGAAAGCACGGGGCCCCTGGCTAATGTCAGGTAAATAGGACGGGGTGGGAGGCAGCAATTTCTTGCTGCAGAAGGGACAGAGCGGGAGCTGGTGCTGCACAGAGCCCCTTTTTCCTACAGCAGCTCTTTCTTTCCTAAAACGTGACGTATTTTTGCAATGTGCAGAACCCTCCACGCTCCCTCATGCTGGGGTTGGCCGTGGTGGTGCAGGAGGGGGAGACGTCGGCGTCCCCCCCAGCTCTGGAGCCACAGCTGTGCCACCTCTCCGCAGGTTCTCCGTGTTTGGGCTGGGGTCGCGTGCTTACCCCCATTTCTGCGCCTTTGCCCGGGCGGTGGACACCCTCCTGGAGGAGTTGGGTGGAGAGAGGATCCTCCGCATGGGAGAAGGGGATGAGCTCTGTGGCCAAGAGGAGTCCTTCAGAACCTGGGCCAAGAAGGTTTTCAAGGTAACCCGCTTCCCTTGGGCTCCGAGAAGGAGCAGGGGGGAGAAGGACACAGTTGACAGAGCAAAGCTGCTGGTTAGAGCTGGATCGAAACCCAGCCTCTCCTTCCCTACACTGGGACAGCCGGCCATCGCCCTGGCCCACAATAAAAAGGTTGTCCATGTTTTGATGGAGCTGATGCTCTGGTTTGTGCTGACTGCCGAAGGGTGAGCACTGTGTTGAATTCCTGCATTATCCCAGATGCCTGGGGAAGGACGGCACCATGAGCCATGCCCATGGCTACTGGTGCAGCCCTAGACTGTTGGGGGCTCCTTCTCCATGCGTTGGCCGAGGTGGGGTGGGACAAGAAGGGGTCATGGGGCTCGGTCGGAAAGCCCAGGGGCAGCGGGAAGATGCCTGAGAGCCTGGTGCGTGCTGCAGGCAGCGTGCGACGTGTTCTGCGTGGGCGACGACGTCAACATCGAGAAAGCAAACAACTCCCTCATCAGCAACGACCGGAGCTGGAAGAGGAGCAAGTTTCGCCTGACCTATGTGGCTGAGGCCCCAGAGCTCACACAAGGTACAAAGACGGGGTCGTTCCGGAGGGCTCTGGGCATGGGGCAGGTGGAGGAGAAGACATAATGGGATCAAGTGGGAGCAAAGGGACCAAACCTCCTTACTTATTCTGTGTTAAACCCCCAGCATTTCAGTCTTGCCATTCCCCTCCATCACATGCCTGAGGAGCAGTTTGTGACGATCTCAGGCCCCTCTGGCTGGTCCCTGTCTGTTTCTGCAACAGAGATGTTGGGAAACGATCTGATCTCCCTCCTCCTGACCCCATTTTTTGGAAGCGAAGAGCTGGAAACCTGGTTGCTTTCCAAGCTCGCTTCGTCCAAATGCCGCTCCGCCGAGCGTTGCGGTGCAATGGCAGGTCCAGCCCCCCGACACCTGGTCCCTCAGCACGGATCCTGCAGCTGATGATCTGCCGCGCCGCCTTAGCTCTTCTATAATTCAGGCGTTTTGCTACCAGCCAGGTGGTACTGGCGGCGAGAGGTGCATGCCTGCACGTGAGGGCACGTCCCCGCTCCTCGTCCAGGTGGTTTCGGAGTCCTCCTCAGTCACTAACAAAAGGGACGTGTGTTTGGTTCTCCCCGGGGGGTTTCTGGTCCCCCAGGCTCACTGAAGCTTCGCAGGAGATGGGGGCAGAAGGGTGGTTGAGCCCACGCTCCGCTCGCTGCGGCCGGCGTCAGCCGGCTCCTGTCCAAAGGGCTGAACCCGCAGCGGCAGCCAACAGCCCTGCAAAAGCCAGAAGCTGTCTGCCTCGGCCACGCTCTGCTGCCTTGCTTCACTGCCTTCTCCTCTGCAGGACTCTACAGCATCCACAAAAAACGCGTCTACGCAGCCCGGCTTATCACACGCCAGAACCTGCAGAGCCCAAAATCCAGGTAGGAGATGCAACTGTCCTGGGAGCTGCAGGAGCTGAACGCGCTTCGTGGTGCACCCAAGCATCTGTGCATGCGGTGCTGCAACTGTCCGTCAGCCCCGGAACGTCCCACGGATACCGTCTTTGAGCAAATCATCACCGAGGCTGGAAGCCACGTTGACCCCCATGAAGGGGGTTTCCTGCCTAATACAGGGAAATCTCTGCCACTGCATAAATCAGCCCGCTGCCTGTAAGGCCGAGAAGATGGGTGGCTGCGTTTATGGAGTGGTAGGGTGCAAAGAAAGGGTAAAATGGCTGAAGCAAGAGGTTAAACTGGTTTTTCCCTCTTAAAAAGTCCCTGAGGGTGAGTCAGTGGCGGGAGGAGGTGGGCACTGCAGCGTCCTTTCTAGCTCCCTGCTGCGACTTTGATGACGTGCTCAGCGGGGCACCAGGGCTTGGACATGCCACCACTGCCCAGCACACCCAGTGGCTCTTGAGGCCAGAGCTCAGTGACTCCCTGAAGGTCTCCCCCAAAACACATCCTGCTTTTTCTCCTTTCCCTGTAGCCGCTTGACGATTTTCCTGCGCCTCCACACCAACGGACACCAGGAACTCCAGTACCTGCCCGGGGACCACTTGGGCGTGTTCCCAGGGAACCACGAAGACTTGGTCAATGCCCTGATCGACAGGCTTGAAGATGCCCCTCCGGCCAACCAGCTGGTGAAGGTGGAGCTCCTGGAGGAGAGGAACACAGCTCTAGGTAACCAGGACCATCTCAGCACAGAGGTGGCCTCTCTCCTCCTCGCCTGTCCCCTCTAGCAGTTCTTGTAGCTCCTCGGGGTGGTAGGTAGCCCCCAGGAGAATCCATTTCCCATCTCACTGCTGTGTTTGCCTGGATTGGGAGCACCTTCTTCAACCGTCCTCTGCCCAGAGCCATTGCTTATCTGCACTTGGGATGTAGAGCAAGGGTTCGAAGGGTGAGCAGGGCCCTGGGGAAGATATTTCTTTATTCTTCAGAAAAATTAAAGGTGTTTATATTTTCATGGAAAGAGCAATGTCTAGGACTGGAAAGAAGAGTTACGAGATCTTGATGGACCATCCCAACACTATATTTCAGGGATCAATCTGATACCTTACTGCCATGCACAGTGTAGCAGGAGATGGAAAACCGCTAACTCGGAGTGGCTGAGGCCGAAAGTGGTGGAGTATCAGACTCTTATTTGTGCTCATTGTACAGCATCTCACTTGTAGCAGGAGAGTATCTCATTGACTCTTCTTTCCAGCTCTTTCACCATTCATGGTCTCAGAGCTGATAAGGGGAATGAAAGCAAGAATTGGTCCACCTTGGCTCTTACGCTCAGCTCATCCCATGGTTATGCTGAATTCCCTCCTGGCAGGTGTCATCAGTAACTGGACAGACGAGAACCGCGTCCCACCGTGCACCATCTTCCAGGCTTTTAAGTACTATTTGGACATCACCACCCCTCCCACACCCCTGTTGCTGCAGCAGTTTGCTTTGTTGGCCACCAGTGACAAGGAGAAGAAACGTCTGCAGGTCCTTAGCAAGGTAATGCCTCGGTCCCCGAACCCCAAGTTCTTCAAGGCCCTGGAGACAACCGCAGCCCCAGGGCATTTTCACCCCACACTGTGGTTTGGCTGAGTCTCTACCCGTGACAGCAGGGCTCCTCCTGCCTGCCTTCACCACCACCCACTGCGGCTTTGCCGTAGGCCTGGTGGGATATCGGTTGAGGCACCTGCCCTGAAAGAGGTTGATGCTGCAGCTCTCTCCTCCCTCCCTCCCTCTTTCCCTGGCTGCAGGGCTTGCAGGAGTACGAGGAATGGAAGTGGTCCAAGAACCCCACCATCGTGGAGGTGCTGGAGGAGTTCCCCTCGGTGCAGATGCCCTCCACGCTGCTGCTCACACAGCTCCCCCTCCTCCAACCACGCTACTACTCCATCAGTTCCTCCCCGGAGATGTACCCAGGCGAGGTCCACCTCACCGTGGCAGTGGTCTCTTATCGTACGAGAGGTACCACGCTCATGCAGGGCTCAGTGGAGACGGGCTTGGTGTGGAGAGCGGGGGAAAAAGCATTAGCACATGGGCAACACCACAAGGTCTTTGGCAGAGAGATGTTATTTTAAAGCCTTTCTGCCTGCTGCAGTGACTAGATTCCTTCAACCCATGACACTGCTGCCCCATGTTATAGAGAATGGCCATCCATCAAAGGGCAGTGTATTGCAGAGATGCCAGATCTGCGTCAGGTACCAGCAATAGACCAGCCACGGCAGCTCCAAGCCCCATGTGAGATCATCACACCAAAAGCCACGTTGCCGCGACTAGCCAAATTTCTGTCCCTGTGCAAGCAGTGAGGTGTCCAAGCAGCCCTGGTCATGGTGTAGACGGACACAGCCCCATCACCCTTGCAGCAGGCAGGATACAGGGAAAGACACTGGCCGTTCATCTGGAGCTGCCACGGAGGGCTTGTGTCTGGAAGCACCACAGCACGATGCTGCTTCTCCCAAAAAGGACCAAAGAGAAGTTGGGTGCTTCCTAAGTATTGTGGAAGTCCAGCTATCCCAGGGCTGGGTCCTGGGTGAACTTGGGTAGCTCCACAGAGGGATTCAAGTGCCAAACTTCTGCCAAGTTCATGGGGGATGGATGCAGAGATACTAAAGCTTTCAGTGAGGTGTGTATGTGGGAAATAGCCGGGAGGGTTTCAGACAGAAAAGCAACTGGAGTGGTTGACTGGCGTGTCAAGTACAGACCTCCTTTTCTCCCCTCCTAGATGGAGAAGGACCAATCCACCATGGAGTCTGCTCCTCGTGGCTCAATCGGATACAGACCGATGAAGTAGTGCCCTGTTTTGTAAGAGGGTGAGTGGTCCACACGAGGCAAGGGGTGAAAAAGATGGGGTGAGCCCCCTTGGAAGATGAGCTCTTTGCCCTCAATTCTTCTTTGCAAAGCACTAAGGGCGCAGAGAAAATCAGGCTGGATTTGTGAGCAAATGGGTCCCTCTTGGGTGCAAGTTCTTCTGCACTAAAATGGCACTTTCTGGGATTTCACCTCATTTTCTACCCCTCCCTCTCTGGGCGGTATCTCAGCTTGCTGTGGGCAGGGGCGAGGGAAGGAGCATCCTGCTTGGGTTTCACTGGTGTTTTCCATGTGTGCAGGGCGCCCGGGTTCCACCTGCCCCAGGACCCCCAGGTGCCCTGCATCCTCATCGGCCCCGGCACCGGCATCGCCCCTTTCCGGAGCTTCTGGCAGCAGCGGCTTTTTGAAATTCAGCACAAAGGTGGGTTAACGCTTGTTCCTCCTGTTTCTCATCTCAAGCTGTGCTCAGGGACCCTGGGCTGGTGGCGTGGCGATGGGGGTCCAGTCTCCTGCCCGGGCTGTCCCAGCAGAGGCAAAGGGCTTCTTGAAGTGCAAGCTTGGAGGTCAGCCCAAACTCCCCAAACAAACGCCATGAAAATCCTGCTGTAAAAATTTGCAGGTTTTTTATGGCAGTACTATAGTGCTGGCATTGGGTTTTAAAGGTCATTTAATGTGGATTTATGTAAAATATACCTTTTTCACTGATCATCTAGAGCATTTAGGAAAAAAAAGTTTAATATCTCCCCAAAACCTGGCACAAGTGCCCCTGCCGCGTGAACCCCAGGCCGTGCACTGACTCAGGCAGTGCATTACCTCCCCCTTGCTGGTTTTTCCTCCACCCCAGTTTGACCAGGGAAGGCTCCTGGCAGTCTTCTGCAGCACGCTGGGGCTGCTGGCAGATCTGAAGGGAGGCGGCTTGCAGAAAGGGGGGTATCGGTGGTCCCCGGGCTAACTGCTTCCCCCATCTCTCCCCCAGGTCTGAAGCCTTGTCCTATGGTCCTGGTATTTGGCTGCCGGCAGTCCAAGATCGACCACATTTACAAAGAGGAGACGCTCTTTGCCAAAACCCAAGGTGTCTTCAGAGAGCTGTACACAGCCTACTCCCGGGAACCGGACAAACCAAAGGTGCGTGGCGGGCACTGCTCCGGTCCTGGTGCGCCAGCCAGCACGGTGTGGAGGTGCCGGTTCCTCGGCACAGCCGCGGCAGCTCGTGCCCTGGGCTGGGCTGGTCGAGTAAGTGTGCAGGATGGTGCCCTTCCCAGCGCAGCCCCGTTCCCAGGACGCATCCCCATCCCTGCACCAGCCTGAATGCGTGCCCGCATCGCTCAGGCTTTGCCCTGGGGAGCTGCAGCCGGCCTCAGCGGGTGGGAGCGGATGAAGGAGGGGGAAGGCAGGTCATCTCGAGAAGGTGGGCGAGGAGGGGTGTCAGCCGGTGGGGTGGCAAACATCTGGTCCAAATTCCCACCGCCACCTGAGCAGGCCTTGGCAATGATGGTTGGACTCGATGACCTTGTAGGTCCTTTCCAACCTAAATGATTCTATGATTCTATGAATGACATAATACGGTGAAGGTGTGGAAATGCAAGAGCAAAACGATGCTTTGCTGCTTTCCCCAACTCTTTCCTATCGCTGTGGGTGCTGCGAGGTGCAGGCGTCTTCCCCCAAAAGACGCATTGCACCGCAAATTTGCACCGCAAAGCCGGCCGGAGCGTGCAGGTGGATGGGGCCGAGACGCCGTAGTTAATCTCAGCACCCACCTCCTCCTCCTCCTCCTCCCTCAGAAATACGTGCAGGACGTGTTACGGGAGCAGCTGGCCCAAACCGTCTTCAAAGCACTGCAGGAGCAAGGAGGCCACATCTACGTCTGCGGGGATGTCACCATGGCCGGGGACGTCCTCAAGACCGTCCAGCGCATCGTGAGGCAGCAGGGCCAGCTCTCGGTGGAGGAGGCAGGAGCTTTCATCAGCAAGCTGCGGGTGAGCAGCGTCCCCGCCACCAGACACCGCGCCAGCTCCTGCCACGGGCGCTGCAGCTGGTGCCTCCTCCTGCAGAACGGGCAGCACCGAGGAGACGGGTGCTGGGGCAGGGGGTGGGGGGGGGGGAGGATTGCAGCTCCCACCCACGCTGCCTGCACCCAGGCAAGGTCGGGAGCGTGATTTTTCCAAAGCTTTGGGTGCGCGGTGGAAGCCACCTTGCTTCGCAGGAGCTCTGCTGCAGGCTGCAACCCCTCCAGCCCACGCCGGAGTGCTGCGGTGCTGAGCGCTGGGACAAGCTCTTTTGGGCACCCGCGGTAGCCCAGGCAGGGCTTGCTCACTTTGCTTAGCCTCCTCTGCCCCTCCATCACTGCAGCAATCTAGCAGGGCAGTTTGTGGGTCCCCCTCCCCAAATCTCCTCTGTCTGTGTGGCTGGCTGGTTGATGCCCCCGGACAAGGACGTCGCAGCTGAAGCATGAATGAGCTCAGTTTGGGGGACAGGTCCAAGGATGGGTGCTTGAACGGCTCTGCTTCTGCCCAGGAGGATAACTCAGCCCGATCCCTGTGGGACTACCCCTTCTGAACCATGTCCCCGCGCTCCATCCAGGACCTAAGGCAGCCCAGAGACACGTTTTTAGCTGGTTTGCAAGCAAAAGCTCTCGTACACAGGCTGGCCTCGGGCTGCTTCTCCAGGCAGTCCCGGGGTTGGCAGCAGTGGACAAGGTCTAATGCACCAAGCAGCTCCGCCACTGCCCCACAGTGTGACCTTGGGAAGGTCATTTCACCTCCCTGCTTGTTCCTGCCCCACCAGCTCTTGTGACAGGCCCCAGAATATTTGCTGTGTATTTGGCACCTACCCACAGCACGAGAGCTTTCTGCTGCTGCAGCAACACCAGCTGTTTGTAAATACTCTTTTTTTTCTCCCACTGCCCCTCTCCCAACCTCTGTTTCAGGATGACAGCCGGTACCACGAGGATATTTTTGGAGTCACCCTGCGTACGTACGAGGTGACTAACCGCCTTAGATCTGAGTCTATTGCATTCATTGAGGAGAGCAAAAAAGATACGGATGAGTGAGTTGACACGTTTATTTTAACCCCTGCAATCGTCTCCCAAGCGCGTGGGCTGCGGGATGGGGAAGGGAGCTTCTACTTTGTGGTCCTTCTTAGCAGAGGCTGAAGAAAAGGCATTTGATTTTTGCACTGGAACCAGAGGCTGCTGCCTGGCAGTCTCTCCAAAATAGCTGTCACCTGGCTAGGACAAATCCCCCCCCGGCCTTCCCAGGTTCTTGCACCCGCCGTACCGATGTGCTCAGACCTGACAATCCTGTCCAAATGGTGATGCAAAGCAAAAGAGTCCTGCCCGCTGCCTGCCTCTGCTCCCCTGCCAGCAAGCTGGCGGATGCCGGGACGGAAGATTTGCAGGACCAGTGGTGAGGGGTGGCTCTCTCCAGCTCCAGTGCTGGCTGGGGGGGGGCTGGCTGGCTCCAGGGGTGCAGGCAGCATGTACCCACGGTGGGAGAGGTCTCCAGGCTGCTGCATGCCTGGTTAGGAAAGATCTAGAGACTTTTCTTTCCGCTGTTGTAAAAACAACCAAAAGAAGTAAAAAACCTTGACATTTGCTATGTTTGTTTCTGCTCTACCATGTCCTGCCATTTGCTCAGCTCTGTTGTGGTGGGATTTGCCCTGGCTGAGCAGGATTATTTAGGATAAAGGATGGGCAGCTGCCTGGATCTTGCTCCTTGTCCTGGCCCTCGGTAGCCTGGGGTGCAATCCCTTCCCTGCACTCCTGGCTGTGCCCAGTAGCGCCCAGCTGACCCAGAGTGGGTTTCCCAACATCCCTGAGGTTTGGTAGGAATTTTTCTCCAGTGCAGCACATACTCTGGGGTCTGCACTGTATACAGAGTGCCTCAGTTTCCCACCTCTAGGTAGGGGTAAGGGTTACTTACCTGCCCACCTCACCCAGCTGCAAAGGGCTCCGTAAATTCCTGTCTACAACACGGTCAGGGTGCCCAGATGCTCCTCGCTGCTCCCTCTAAGGTCAGCCTTTCTCCCCTTTCCCTTGCAGGGTTTTCTGCTCCTAACTGGACCCTTCGCCCCAAGGGGATGCCAAACCAGTCCCAGCACCTGCTGCCCCCTCCAGCCGGAGGGCACTGGGTTTTGTATTTCACGGACACGGTGGCTCCTTTTCCGTGGGGAACTGCCCATGGAAAGCGCTCTGTCTCTCGTCCTGTTGTTGTGTCCTGATGATGATGATGATGATTTTTATTTCCTTTTCTTTCCTCTTTCTCTTGCTCTTGTCCTGTGGCCGTTTCTTTTCACCCCCTTTCCCTTCCCTGGATTTCCCCACTGAAGTACGATGGCTTTATAACCCGCAGTGGCTCTTAACAGAACTTCCCATTTCTCCTTCTCTCATGAGGGCATTTTGCAGCTGCATGAAATCGCCACCTTCGTGATCATCTGCGTTTTTGGTGTTTTGGGGGAGAGCAGAGGTGGCAGGGGCTGGGCAATGGCTAGGTCTCGTTGCTTGACCAGAGCTGGGGTTCGTTCCCCCCAGGCTCCCCCCTTCCCCAGCTCTGGGCTTGGCTGAATCCTTGCATTTTCATGGCTTTCCTTTGGACTTGTACAGACCTGGGCGTATGCCCGAGGCTGGGGGCAGATGATGTGCAATGCCCTCCTGCCTAAGAAGTTTGTTCCTCCCCAAGCAGCCTGGGTACAAATGTGTCTGTTTCGATCCAAAGGGTGGGGATGGCTCTGATTCACGTGTCGTGATTTCTCCTAAGCGGACCCCGTGCTATGTTTGCCTCCTCCTCTGCTCCCTGTTCCCCTTGAGCCTCTCCTTTTGCTCAGTCCCCACTTTTGCTGGCATGAAAGTCCTCCCACAGAGGAGCAAGCACTGAACACACAGGCTGATGTGTACGCTAGGGAAAAACTCACGGCAATGGCTGCTGCTGGGCCAGGCTGTCCTCCAGAAGGCTTTACAGGAGACGTGCGATCCGCACCCATGATGCTTGTGGGAGAGGTTGAGGGACTGGCTGCATCCCAGAGCTTTGCATGCTGCGACCGTGTCAACCCTCTCCCAGGTGAGACTGGAAAGCTACAAGGATGGGAGAGAAGCGGCTCCAGCCCCAGCTGCAAGTGGCACCTCCTGGTAACAAAGCCTATTCGGAAGGCAGAACTCGGAGAGTTACGGAGGCTCCTGGTCCTCGGTGAGGATGTGTCGACCGAGGACTCTTGAAAGCCCAGAGGACATCAGCTCCACCTTAGCACGGTCTCGTGAGCAGTTCTGGGACAGCAAGCCCCAGCCACTTCCACAACTTCGGGAGCAGAAAGTGCCAGCACGGAGTGACCTGCCTGCCAAGAGAAATACATGTGGCATCTCAGCGGCAAGCCAGTCCCCTCTGTAGGCTCTGCATCACCTGCCAGCGGCACGAGCTGTCTCTGCCGGGACATCTCATGTGAGAAGGGAGGTGAGATCGGCTGCAAAGATGCTGCGTGATTCTGGGCTCTGACATGCTCACACCTCGGCCCTGCTGCAAAAACCTGGCCCCAAAAGCAATCCGTTAGCACGATCACAGAAAGGTATCAGTCCCTTTAACAGAGAAACGCTGTCTGCAAGGTAAAGCATGCATGACCTTGGGTGTCCTTCTTCCTTCTCCTCCCTTCCTCACCCTGAAGAAGGTTTGTCCTCCCTCATTGCCAGGACAACGACAGCAGGGCACAGTTGCAGCTCTTGCTGGAGGCAGGAATATGGGGTTGACATTTTGAGCTGGTAGATGCTCATCCTTTCCTCCTGCCCCTGCTCTGCTGAACTGTGCACTGATGCTTTGGAGCAAAGCACCAAAACCGGCGACAGCAGAGGCTTTGTCCAGGAGCTGCAAGGGTGAGGTTGCTGTCAAGAGGGCTAAGGTTAGCTGCCCTAAGCCAAAGTCAGAAGAAAAAGAGCTGCAAGAGGTTTGCTATTCTTCCAGCCCATGGTTCAAGCCGTGCTGGCTCCCCTGGCCCCAGGCTGTGCAGTAACCCCCCCCCCACCCCCCAGCCAGGACCTCCCGCCCTTTCCTAATGCTTGGCTGGCTGCATCTCCAATGCTGTGACCATCTTCTGCAGCTTTGACTCCCTGAATGCTTGAAGCATCTCCAGCTCAAAATCCAAGAGCAAAAGGCCTCCAGGCACTGGGAGAATTTGAGATCCAGGTCTCAAGTTTTGCTGGTCCCACCAGAGCATCTAGCGTGGCGTAAAACGCGAAGGAATGCTGCCACGGTGTGGCCAGAGCCGAGCTGGCTGGGCTGGAGCAGGGTTTGGAGCCAGGTAGAAGGCCAGGTCTGTGTCACTGCCTGGGGACTTTGTGACTTGGAGGTGAAAGCAGGACAGGACAGAAAAAAGGGAAGCCCATGGTCCACCTCTGTGGGTTGTGCCCTAATCCCAGGGCAGGCAGCGGGGTGGGGGAGCTGGGTCCCTTAGCTGCTGGGATGGGTGAATTTGGGCAGAGGTCCCGTCTGTGGGAGACAACTGCCTGGCCCTACAGCAAGCCTGGCCCTAACCCCCAATCCCATGGCTGCAGAAACAGAGCTAAAGAACAAAAATCAAACTCATCCCCTTCTTCCGGGAAATTTCATTCTGGCTCTAGACTTCGTGCTCTGGTCTTCCTTTTAGTAGAAGGAGCAACGCAACCTGAAGAGGAGGTAGTGCCCAAAGAAATGCCCTTGTCTTCATCCTCTTTCCAGTTCATCCTGTGTTGCTGGCAATTAGTTTTCACCTGTCCTGCTTTCTGCCCCTATCGCTACAACATCTCCCACCTGGAAGTCATATTGCTGCTGGACTCTGTGTCCGAGATGAATTGGCTTGCTCCTCCTGCACCCCAGAGCCTGCCACCTCCATCTCCCCCTTCCAGCTGAGCTGCGCCCCCCTGAGCGAAAACAGCGGGGAAGCACAGCGGAGAAGGGGACGGGGCTGTGCCTTGCCTTCGGTGGGGTCTCTGAAGGGGTCTGTGCCGGGCAGGCAGCCAAAGCCCTCTCAAGTTCAACAGGCGCCGGGTGGGTGAGTCCTGCAGAGCCCTTTGGGAGGGAAATGCTGTTTTAAGGGCAGCCTCCCTGTCTGGCCCTGGACGAAGAAGCACCGTCCCTGCCGTGAAGGTCCACGGAATTAATATGTCCCCCAGGGCTCTGAGCTGCCTCTCTGCTCCCTCTGCCCGAGCAGGACCTCACAAGCCGCACCACTGGGAATTTTGATGCGTTGTTTTTTGTTGCGTCAGTCTCAGACGTCTGAACTTCTCCTTCCTCCCCCTTACCTGCAGGGGCTTCGCGCTCCCCTCGAGCTTAATTTTCTCCCGCAGCGAAGGGGGAAAGAAACGTGTGGATCCGCTTTATCATTCCACAAATGCAGCTCTTTCCACCAGTTGTCTAGACTCTGCTCATCTCGGTGTGACATTTCCGAGGCGTGGGTGTAGCCACAGTATCTCCGGCATGCCCAGACGGCGGAGAGCGAGGTGGGCTTTGCCGCAGACCGGTGCCGTGAGCTGCCTCGGGGTGTCACGCACGGGTGGGTTGTGCCTCTTGGGCGCTCGGTTCACAAATCTACCACCTCCGGGTACCTGCTGCCCGTCCAGGCTCCTGGACAGCCCCCCGCGGCCCCCGCGGCGAGGGGATACTGGACCCGATGGACGCCCAGCCTGATCCAGTGTCCCAGTCCCTCTCCTGGAGGATGTCCACGACCACCACTGCCCGTTTTGAGCAGCTCTGCTCCTTTTCAGTCCCCCGGTGTTAAACACAAAGAGGACCTTCTCTAAACAGATTTGATTTACAAGACACCGTGAAGTGGTTTTTTTTTTCACAAAGGTTTTAATCCATAGGTCTTTCAAACGTCCACAGAAAGTTATTATATGAACTTGAAAACTCTTGGGAAATGGTTCTCTGTTTTCCCAACCTGCTGTGTCCACTAGCAGGGACAAATAAGTTGTTCATTCAGTGCAAGCGTATCTACCGCCTGTGCTGTTGATGACTTCAGAGGTTTCATCTCCCCAGAAGGACTGCCCGCGAGTTTGTTGTTCTTCTATTTATGAAAGACGGCGGGGAAAAAAACGAGACTTCTGTCACGAGGAGTAGACTCGCAAAGATGAAACCTCCACGATCGTTGCTGGGTAGGCCTGAGCTCGTTGCACTAGAGGAACCAGGCCAGTCACATCCACACTGGCCAGAGAAGTGGGGTTGGAGTTCGGGCTGTCCCCGTCCTGTGCCTACGCGTCCCCAGGGGCGAGCGGGGGACTCTGGCTCACGCCGCTCTGGGTGTGAACGGCGCGTCCGCGCACGACTGGCAAACCCGCAGTTGTGTCCTGAGCAAACGTGATCGCAGGAGAGGAGATGGGAAGAGACAGGAGCTGCATGAACCTGTGTCCAGCCTAACCGTGCTTGCTCCTTTACTGTTAGTACGCGACGCCTCTCCCCCCCCGTCCCAGGCTGCAACCCGGGCTCCCTCTACCAATTCCCCCTGGAAATCCCTCCTTTCTCCTTCCCAGCCCCCTCTGCCCAGCCAAAAGGTGCAGCGAGCTGCTCGGCAAGGGCAGGTCCCGGGAATGGCAACGGACTTACAGTGCCTTGTGCTGGGAAGAGACTATTGCACCGGGGTTGCCCTCTCCCGTTCCTGCTCTCTCCGGAGATGCTCCTAACACACAGAGACTGGGGGCTGGGGGGAACAGGTGACTTCATTTTACCAGTGAAATTCTTGGTGGGCAAATTCCCCCTAGGATAATTGAGAGCAAACTTACAGCCCCACTCAGCCGTGCTGTGCGATTAATCTCCCAGCGACGGGGTTTTACGGGTGTATGGAGGTGGTGCAAGGTTAGAGTGCGGGTGCAAACTGGACACCACCTTCTGCAAGCACCACAGGTCTGCCATTACCTACCACATACGTGGAGACGTGTTTTTATTAAGCTGGGGGCGGGGGGGAGAGGGTGTTTGTGCTTGAAGCCTCGTGGACTTGCACCAAGCCCAAGCCAAAGCTGCTGCCTCCCCACTTACGACCACTGAAGCCATTACAGGCCTCTGATTTATACCTGTGGGGAAGCTGCAGTGAGTTCCCAGCACTTTTTGGAAGGAGAATTTTATGCTCAGAACTAAATTTTGTTCCTGCTTTCACTGGGGACCAGTTCTCAGCTTCAGAATTGCTCTGATAACTTTGCAATTGCTTTGATAGCTCCAGAGAGGAGCACAGTCCCTTTACAGAACAGATGGAGACACGTTTTCGGGACCGTGCAACTTTGCTGTAACTCCGTCTTTGTTATAACAATTTCTTCTGCTGTAACAGGAGGAGCAAAATTTGGCCAGTGATGAATGCTCTTGAAAACTATATCCCTGAACTTGGAAAAAATTAGTCTAGAATCCAAGTCCTCCCAGACCCAAAATGCCTTCCACACCCACCGGCTTCAGTGGCACTGGGGATTTCAGCAGCTTGCAGGATCAGGCTTTTACAGCAGCAGCAGCGGCAGCAATTTCATGACGGCGGTATTTTTGCGTGTGTCAATCTGCACTTGCACTTGCCTGCAATGCATGACTCTAGTAATCCATTTGAAATCTACCCTCGACAGGGAGATCTGAGCTCTAGCTTCTTCCATATGGCCGTGTGTATTTAATAAGAAATCAGGGGAGTGGGAAAAAGCTCATGAGATTGCTGCTTTAAAGCACTTGGTTCCAGAAGTAAAACAGACCTTACCAGAGGTCGAAATTGGCTTGACTTTAGCATGGGTACAAGGGCAACTCATGAAATATTTAAGCACTGTAATGCAGATACACCTTTTTCCTGCTGTGCCAGGAATGAAGCAGACTAGAAACTCTTGGCCTCCACCCCTACAGATGTTTGGCTGTGATGGAAGTTTGAGCCGTCGAAATCACAGGGAAAAAAAAAAAAAAAAACAGATTGTGAGTTCATAGCTGAGCAGTTGCAGCTTGTTTAGCAGTGAGAGCGTCTCACCGCGCGGGCTGCCGCTTTTCTGCCTTACTCATCCATGTACCTACCTGGCCAGCTTTCAGGGAGGGAGGAGGGAGGAAGCACTTCCAAAGCAAGAAAATCCAACCTGTGAGCCTTGCCCTGAGAATCCCTCATTTAACGGGAGCCTACAGGCCAAGGCTTTGCAGCTACTCCTCATTACCACAGCGGGGAAGTGGGCAAGACACCAGGGGCTTCTCTTGTATCCCTGGGCCAAAGCTTGCCGAAGCTGTTCCGGGGCTGTGGAAAAACAGAAGTACGGAGCTGGGCTGCGGGTAGACCCCTGATTTGTGGCTTGTTTTTGTTGCTTTGTTTTCACGTGTCGGTTTTGGGCGGGGAAAGCAAACAAAAAGTATATCAAGTTGTTTTGGATTAGATCAAATATTTTGTTCCCACAGTAATTGCTAATGGTGATTTTAAAATTTTCCAAGGGCAACAAAACTGCCTTAATATGTATTCAACTCCAACAAGAGACATTAACACCACTTGCTTCTGAGCCTGCTTTTTTATTTTTCTCTCTGTGTGATTGTGGCGTGGAATCATGTCTTAACAAAATACACTTTACAGTACTCAACAGGATGTCCAGAAACAGAAGACAGTGTTTCAGAATCTCCCCGTGCCCAGCATTGAAGTGATGGCTTTGAAGCCAATGAAATTCAGTGCAAAATCTCCGCTTTGCTAGAATTCTACAAAATAGGCAAATGTCCACTATTCCCAATGTTAAATGTGCTCTGCTGCCTTGAGATGCCTTCGAAAAATCCTGGGATCTGTACGCTGAAAAGAGCTTGAGAATAGGCTCCCTGGTCTGCAGCAGCATCCCCAGCTCTTCTAGAGTGTACACAATTCCCCAGGCAGTAGATGAACAGAGTAAGATGACTTTCAGCCAGGACTCATTGCTTTTTAGATTGCATGTAGTTAGAAACAAGAGTTCTGCCAGCCGCCCAGGGAATTTGATATTCAGTGCCAATTAATTTTTGTAATGGGAACAGGGATTTATTTCCTCAGTTCCCTTAGGCACCTTTGAAAAGCGAAAGCCTCAAAGGTCGGTTTGGATTTTTTTTTAATTTTTTTTCCTGGTGGCCTTTTTCCTGAAAAGCAGTGGTGCCGAGATGAGAAAGGGGACTGGTCTGTGAAGGGTAGCAGCTTTGGAGCAGGCAACTCCCAAACTTCCCATTGCAGAGGTTTTCTAAACTTTTCAGAAATGGGTAAATTCTGCTCTGCTAGACGGGACTCCAACCTCTCGCTGCTTTTGGTCCTCCTGCTCCTTCCTCCCTCCCCTCAGCACCTCCTCATGTCACTGTGCCTTCATTTGGTTTATAAAATGATGCCATGATTTAAGACTGACACATTGTCTTTACTCTCACTTTGCATCCCATAAGACAGGTATGTGTGGAGAGGGGCTTAGCTTATTTTGTAGTTTTTTCGTGTGATCCTAAGGTAGGTTTCTTCTGAGGAGTAAAGGGGTGGGGATAGTGGGAGCAGGAATGAGACGGTGTTGTATTTGATCATACCAGTGCTTTAAGCGGTCAGAAACATGTTTTTCCCCTACCTCTGAGCTCTCGATGCTGCTAAAATCTCTGCCATTCGTACAATGTACTCCAGCCCCCTCTCTCGGACTGACTCTGGCTCTGTTTGCAAGATATCCACATTGTTCTAAAGCATGCACCTCTTTCTGTATAGTTCCAATCTTCTGATTTTATGGAATACTTATGCCTGTTTGCATTACGGTCAAAATAAAAAAGTGAACTAAACTCTAGCAGACCTTGTTCTTCTCTTATATCTTGAGTTTCAATGCTGAAAGGCTTCTCCTGATATCTTGGCCTTGCTCTGGTTCGCTACCTGTAATGCCAGCGCGCTATAAATAGGACGGCGGCGTCAATCAGCACTGTCCATTTATCTGCAAGACAGGGACGCTTTCTTATAAGGTTGCCTGAGTCACAGCATTACATGTTTCCCACCATTTTATACCACTGGGAAAATGCCACAGCCAAGCAAGGAGGGCTGCCTGCACACAATCCAGGGCAACTTTTAACGCTGGAGCTTCAGGAGCGGTACTCCAGGCAGAACCCGGGAGACCGGAGCAAAAAAGAACGGCTGCGTGTGGCCAGGTGAACGAGCCAGAAGTGCGGGCACGGCTTTTTACAGGGGAAGGTAGCGTGCTGCTGCAAGGGGGGAGTAACGTGCCTTTATCGAAACGGGCCCCTTCTCGGGGCTCCCCGAAGAGCAGCGGGGCACGGACGCGATCAGGGCGGAGAGATCCGAAGTCGCCCGCAAGAGGCAGGCGAGAGGACGAAAGGCGTCCACGCGCGGGAGCCAAGGTAACACGGCTGCCGCGTTACCCGATACACGGCGGCGGTTTTGCCTCGGACATCGCCGCAGTGACACCTCAGACGCCGCGGCAGCATGGCCTCAGAGACTGTCATGGCGTGGCCTCAGAGACCATCATGGCGCGGCCTCAGAGGCCGTCATGGCGTGGCCTCAGAGGCTGTCATGGCGTGGCCTCAGTGGCCATCATGGTGTGACCTCAGAGACCATCATGGTGTGACCTCAGACATGGCAGTGGTGTGACCTCAGCCACTGTGGCGGTGTTACCTGAGGCACGGCAGTGGCGTGACCTCAGAAACCATCATGGTGTGGCCTCACAGACCATCATGGTGTGACCTCAGAAACCATCATGGTGTGACCTCAGTGGCCATAACGGTGTGACCTCAGAGACCGTCATGGTGTGACCTCAGTGGCCATGACGGTGTGATCTCAGTGACCACCATGGTGTGACCTCAGAGACCATGATGGTGTGACCTCAGACACGGCAGCGGCGTTGCCTCGCACATCGCCATGTCGTCACCCCAGACGCTGCAGCAGACACCTCGGTGCCGCCTCGCACACCGTGCCGGTGTCACCTCCGCCCCCACCGGGGTGCTACCGCAGACATGGCGGCAGCACTACCTCAGGTGCCGCCGCGGACAATGGCGGCGGGGTTACCTCAGCCAGCCTTTCGGCTCGGCCCCGCCAGGCCCTGTTAGCCCGCGGCAGACGGGCACAAACCACTCGCACCCACCCGGCTCCCTGCAGCCCTCCCCGGCCTTTGGAGGGTCTGGGGGTCCCCAGGCCCGCGTCCCCACCGACCCTGGGGGCTGACACCTCCCCTCGGGGGACAGGCACTTTGCAGACGCTCCCTAGCCCCCGCCGCTGCCCTTGACCCGGAGAGGCGGCGCGCTGCGCTCTGCGCCGCGGCACTTGGCAGACGCTCCCTTAGCGCCTATAAAGGGAAGGCGCCGCGCCGCTCCGCTCTGCGAGGCGGCCGCACTTGGCAGACGCTCCCCGGGCCTTTCCTCCGCCTTCGTTCTGCGCCGGAAGCGGGAGACGCTCCCTAACCCCTCGCTCGGGGAGGGAGGGGGGTCGCCCAGGTAAACATCCAAGATGGCGGCGGCGGCGGCGGAGAACCAGGGCCTGGCGGCGGGCGGGCCGCGGGGCGCGGCGGAGGCCGACGCCGAGGGGATGGGTTTGACGGACCTGCCGGGCGAGTTGCTGGAGCTGATCCTCTGCTGCGACGTGCTGGGAGCCGCCGACATCGGGCGGGTGTCGTGTACCTGCCGCCGGCTGCGTGAGGCGTGCCAGCCCCGCGGCAAGGTGTGGCGGGAACGCTTCCGCCTCAGGTGGGCACGGTACGGCCCGGCCCGGCCTGCCGGGGGGGGCTGCGCTGGCTGGATGCGGCTTGGCGAGGGACAGCGAGGGCTTCCCGCGTGTCTCCTCAGCGCCCCGGGGCCCTGGGGGGGGGGGCGGCCCTGTCAGCGCAGGCCGGGCCCCAGCCCGAGGGGTTCGGCTGGCACCGGGGACGGTGGGGCCTGGGAGGGCCTGGGAGCTCCTGGGGAGGTGGAAGTGCCCCTTCCCCACCCCTATCCTATCCCATCCCTGTCTGTCATCTGTTCCCGGGTCGGCAAGGTGCGTGCTGAGCCCCTCGTGGGTTGGACGAGCTCTGCAGCTTTCTGCTGTGTATCTCACAGCTGGAAACGTGGGTGTCCTTCCCGAGCAGGGATGGCAGGGGCTGTTGCAAGGCTGCTCCCCCTCCCTAAATCCCAGGGCGTGGGACCAGGCTGAGCCTGCCGCTCGGGGGAGATCCGGCTTTGCGGCCCCTTCCACAACTGGGCCCTTGGGTTCCCTGCAGTCCCCAGGTCCACCCTGGGGTCTGGGTCCACCCTGGGGTCTGGCAGCAGTGCAGACGTAGGGCCACAGGAGGCTGTCGTTTGGCCTCCCTGGCCCTGCTAGCAGCTTCCAAAGCAACCGCCGAGACTTGTCCTGTTGCAGGGCTAATGCCTTCCAGCAAAGAGAGCTGTTTATTTGTAGTGCTTTTTGGGAGAGCTATTTTCACAGAAGCCAAAATCCTTTGCTTTGACTTTTGCTGCTTGTGAGTTTAGCTTCCCCCCCCAAGGCTGTCACAAGGTACCTGATGAGGGCATAGCTGTGTTGTAATCGGGGAGACTGTTAACACTTTTAGCTGGGAATAAAACGTGAGTGTGGTATTGCTTGTGCTGCGCTGGTTTCAGCAGTTCTAGAAACAGCACTCCTTTGCCGGGGCCGCCAACCTATCTAGAATAGGGCATGCTCATCTGCTACCTGGTTTTGTCTGGGTTTTGGCACCAAAAGTAGCAAAAGTAGCAATATTGCGCGCTCTAATTGCCAGTTGGCTTCTAAAATTTAGCATGGCTCAAATGAGAGGGTTATTCTCTTTTCATGGGTGAAAAAGGCTACTGAACAATTACAGCTTTCCCAATTCGCTGAGCTATGGCTTGGGATGGCTGGCCAGATACTTTCACCAATTCAGTGGCTCTAATTTGTGAAGCAAATGTGAAAGTTTAAAAGTGGTTGAGATCCAACAGCTGAAATTGGATGTAGTAGGTGATTAGCACATGCTGCTGTCCTCCCTGTCTTTGATAATAGAACTTTTGGCAGGAGTTTGCACGTTGACCTTGTCCTGGCTGGATTCCATTGTGAGTAATTGCACTTTATCTTCCTAAAATTTTCATTGTCATTTCAACCCAAGAAATTATTCTCTCTCATCCTGAAATAAACAATTGTAATTGTTATTATGACGTGGCTGCATTTCAGTGGTAGATGAATGTCTAGAGATCCATCAGGAAGAGAGGTTGTTATGTAATGTGAAGTTATTTGGTTAGTCTTTGACTTTGTTTTGCAACTGCAGTTGCAGTGTAGTTTTATTATTAAGTGGTAGTAAAATATCTTCCATGTGTGGACGGACATAACTGCATTTCGGTCAGTTGGTAATAATTTTTATACAGAAGTAGTACTTTAAACATTTGGCATTCTCTCTATTTAGAAAGGTAAAAATATAGAGATAGATGAAAGTGTGTGTGTGTGTGTATGTACATATATATATATATATGACCTGAAAAGAACCTAAGGCAATCCATGTAGCTTAAGGAAAATGTTTTGTAAAAAACAGTAATAATTAACAGAATTTCAAAATGTGAAATAAACCCCTCTGTAAATTACAAGAGGCCCTTCTCTGGGCTTTCTTTCCCATGCTGTCCAGAATATTTCTATCTGTGCTGATTCTTCTTCATGTTTCATAAACAAATGATCATGGTATCTTCAGAACAGTCATGGGTATTGCTGCGCTGGCATGTATTTTATTGCACAGGGCTGCGTTGTTGCAGCACGTGCCCGCTTTATTAGAAAAGGTGCTGCTGCTAATAGCCTCCAAAACGTTAACCTGAAGTTAGGTTTTTAGTTGAACCTTGAAACACTTCTTAGTAAGCTGTGGAATATGTTTTAGCTTTTGGACTTTTAGACTCAGTAGTGCAGGTACAGTTTTCTTTTACATGAAAGGTGTGGGATGGGTTAAATAATTCTTTCTTGTATTAAAAAAGAACTGCAAAAGCATTCAGCTGTCACAGTTTGACTTCAGAATTCTGTTTTCCTCCAGTAGACATTGCCACCCGCAAGGGCAATAGAGGGAGCCCTGTTTTGTGCATCCTTTTAAGTAGTAGGAGGAACACAGGACAGTGAATTCTCATTTTATTAGATGACACGTTAGCTTACATGTGATACGTCTTCAGAATGGCAAACTTTGTTTTTATTATAAAACTCTGCCTCTCTTCTACTAATGTGATACCTGTTTTTATCTTGCAAAGCTCTAGAGGAAATCTCAAAAGTGTTTAGGATGTTTAGATATTGAAATACCTGGAGTATGAACCTTTGAAGGTTTCATGTTGGCAGGCTTCAGGAGAGCTTATTTCTAAATAGCCATTAATATGCAGATGAAATCAGTTGGATCTATACTTTGATGTTTGAGTCAGTCATTGGATTAATTTATACAATTACATTTAAAGTTGTACCGTCTCCTGGCAGTGTCTCAGCTCCTTAAGTCACATGGTTACAATAAACAACATTTTGCAGTTCTGGAGGTTCTCAGTGATGTTGAGATACTAATGAACCTGTTCACTTATATCTTGTTGTGCAGGTGGCCATCGCTGCTGAAATACTATAGCCACACAGACAGTGTTAGCTGGCTTGAAGAATACAAAGCACGGCACAATGCTGGTCTAGAAGCCCGGAGAATTGTAGCTTCGTTCTCCAAAAGGTTCTTTTCAGAACATGTAAGTCGTCTTCTCTACGTATGTGCAACAGCCTAGCTACTTGTTCAGTACTTTTTATTAGTTTGTCTTTCTTCTTTCTTCACATCTTTTCAACTATGCAGTCGGAAGGTTTGTATATCCTTACTTTGTGTGAAAATGCTAGATCACCAGCCAAAAGGGGAGAGATGGTTCAAAATCCAAAGGTGCGACCTGCAGAGTCCGAGGTGCACTCTGCATATTGTATTCAGCTATTGCTGCTGCAGCTTTAAAATCTTTGCTCATTGCTACATGTTCAGACCTGGCTCTGGAAACTTCTGAAGGACTGATAGTTTATTGACACATACCACGGCCTATGAATTTATCTCACTGTAGATCTTGTGCAAGGATGCGTTCTGTGAGTTGTCAGAAGTCATTTGAAAACAGGACCAAGGCGCAATAGGTTCACTGAATTAGAAAGTATATTATTTAAGTTCTTTACCTGGCCACGACACCAAAATGCTTTTGCATTCAGTGTGAAAAAGGTGAAGATGTAGTCTCTCGGAGACTTACCTGCGCGTGGACTAACAGTTATTTCATTGTCTGTTTGCTTAGTTGATGGCTGTGGGTTTTGGCTAGCTGTACCATTTGGGTCAAGCTGAAATTCTGTGAAATAGCCATAAATGCTGCTTGTAACTTTGGCTGGATTAAAAAGGTCAACCTTCTGTGGCTCCTTTGTGAATATGTTGTGGTCCAGTAGAGAATTCCTCTAAGATACAGGAGACCCATGTTGAAATCCTCTTTTTTAAGCAAAGGTTGGCACCTAGGTTTTTACACCTGGAGAGAAAGGCCATGGGTCCAGTAGAGTGTTTGAAGATGCATATCTCTTAGCTGTTCTTTTTGAATGCTTCCACAGTAGTTGCAGCAGATAGACATTTGACCATGGAGAGATATGTGTCAGAGCATTAACCAGGGGCAGAGGCTCCTGGATTCCTACTCTTTTAATCACATATGCAAAGAGTACTGAGAGCCTATTCAGCAATACCTGAAGGCATAATAATGAGGATTATCTCCTGTGGGGCTAGAAACTGCAGCTTGATTCCCTGCTGAGAATTGAGGGGAAGAGACTTTCAACCCAGTTCTGCTAGATCCTGCAGAGTGCCTGCTTAGATACCGTGTGATGGGAATCATTTTTTCCTTACTGTATTAGCCCATGTCCTATACCGAAAAGCTTGAAAGCAAACAGATTTCTTACAGTTCAACCAAAGTTGATAAAAGAATTCCGTAAGAAGACAGCTCTTCTGAATAGAGGTATGTAAGTGACTGTTTCAAAAAATGAAGGCTCCTGCTCCTTCATTCCTTCCCCCGGGACCAGTCTTCTACATGGGGGAGCATACATAGAGGTTCAGTCAACCACAGACAAAAGCTGATTCCACCTTAAAATTACTTTCAGCTTGGGCCCAGCCTGTGTAAGATCTGGTATGCTTGTGCTGGTCCATACACCCACTGTAGGAGCCCTGAATGCTGTAGTAGTTAGCTCAAATAGCTGTAGGGTGCTACTGGGGCTCTCGGTGGATCCTTGTAAAGAATCCATGGAGCAGAGACTCTGAATATGTGGTGAGCTGGACATTTTTAAGATCCTACATAAATTTAAAAAAATAGAACAAAATTGGTTTTGAGACTTTTTATGAAATTATGTTCTTTTTGGAAGAATCTGTTGTGCTCTGCATAACTCATTGTCTGGTTTGACAGGTCCCCTGTGATGGATTCAGTGACATTGAGACTCTTGGGTGCCCAAGTCATTTTTTTGAGGATGAGCTGATGTGTATCCTTAACATGGAAGGAAGGTAAGAAAGAAAGGGGTTAGAAATGGAAGGGATTTTTTCCCCTTTCACTGGTTAGAGGAGAACGGTACTGTGGTGGATGCCTGATCTCAGCTTCTGTCCTTTTGTCACTCTCGTAAAACATCCCCAGGCTTACCAAGGCTGGGAAGTATTGCTGTGTGTTTAATTTCAGAATGAATTTAATTTCCCAGAAGAAACCATGTAAACTATTCTACAAGAAGGCGGTCCTCTGGCTTTGTGTTGCTGTTTGTTGCTTGTTTCTTTGCCAGTTCATGACATCTCTTGGTACATGTTCCATGTACCCTCTTCTCTGCAGTAGTTTTGGCTTAAGGAGTTCCCATTCTCATGTTTGTGTTTTATTTAAACCTGGATCAGTTTGCTGAACTGATTTGCAGGATGAGGCCGCAGCACTGGAGGGAAGCAGGAATACTCAGTGAGGTTTGCCACCATGAATCCCTGTATCATGAAACTAGAGCTTTTTTTTTTTTATTTCCCTCTTCTTGTTGCTTTTCTTAGTTGTAGTAGTTTGGTACAATTTTTGTGCCCAAATAAGTAACTGAGTTTAATTCAGTCACTGCAAAATTTGCAGTTATGTAAAGTATCCAGACAGGTGAAATGCCAAGCAGGTGAATAAAACTTCTGGTTTGCATCTGCCTAGCTATTCTCATCACCATGGTTAGCACTGAGCAAGATAAGTCACTGCTTTACTTGAAAGTTTCTCTGCAGGTAGCATATAAACCATGCTGATTTTGCTGTGATACAAAGCAGCAATAGATTGCTCTTAATGGAGTCTAATAGCCTTGATTAAAGGGACTGTTAGTAGAGCTTGAAAAAACGTAACCGGAATGGCAATCATCTCATTTTTGCTTTTTCACATCCATTTTATTACCTTCTCTATTTGAACTGGGACTAAACATCTCTCATTTGACAACTGGTTAAAAAGCTTTTGAGCCTTTGCACTGGCCAAATGCCTCCCCATAAAGCGGAATTGATGCTAATTACACCCTGATTAAGCTGCAGTCATTGCCATTCAGGAGCATTAGGCTAAATCATTTCCCTGGAAGATGTCCCAATAAAGCCGTTGTCCCTATTGAGCATCCCAATTTATTGGAAGAGGATAGTGTTATGATGTTTGATTGTTCTCCTGTCCAGTAGGATAGAGAAGGCTGATTTGACCTGCAATCCGGAGGAGAGGGAATGTAAGCAGGGAAAGAGGGTTTTTACTGAAGAAGGAAACTGGACTCCTTTTAAACACATGGCAAGAGCAGAGCCTGGGAATCAGCAGAATTCTCCCTTTGGGTTTTTTGGGGGGCCAGGGCTTTGTGCCGTTCCTAACTATTTGGTGTAAAAGTGCTCAGTGAGGCACTGGGTAACCCATTGCTAAAGGCCAGGGCTTGCTTAGATGCATGTGATTTAACTGCCTCTGAACTGGTCTGTCATATTTCAGGTGAACCCTTCAAACCTTACCTGGATAGTGACCAGCTCTTGTTTATTCTTGTGCCCTCTGCCTTCACTCGTTAATTTAGAAAGTGAAGGGGGCTTTACTATAAGAGGTGTAAGGTTTTGGATTGTGTGATCTGTGGACCAACTGTTGATCTGTTCCTGCCTTTTCAGAGCAACAGAGGTGTTTTTCCTCTGGGGAATCTTTTTTTTTTTTTTTTTTGAATACTATTGGACCTACATTCATGTCCCTCATCAATTTATTTTTAATGGTGAGAGGATACTTCAAGATTGATTCTGGAGAGATCCAGTCAGACAGAGGGTGATGTTTTATGAGTAAAAAATAGGATTTTAGTCAGATATTCCTGAGCTACTTTAATTAGGATCTGTGTTGATTCCCATGATACTTTATCTTCTCAAAATTATATACTGGTGATAGGATAAAAATTGGGGATGATAGCGGCAATGTTTTGCCAGTGTCTTATATTGTGGTTTTTGATGACAAATTTCCTATTAACATTTACCTTTTTGGTTGACTCTTCAGTGATAGTGGTGTTCTCAGACTTGTTTAGAAAAGGAATAGTCTAAACTGTAAACCTATATTCACTGGAAAAGTTAAGTCAAATGCTCACGCTTAAATTGTTTGTTTAGGGCAATACTATTCTTTGTATTCATATGTGCAGGAAAGGTCTCACATGGAAGTACTATGCAAAGAAAATTCTATACTTCCTACGGCAACAGAATATATTAAAAAATCTGAAGGAGTATCTTCAACGCCCAACTGATCAGCAGTCATTTTTGGAGGGTAAGTCTTTGGCAGAAATCCCATGTAGAGCACCTAATGACAGCTTTCTATCGTTGTCTTACTTGGAAAGAGCCTTCCTTGCTTATATTTCCAACTAGCCCTTGGACAATGACTCAGAATTAAGTTTGGATTTTTAATGTGCCTGAAATCCTTAAAATCTTGCCGTAGTTGTGTAGTGTTGCATCAATGTCAGGATTACATTAGCTTCTGTCAGTGCTGTATGCTTGAATAATTGCCTATGGACAGATGAGCTGAAAAACAATGAAGAAAATGTTAAAACACTTGCATTTGAATCTTGAACAGTATATTGAGGAAATCAGCAGTAGCTCAGCATCCTAATTAGCTGACATTGCAGAAGCATTTTAACTGTGGCCCATGGGCTGAATGTGGCTTAATAGACCAACTGATCTGATTTTGAGTCAGCTCCCTATTATCTCCTTTCCCAAGAGCTTCTCGGATAAGGGCAAGGAACAAGCTGTGGGCAGGGGGAATTGTTGCAGCTCATAGCCTGTGTGCTGGCCGTGGCTTTCTCGAGAGCTGTCTGACCGCTGGACCATTGAAGCTGTGCAGTGTAGAGCTGGGGAATGGACAGAAGTCCAGTCACATGGTGGGAAGGCACATGCACCTGATATGAAGAAAGAAAAGGCTTTTCTGCAGTTCATGTCCTCTGGTGGATTATTCTTCTCTTCAAGTTTCCTATAGAGAAGATAGTTTTCTGAATGGATCAAAAGCTGCCAGTGTCTGTATGAGAGTCCCTAACTCTTGGTATATGCCTCAAAACTGTCATACAAAATTGTTTCTTAACGCCAAAGCTGGTATTTGTTAGTGGCAATAGACTTTCAAAAAGGGACTGTGTTAGGGCAAGAAGGGAAAGCCGAAAGTGGCATTTCCTGAAAACAACTGAGACAGTTAATTATGTGACCTAATCTTGTGGGTCACAAATACATGCATTTGTCTGCCATAGAGGTACTATTAGAGCACCAAGAGGTAGTTTTTTTTGTGAAGTTTCACTTGGTCAGCGTGGGAAACACTTTGAGTTGGGGAGACATGGCTTGGGGCTCTGCTGAAATCCTTGAATACAGGCCTGTCAGGGATGTGCTAACAAAGAAGCGTAGGAAGCTGGAAGAGGTATGATCCATGCAAAATTCTTGCAGGTGAATACAGTTGATTCCAAAGGTTGAACAATATGGAGGCTTTGGAAAGAGCAGTGGTGACAAGATGACAGGGAGAAGATTCTGAGAAAGGGCTACTTTTTTCCTGCAGAAGTTTGACTGAAGAGGCTTGGGCAGAAGGAAAATGAAAATCTGTTCTGTTGTAGTGGATTTTTGACATGAAGATGGAGAGCAGGTGTGGAAGAGAAAGATGAATGTAGCAGAAGAGGGAATGATGAGGAAGAATGATAGCTGTGGAGGATATGACAGGAAGAAATCAGAACTGAAGCAGAAGTGAAGTTGAGATTGTTTCAGGCTCTGAATAAAAAACATCTTAAGTTGGGAGGATGCCAGGAGATGCAGTGTGACCGGAGAGCTGGCTGGTTAAGCCTGGTCTAGCAGCATACCTTCTCAATATACAAATCTATTGCTTTCTCTTTCAAGGTGGCGGAGAGGGGAATACTGAATTTAATTGGTATTTTATCATGTCAGCTTATTCTTTGCATTTTATGTGATAAATCCAATGTATGACTGCAGATTTTAAAAGGAAAGCTCTCATGTTCTGCTGCAATTGCTTGCTGCATGCCTGGCATTTAGAGTAGGTAAAACTACGCAAAGAAAAAACTGAAGTCCTGTTTCTTATATAGTTTGTTTTTTCCAGGTGCTGTGTTAATTGATCAATACTGTAACCCGCTGTCAGACATCTGCTTAAAAAGTGTCCAGGCACAGGTGGATGATATCGCAGATAAAGTGCGCAAAGTCCTGCGGACGAAAAATCCAAGGCACCCCAGCTTGGCTTCCAAGGCAGGTACTGTACAGAAACATATGCTTTACTGCAGAGCATTTCTGCAAGTCTAGATACAGGCAGACAAGGTGAAACAGCTGTTGAGTTATTGCAGCCTAAAGAGTTGTTGTTCTTTATCCCCTGGCAAGTGTATTCTGACATTTGCTTAAGCCATCATTCAGGAAACAGCAGTTTGTTCGTCCACAGGGACTCGATAGCCCAGGGTTGTCAGTCCATCTGATGCTGTCTAAGCAAAAAGAATTGGGAGGGGAATTCTTTCTTCTTTTTTTTCCCCATTTGTCCCCGAAGTCTTAAGTAGTCCTGACATCTGTACCAGAGCTGTGGGACAGGGGATAGACCTCTTGCCTTCTGCAAGTCTCAAAGACAGCAGCAATAGAAAAGGTATGTGCTTTAATACCTCCAAAGGTCAGGCAGCATCTTGCTGCTTCTTTTTAAGCACTATCTAATGTTTGCCATCTTTCAAAGAGAGAATGAGCAGTCTGCCTGTATCTGTGTTCTGGGGTGGCCAAGCTGTGACTCGAGCAGTGAAAGCACACTTCCCATGCCTGGGCAGCCTGACATGTCCAGCTGCAGCGCTGTGCTGGCACAGGGTGGGTAGGATCCAGTCCTCCAGCTGCAGAAGGAAGCGCGTTGCACAGCTGAGGTGCAGGGCAATCCACAGAGCCAGGACACGTTGTGAGTGGAGCCCTAGGGCACTGCCACGGACAACTCCAGCCAGTCTCTTGACTATCTGAATTGAGAAGAGTCTCTTGTGTTCTCAGTCGGTATGAAGAATTTTGGTATAAGTTTTGTTGCATAAAGGTGAAGTACACTTGTTTTCTCAGTCTTCATTTCTTTGGGTGTCTTTTTAGGAGAGGTCCTGGTTCCAGAAGTGGAGCTTCAGCGGCAGGTACTTGATGCTATGAATTGTGTCCTATATGAGCAGTTAAAATACAAAGGAAACGAGCTGGATTACTATAACTCCCTGAATTCATACATTCACCAGGTATGTGTATGGTAGGCAAAAACTAGAAGGCTGCAAGGCTTGAGACATTCTTTTTGTGGTGTTTATTTGTCCAAATGTAGTCAGGCAAATAATTCTCTCTGAAGAAAAATTTGCTATAAGGTCAATAGGATGTCATCTTTTAGTCTGTATTCTGTCAAGTTGGTGTATTTTCATTTGTGGAATCAAACCTTGGGAGTTTGTGTTTTTCTTGATATCCCACATGTTTTTATCCCATTTTTATCCCCCAGGTTTTGATCCGCAGGACAGGAATTCCCATCAGTTTGTCTGTGCTTTATTTAACAATTGCCAGGCAGTTGGGAGTCAAACTTGAACCAGTCAACTTCCCTAGCCATTTTCTACTACGATGGTGTCAAGGAAAAGAAGGGTAAGTGACCTGCTGAATTTTGAAGTTGTCTCCACAGAAATAAAAGCCAGAAAGCATTTACAACAGCTGCAGACCTACACCAGAATGTTTCATTATTTTCCATCTGTAATTATAACCTATACTGAGGAAAAGATCAGACCTCTAAAAAAGTTTTCCCAGAGCTCAGCTTCGCTGCTGCTGAATGGTAACAGAGTGTGAAATAATAGTAACCATGAGGTAATGTTTCTCTTACTTGAGAAAAGAAGAAAAAAGGTGCTGATTTCACTTACCCTTTCATACGGAACAGTTGCTAGAGGCCACTGCTGTTGTTCTGTGCACTCATTTAATGCTCTGAGTCAGTGCAGAATACATCTTTGACCAGATCATGATCAATTTACAGAAATCTGTATTTTGTGAATGACATCAGCAGTCAAATTCAGAGCGATGGTTTTGTCTATATGTACCCCTTTCAGCACTAGGCTTCAGGTGCCATATGCGTGGGCCCTGTTACACTTTCCAATGCAGTGTCATAATATAATCTAGCAGTAGATACAGCAAACTGAAAATATCTGAAGGAAAGAACTGACATGATGGAGTAAAAAGTCCCCTTAGTTTCTCTGTCCTTTCCCTTGTATGTTTATGTGAAAAAGAAGCTAGGAGGAGCGAGAAGGTACCAGGTAATTGATCTTTTTAGGAGGGAGCTGAGGTATGAATGACACTTGTTTTACAAACAAGCTTGAAAGTGCTGAGGGAAGAACAGAAATAGGTAGTCCTGCTTTACCATGAGACCCATCATCACAATTTAGTTTCCTTGTTGTTTCATTAGAAGCACAGATATTTTTGACTACACCTACATTGACGCCTTTGGGAAGGGGAAGCAGCTGACAGTGAAGGAGTGTGAGTACCTTATTGGCCACCATGTGACAGAGGAGTTCTATGGAGTGGTGACTTCAAAAGAGGTCTTGCAGCGTATGGTGGGAAATCTCCTAAACCTTGGCAAACGGTGAGTTGAGGATCATCTGGTCTATAAGGCCTGTGGAGAAAAGGGCCCAGAGTATACTGTCTGTATATCCAGTACTGCTTCTTCACAGTATTTGAGGGAGTGCTTTAAAAAGGTGTCAGTCACCCAGGGGATCTTGAAAATACTGTATGTCACGTTGCATTGTCTAGTTGCTTTTAATCACTTGCAACAGCATTGTGTGGAAACAATATTTAGTAAAACTAGTTCCCCACGAGAAAATGGATAGATTTTTTTTGTCCTTTGTGAAAAGCTGGTAGGGACTGTCCACCATTCCCTTAAGAACAGGGACCTTTGTTATGATCTGCTAAGCACAACCCACTGCTTACATGAGCAGTTTCAAAGGTACTGTTGGTTTGTAGAAAATCTGGTTTTATTTTCAAATGCCTGTGATAATCACTTTCCAAGTAGTCATAGACAGAAATCACAGAGTGAAAGGGTTGCTTTAGGTGTAATTAAGCTAGGGGAACAAAAGCAGTTTTCAAAAGGAAGTGGCTTGGAGAGTGAATTCTCTGTAGGACTATTTAACCAAGTAGAATACAAGTGAAGTGGGAGGGTGGAGTCCAGTCATCAGCTGTATAGTGTTTTTTTTCCTTCTGAGCAGGCTGCTGGATGTGATGAGTGACAGTCAGTGCCAGAGTCACTCTTACTGAATGAGCGTGCCTGTACATGTAGCGTCATTTCTGGTGACTATCCCTGTGCATCGGAGTACTGGGGATAGGGGTTGAAGAGCTAGCCTTACAATTGAGTTTCTTTTTTACTGGCAGAGAAAGCACTGATCAGTCTTACCAACTCTTGAGAGACTCGTTGGATCTATACCTGGCCATGTATCCGGACAATGTGCAGCATCTAATGCTCCAGGCTAGGTTATACTTCCACCTGGGAATCTGGCCAGAAAAGGTACCTTGCCACTTGCTTGTATGTTTTCTGGTAGTCTAAGTGCTATTAACACTAGTCTATTGATTTTTGGACTATGTCAGCTTGCATTACAGTCTGCCACAAGTTGTTTCAGTAATAAATGCAACTGAACGAGTTATCACGTTTCAGAGAATCAATTTCTACTATATGAAGCAGGGAAAAGAGGATGATTCTTGCTTGCTTGCCTAGGGGAGACTTGTGAGCAGCCTTGAGTCTGAGTCATAATTTATGATTTATGGCCCAAGTTTGACAGCTTATCTTGCAACCAGTAGTGTGGACTTCCAGTTGAAAGTTATAAGAACATTCTGTTTTGTTTATGCCTAGATTGTGGTAGTGGTGGTAAAACCCTTCCTGGACTCATGTAGAAGGAGCAATTACCTTATCAGAAAACTTGTAGGAAGTTATCTTTTATAAATACAAACAAACTTTAGCCACACAGTGGCTCTTGTGAAAAAGCAACTTAATATTCCTGTCCTTGGGATTCTTTTTTAATATCACCTTTAGCATAACATCTTGAGTCCTACTATCTTGTGAATGTGGGAAAGAAGGTGCCAAGACTTACAGGTTGTCTGAGTTGTCTAGATCATCCACGTCCTTCACTGAATCATCGGAAGGCACAAGGAAGAAGCGTGTAACTCAGTTTTATTTCTTTAGTGTGTCACTACAGCAAAGAGGTGTTCCCTAGTCAAAATTTCCTGTACTACTTTAGTGAAGCTAACACACTTGGGCAATGCCCATGCCATTTCCAAATGCGAGGTTTGGATGAGGTGGCAGAAGTATTTGGTTGGACAGCTGGGCAGATCACAAAGCTTTTTCCACCAAATTAACTGCAGTGTAGGACCTCTGAAGAAGCTGCCTTCCTTTTGAAGAACAAACTGTGCTAAGCATGCTGTTCCTCTTTTACAGCAGCAAGTTTTAGGGTTGCCACAGAAAAAACCAGCACAAACTAAGAAATTGTGTATGGGGGGGACTGCTGAGCTGAAATGGCAACCGTATGTGCATAGAGGACAGCTAAATGAAACACCGAAGGATCTTCCTTCCCCTTTCTGACATTCAGCAGCGTCTTTGTAAGGCACCAAAGCTTTACATACTTGTGTTTTACTGCCCTTCAGAACAAATAACACAACCCCATGGCTGAGTGTTACATGTAGTTTCTCTGCACTACATTGCCAGATGCAATGAAAATGTGCAAATTTGGACTTTCCAGTATGGTGTCCTCATACGCATCCAGTCATTCCAGGCTATTGGATAGGTTTGTAGCTAGCCAGAGAGAATGCTCTATGCCTGATAGAATAGAAGATAACAGATTTAATAGAGGTCTGCCAGATTTATGGAAAATGGTACAAAATCTTAAAAGTCAAGCAGAACTACACAGAATGTTGTCCTAAGTGTTTGCAAATAACAGTAAATGAAATTGCCAAGAATCTAGCACAGTGACCATAGCTGCCAGAGGCCTTCCCCTTTCTGTAGGATTTCTCAGGATTTTCACATCCTTAAGATGCCAGCCAGAGAATTAAGGTGGCCAAGAAGCCTCAGCTCTGTTTCTTCTTATACCTAATTACTCATTTGTTCTTCTTCTGAATTCATTTTCTTCACCTTGTGGCTGATGTTCATGTTCAGTAGCCTGAGATTTCTATTCCACTTCTGCTGCTGCTCCGAACTTAAAGTGACCAAAACTTCCAGCGTGTGATCAAGGAGACAATCCCTTTGTCAGGTGCTAAAGTGCGTCAGATTTTTGAAACTGTGGCAGCGCTTAAGGTATTTGATGTTGGGACAGATGTATCTGTCTCTTCCCAACCTGTTTAGGCAACAGTTTTGGTAAGAGCAAGAAAGGAGAGGAAAAAAAAAAGTAAAACTTGCATTGCCTGCCTCTAACAAACTTGGCAGCAGATGCTCTGATAGTGTGCCAGAGGGTGTTGGTAGGCTGGTATTCTGGATCTACAGGGTTTGCTGCTTTGAGAGCACATTTAAAGTTAGCGTTTTTCAGTCATCCTGAGACAAGCAGGTTCTCTCTTGTCCACTATTACATGGTATAGCATCATAGAGGTTATTTGTGTTTCCTTCTGTGCTGCCGTATTTTTTCTCTGCCAGGCTCCCACAGACATGCTGAGGAACTCTTTTAAACTAAAATGTTTGTTCTCAAGTACAGCAGAATTCATCTGGAATCAGTTCGTAGCAGCAGTTTGAGAGACTAGGAACAGTATTCTCTTTGCATTTTAGAAACCTTGAAACAGTCTCGTCAATGCCCTGTGGTCGCAAAATGTGATGCAATTAGCTTGTATGACTTCGTTTAAAGGAGTTACTGTGCTCAGCAGTGCCCTTCCTTAGAAGTCAGGAGCTAAACAGAAAAGGAGAGGACTGTTGCAATTTCTGCAGGCTAAGCAAGTGTGAAGAACTCCTTGGGAGTGTGTAGCCAGAGCAAAGATTCTCAGTCCTGTGTGGAAAACTCGTGGTGGACCTCTAGGCCTGGGTGCTTAGACCCAGATAATTTGAGAAATGTATCTGTATATAAAGTGTTGGACTGCTGTAAGGACTTGTTCTGAATCTGTCTTTGTGTTTTGGTTGCTGAAGGTTCTGGACATACTGCAGCATATTCAAGCTTTGGACCCATCTCAGCATGGGGCTGTCGGGTACTTAGTTCAACATACCCTAGAGCATATTGAGCGCCGAAAGGAGGAGGTGGGACCTGAGGTGAAGCACCGTTCAGATGAGAAGCACAAAGAGGTCTGCTTTTCGATCGGGCTGATTATGAAACACAAGAGGTGAGCTCTTCAAAAGCTTCCCCACAGCAGGCCGTACTGTAGCAACGAGTGCCAAAGTGTTTGTTCCGACAGTAATGAGACGTGGGTTTATCTGCCAAGGAGGTACCTGGAATGGAAAATGCCAGGCACGTGCATCTATGCCATGGACCTTGCAGAAAAATGGGAGCAGCTCTGCCTGTCCTTTGAGAGAGCGAGTGTATTCACTGCTGTTTGCTTGCAGAGAGAAGTTTGTGAGGTGACTTGTCACAGTCATCATATATCATGCAGCTAAAATTTCCACAGCCCAGGGCCCTCAAAGAAACATCAGTAATCAATTAATGAGGAACCGTGGAACAGAATTGACTTCAAAAAAGATTGTAAGATACCTAAGAGAGCTTATGAATCTTCCCTGTGCTATTATTACCCGCTCTTCCTGTTCCTGTCTGTAGCACTCTGCCAGAATGACATGCCAGCACTGCGTTGCTTCGGCCAACTCAACAAGACATCTGGAGCATATTTTAAGGGCGTCAGCAGTGACAGCTGTAATACCTCATGATTAATTGCATAAATAATCTGAAAATAATGATGGCTTTGTTTCTGGGAGTTCAGTACTGGGATTACCATCTCTGTGCAATGGGCACAGAAGTAATTGCACAACATAGTATGATAGTTGATTCTCTTCCTGTTTCTTGTTTCCTGTTCTCCCGGTTGCTGAGTTCCAGTCTCTTTCCCATTTTCATTTCTTGCTCACCTTTGGTTTTCCTTTGTCCTCAGCTGTTTGCTCCTGACTATTTATCCAGTTGCTCCTAGTCATTTCCCTCCACCTCAAAATACACACATGTACACACACAATCTTTTCGAATTAATCTTTTTTTCCTCTTGTCCTCTCCTCCTTGTGCCAACTCACAGGAGGCTCCTATCCTGTTTGTGCTATAGTAGTCTTGAGGAAAAAGAGCTGGCTCTGGAGTTTTCACAGTCTTTGGTGTGCAATTTTTTTAATTAGATATGGCTATAACTGCGTGATTTACGGCTGGGATCCCGCCTGCATGATGGGGCATGAATGGATCCGGAATATGAATGTCCACAGCCTTCCGCATGGCCCCCACCAGCCTTTCTACAATGTGCTAGTGGAAGATGGCTCTTGCAGATATGCTGCTCAAGGTGAGCAGGAGTCTCCTGTGTTTACTATCTGTTTAGAAGTACATTAGGAGAAAGGGATGCTTAAGTGATTAACTCTTTTAAGTATGAAACATAAACTGTTAGTTAAGGTTGAGGTAGGAAGGAAAATGGTCTTGAATTCATGGCCTGCATTGTTTGCTATCCACAAAATCAGTAATGCTAGGAGTGAATGTGAAGGACCACTCTGGTGTAATCTCATCTTGCCTAAGAAGTGTGTTTTGGACATGATTGGTTTTACGGTGTAAACCATGACTGTGCCTTTTGAAAGAAGTAACTCAACTCTTGCTGAAGTCTGAAGTTCTGTCAGCAGCTCTTGCTCTTTGAAGTTAAAGCTGTGCTTTGGGCAGGACCTCAAAATAGGATCTAGTGAGGGAGCACAGAGGCTTTGCTTGTCAGCTCATGGTTCTGAGCCACTGTCATCGAGAGACCGTATGTGCCAAGATCCCAGAGAACACAGGTAGCATGGCTTTTAGTGCCACCTGTAATAAGAATGGGATGGAAGTGAATAACTCTTTACAAGTGCAAAGAGGTGTAGCAATCTCTATCACTCATTCTTTATGCAACGTACCATGAGAAAGGACATTCTTTTCTGATCATCAGAATATGAGGTTAGGATACAGGAAGAAGTGTCAAACTGAGGTTCAAAAGAAAAAAACGTCTGCTACTCTGTACATTGTAATCAGAGTGTTTCTTTGCCTCATGTTTGTTCTTCTCCCTGTGGTATGGAGGTGTCCCATCCAGCTGGCAGGGCAGCTGCATAGCCTGATTGTATTTTGCTAAGAGAAGACATGGGAGCTGCTGGAGGGGAAATGCAGAACAAAATGCAGTTCAGCTCTTTCCCTAGGGGGTGCTCCCTAGCGTGTTCTGGTCCCATACACGTGAGCAAGAGGTAGTTTTACAGGAGGGGGCACTCCTTTGTAGGCTTAAAGTGCAGGTGTTTCTCACTGTCCTGAGTTGCTTTATATTCAGTAGTCCAAAAAGATGAAGTGGGGGCTGGGAATATTGCAGCTCAGCCTTATGGCTCATATTAGGCAGTGTATGGCCTCTCAGTCTTAAAAAACAAAAATTCTTGTGCACCATGGGTTGATATTAAAATATGTATCCAGAGAATTGTCCACAGTGCTTCTGGGGCTGAGTCATCTCTTATATCTTTTGTCTAATTGTTTATAAACAAGTATAATGTACTCTGGCTGGTTCCAGAGTACAGAGTATTTTAGCCAAGCTGTAGGTTGGCTACATCATCTCTGTAGCATCCAAGTGTTTTGATATTGCTAGGGAAAATTGAAGGGTTTGTCCTTGCTTGCTGAAATCTTGCTGCCTGCCTATTGAGTATCCCTTCTAAAATACATCCTCAGATCATTTGGGAAGGGAGTATTTCATAACTAACTTACCTGACTGGGGAGGGGATGATAGTGGAGTTTGTTTGGTTTGGTTTGGTTTTGTTTTGGTTTTTTTTTACTGAGAGAATCTTTAACAAATCTGCATGCAGAGTTTTATCTAACCAGCTCAGGAATAACACCAAGCTTATTATAAATAATTGTGCCTCAGTTTGAGTCCTGTAAATTTGTAGATTGAGCTGTAGCTAATTCCAAAACACCTGTTTCATACAGTGAGGTTGGTATCTACCTGTCTGCTCTTGTCTTTCTTTTGTTTGCTTTGTAGCAGCACAGACCTGATATCTGTGGCTCCAAACTGCTAGTCAGCATGTTTCTCGGGCTCCCCACCTAGTGCTGAACTTGCTTGTCTCGGTCTCTTCCCCTCTGCCAGCTTCTGTTTCATCACTGTTTTCCCCTTTGTACACAGCTCACTGCTCAGCCATGCTTCTGCAGAGCACATTGGAGTGTAAATTGTTTTCCGCAGTGGTGCAGTATACGAAAAAGGTACTTTGCAAGCCTGTAGGACTGCATCAGCCCACTGAGGTGTAGAAAGCTCTTGTGCTTTCAGCTGCAGGCACTGGCATACAGTAGCTTCAAAGAGCCTGTATGGATTAATGACTTGTATGTGTTCTTTGTAGTGAGCTGAATAGTTTCAGAGACAGATAAATTATTCCTGAATTATGTTCTCTGCATCCCATCTTGATCCTGCCCTGCCTTGCAGATAAGTCGGACTTTGGGACTTAGGCAGCTTTTGTTTCTACCCATATATCTGGCACTGTGCTGGAAAAAATGACATCATTTGGGGACCGCTGCAGGGCACCTGCGCATGTGATTTACTGCTGAGCTGCCTCCCAGTCACACTGCTTTATACAAATACTACAGGAGCAAAGGGACCCTCACCTTGGGTCACCTTTGCATTTTAATGCCAGTGCTTCTGTGTTGTTTAACTGTTGTGCTTAATCAGGTTGTCTTTTAGTACAAAGGAGGAAATGGGGTGCCATGGGAAAGAATCACTGTGCTCTTCTTGGACTTTCTCTTGGCTTTGGGAAGTTTAGATTTAGGAAAGTTAACTGTGCTGTGTGAGACATGCTTGAAAACCAGGCTGGTGACTTGACGTGGTTGAAACACAGGCTGGTGACTTAGAGCAAGAAAACACTTGCCTCCTCTTCCAGGAGAACCTTGTGCGGTCAGCCTCACCTTGGAGCATTTGAGAAGGATCTCTCCTAGAAACTAATCTCCCGTGGGACTTGAGGGATCAGAGCTCAGTGCAGCAGCTTCTCACTGCGCTTACAACCAAGACCTGTGACCAACAGAGTGAGAGCAAGTCAGCATCCTGCTACTCTAACCTAATGTCAGACAGTGTGGTCTCAGGCATAAAATATTTACTAGTGGCATGAAAACTGGGGTCAGCATCATTTAGGAGATGAGACTCTGTGAGCAATTATACTGGCATACTCTGTGCGTATTTTCCTGGATTAGGGTTGGGTGGTTGTTTGGTTTTTTGTGTTTTGTTTTTTGTTTTCTTTAAAGCATCAGGAGGTGGTGTTTCTAGAGATAGAAACAAGACTTGAGAGAGGTGCAGGATTTGTTATAACCTTGTAGTAGGGCATTTCATGAGGTGATAACTGATTCTTTCCTTTCCTAACAGAGAACCTGGAATATAATTCTGAGCCTCGGGAGATCCCTCACCCTGACATTGGCCGCTATTTTTCAGAGTTTACTGGCATTCACTACCTAGCAAATACCGAGCTAGAAATTCGGTACCCGGAGGATTTGGAGCTCACACGTGCCACGGTTCAGAAGATCTACAGTTCAGGCAAGGAGTGAGTGCAAAAGGAATCACGAGGACAGAAGCAGCTGGAGTGTAGCTTTACCCTCTGCAAAACTTGCGTGGAAGGCAAGTTTGGGACAATCCTTTGGCTTAATGCATTGAAAACTGCATTGAACTTTGTAACTGGTGCTATAGCATCTTTCCGTTGCCTGCCTGCCCATTCTGGCCCAAAGGCACAGGGACACATGGTAGTTGAGGCCAGGTGTTAAGGATCTTGCAGGGACAGTCATGCTAGGAAGCACGTTGTCCTTCAGAAGGGTTTGCGCATACTACTCGTTCCATGATTGTCTTGCCTAGAAGGTCGACGCAGTGAGTTCCCTGGTGCGGAATATGGAAGAACACCCTCTTCCAGAGAAGGAAGTTGCTTGTCCTTGCAGTGTTGTGGGTTATTTGTTTGGTTGTGTTTTGGGGTTGTTTTTTTTTAATGTATATCTCATGCAGGTGATAGTTTTTAAAGTCTATTATGTTTCACTGTTGTCTTCTCCAGTCTGAATTTTTGGTCAAATTTTGCTTCACCTCTGTAGTCTGATTGCTCATAGAGCTACAGTTCCAATTCTGAGTATCCCTACAGGCCTGGGAAAGAGCCTCAGCAACAAAAACAGCAGCAGCTAGGCTTCCTTCCAGAGGTGGCAAGCGCAGTGGTAACACTGAGGTCCAGTTGGCTACCTTGCCGATGATACAAACTCTCCTAATGCAGAAGATGAGCTGCTAGCCCTTTTCCATGCCTGCTGAACACACCCAGTCCATGTTCTTACCTTGTTTTTTTGGTCTGTTCATCTTGTATGTCCAAGGTGGGATCTGCAGCACAGCTGTGAGTGCTCCCAGGACATTTTTGAACCTCGTGGCACTGTTTCATGGAAGCCTTGAGGTCAGTGCCAGAATGACTTTGATGTATGGGGAGCTTCCACTTGCTGCTGTCTCCAATCTATAGGTATTTATGCAATATACTGGGATCGTGACTGGAAACTGGCCAACCCTGGAGTCAGCCAAACCGTGTATGGAAGAGATGTTAATTCCTGCAGCTCAAGGCCTTCTTCCTTTTTGCCAAAAGAGAACGGATTTTGGGGGAGTGCATACTCTGCTGCCCAGAGGGAAGAGCTTTAGCAGCTCGAGGCACATGAATTTCAAGTTGACTTAAAGGTCCAGACAGGACCAGTGCAGAAAAGGTTTTCTTCTGTGTTCAGGTATTATGGGGTGCAGAGTGACACAGTGTTTGTGCATGCACACAGCCTGTGTATCTTTGTGGTTTCCGAAGCAACATCTATAGACTAGCTGCTGCTAGTGTCTCCTGTCACTGTCCAGTTGCAATACAGTAGTTACGTCAGAGATGAGAATTAGGTACTGTGCCCTGTAGAGTTAGGTGGATGCTCTTAGTCTATTATAGCACTTCAGGTATCGCCATGTGAAATCACACAGCCCTTCTCTTAAAAGAATGCTTGAACTGCATGCCATCCTATTGAAATACTGAGCACTGATTAAATATGAGAAATAAATGCTGAAAGCCCAGCTCTTTTGCCAGCGGAGTGGTGGTGGTGTGCAGGAATCTTGGTGCTTTAGGAAGAAGAGCCCTGTGTGGTTAGTGCTGAGGAATGGTGAAGGTGCTCTACTCCAAGTAGAACTATGCCTTTAAGGAAGTCCGTACTGAAATGAACTTGGAGGGAGGGAGGGAAGGAGCTGAAGAATTTCTGTGGAAGTAGAATGGATCCAACTGAAAGCAGGGTAGGGAATCATTAAGCAAAAATCTTAAAAATCTGTCTCTTGGTTTTTGAGGGTTGGAGCCCTTTCTGAGGGTTGAAAACAGATCCCAAAAGATTCCTAGCAGGGATGCAAGGTTGGGAATGGGTCTGTTGAGTCACAAGGTTGATGCTGGTAGCTGAGAACAGGCGTGCAGGAGTAGGGCTTGGGCTCCCCATTCCCAGCCTCAGCTTTGGTGAGGCTAGTTCTGCAATGGCATATATATCAGTGAGTTTCCTGGGGCTTTATGCTCCCCTCTGCCCAACGGGCAGTCTGTTCACACCTTGCCCCTCTCAAGTGCATCAAGGGAATTTCCACATACCAAGCTTATAGGAGTCCTCAGCAAGAGGTGCTGCCTCAATGCCAGGTAGAATTGTGCCATAAAAAAATGCCACAGGAGTCGACAAAAAGCTGCCCAACGTTTCTCTGAAAACTGGTGCTGGACAGTGCATATCTAAGCCACTTGAAAACATGCTGTGTACTTTAAGATGGGGGTCCCAGAGTAGCTGGCAGAGCCCATGATACCCATCTGTCTGGGGCCACCCTGTGTTTGAAGAGAGTCTGGACAAGGAGGAAGCATGGGAGCTGCTCCTCACGAGGTTCACGCTCACTTCCCCCACCCACAGACACTTAACGAGTTCCGTTTTCACATGGGGTGCAAAAGGGGAGTGTTACTGTGCGATAGGGGACAGATGCACTGCAAGTGACTTGCATGCACAAGGCAACCCGGCCAGCCCTGTAGCTAAAACCTCTCGTCACTTCAGCAAACGTTTTGTAGAGAGACTGTGCTCTCGGGACAGGTCCACCTGCCTGCCCTGCTGTGCAGACCGTGTCAGTGCCTGGTTATGTGGGTGTCGGTGTTGGCCAGCAGTGCCGACACAGCCTCCTATGTGCCAAATTCAGAAGAGACTGGAGGCATTTCGGTAGGCACCGCATAACATCAGCACAGGGTCCAAGTCCCATTTTGGGACTTCAGGCAAAACCAAAGGAAATGGTGTGTAAAGACTCCCCCTTTTTGTTCCTGTCGGGTTAGGCATGCCCCTTGCCTCGTTCTGTCCTGCTGGCTGTGGGGTAGGCTGTGTTGCATGCTATGGGTTGAGTCTTTGGTTTTGGTGAGGAGGAATTCCCACGTAACTATTTTCAGCTTGGAAGACCTCAGCCCAAGCATCCAGGGTGGCCAGGGAAAACTGGAAAAAAAAAAAACCCACAGGCCATCTCTCTATCCCTGCTTGAGCAACCTTTTGAAATGCACATCAGTTCCCACAGGCTGAGCATCCGAGGTCCGGCACAGCTGGGAGGTGCCTCCTTGGGTTGATGGAGGTCACGCATGAGGTGTTCGCCTATGCATCGGGGGTCTTCTGTCCCCCCCTTCTCTCCTGGCAGCACAGGCGTCTTTGTAGTCACCATTTCCCCCAGAAGACAGCAGTGGATCCCAAAAGTTCCTTGTGTCCGTGAGTAATGTCTGGGTCTGCGTGAATGTACGTATGTTAAAGATGATACATATGCATATACATTGCCATTTGTCCTGTCGTATCTGTGCGGAGTTCACTTGGGAAAAGGGATGTTTTCCTTTCTGGAGGAGGTGGAATTGCAACTCTTCTCTTGTCTGACTTCACACACCTGCTGTCCCAATGAGCAGCCACAGAACAGCCACGGTGCTATCACATTAAAACGGCTTTCTGGAGGCTGAAGAGAAAAAAATGCAGAGGGTGGGAAAGAGGAGGCTGGGAGGGGGCAGGAAGCAAGTGGTAATTGCTGTCCGGATCGTTAGGAAAACAGCACAGAGAGCTGAGCAGCAGTCATGGGCTGGTTTTGAGTGGTACCACTGGGTCAGCTAGGTTATAAAGGTAGTGCTGTTCCCAGACTTCCCCCAGCAGGGAGGGAGGGCTGTGGGCAGCAGCCTCGGGGGGGTGGGGGGGGGGGATCGTCCTCCCTTACAGGATGATGTCTTGGTGTGCTGCTGCTTGTGAGAGAGGCTGAAGAGCTGCTCGGCGCCCTCCGCCAGCAAGGTGTGTTCCCTGGGGCAGGGGAGGGACAGCTAATGGTGCAGCATCCTCTTGGGAAGCTTTTCCCACCCCTCTGGACGCATCCTGACACACAGGGCTGGGGCGGGGGGACACTGCGGAGGTGGGGTGGCCTCTGTGACAAACCGTGGCAGTTTGTCACCAACCTTTACGGGGAAAAACGAGGCCCCTGAGCCCTACGCACCAGCCAGCCCTGCCTTTAGATGGCAGAGAGCCGTGTCCTCTGGGCCTCTGCTGCTGAGCAGAGGGGGGCGAGGGGAGGAAAAGGCTATTTTGGGCTGCAGGAGGGCCCCTGAGCCTCTCCTGGTCCCTTCCAGGCCACCTTCAGCTTTGTACCGGGTTGCTCAGGGTTGAGCGTCTCCAAGGGATGTCACAGCTCCGTGGGCCCTACCTGCCTGGCTGGTGGCTCTCCCCCCACACGAGGACATGGGGACTGGCTGCGTGGGCAAGGGCAGAGCGGTGCATGTGTTACCCCTCTCTCCTACCCCCCTCCTTTTGGCTGGGGATGCCTGGGCTGGGCAAAAAGATGTATTAGATGAGAAATTGTCTGCCCCAGGCCTGGAGGCTGAGGCCTCCTGAGCCCCAGGGTCCCTCTGACATGTCCCTCCAGGTTGCTGGATAGGGACATCTATTTTTTTTTTTTTTAAAACAGGTATTTTATTGGATCTGGTGCAGCTGGAGGCTGGAAATGATTTAGTTCATTTCCTGTTTATATTTGGCTTTTAAAAAAAAAAAAAAAATAAACCACACTGGCTTGCTACCTCCTGCCACACCGCGCTGTGCTTTCTGAGTTGCTTGCCCCTCTTAAAAACCACTGCGTTGTCTCTCGAAAGCGGTTCGCTCTTCCCCTGCGCTCGTGGGAGGCTGACGTGTCGCTTGCCAGTGCCGGAGCCCAGTCTGCCAGCGAGAGAGATGGTGACAGAAACCCCCCACCTCTGCACCGGGCCCTGCCAACCCTTCCTGCCCGCTTCTGCCTCTCCCGGGGGTCGCAGCCGGTACCTCCGACCCGCTCAGGAGG
>JAVJGG010000088.1:1837352-1855199 GCA_035590195.1 Aviceda cuculoides
CGGCGCTGGATGAGCCGTAACAGGCGCTGGATGAGCCGTAACAGGCGCTGGATGAGCCGTTATGGCGCTGGTTGAGCCGTAACAGGCGCTGGATGAGCCGTTACCGGCGCTGGATGAGCCGTAACAGGCGCTGGATGAGCCGTAACAGGCGCTGGATGAGCCGTTACCGGCACTGGTTGAGCCGTAACAGGCGCTGGTTGAGCCGTTACCGGCGCTGGTTGAGCCGTTACGGCGCTGGTTGAGCCGCTACCGGCGCTGGCACGTGGTGCTCGACCTGGGCTGTGTGGTGAGGCAGGGCTGGTGCCGACGCTGCCGGCTGAGCACCGGGGCCGGGGAGGGGATGATGGCGATGGAGGTCCCAGCTCTCCCAGTGCAGCCTTTCAGGCCCTGAGGGTCTGCTGGTGCTGCCTGGTGGCAGCCATGGCTTTGTCCGCGTTTGCAGGGCTCTGGGACTTTTCGGTCCTGTTCTCCTCCCGCCGCCTCTGTCTCCTGGGCTCAGGCCCAGCTGCGCTGCATCGGCACCAGCCGGTGCAGAGGGTCAGAGCCCGACCCTCCTCCAAATCCTGAACCTCCTCATCCCCCCTGTGCCAGACCCCCAGTGCTCCCTTCCATCCCCGCGCACATGAGAGTGCAACATCCAGCTTCTCCCCAAATCCCCCGGTTTCAGGAGGAGACGCAGGCTCCTTTCCCCATTTTCTCCCAGGAATTACCATACAGATGCTGCAGAGCCATCCCATTCCCCAGCTGCGGGCTCCGTGCTCCCGGCCTCACCTTGCTCCTGGCAGCAGTCCTGGGTGTCCGAAATGCCCTTTTCCACCCCGAATCAGCCTCCTGAACAAAGTCCTTGGTGCTGCTGCTGCCGTCAGGGATTGACGTAAGATCCTGAGCCCATTCCCTCTCCGTACCGTGGTTTTCTTGGAAGAGACATCAGTGCTTCTTGCAGCCAGCAAGGGCTGGGTACACCGTGCAATGCAAGAAAACAGAGGGCAAGAGAACTGAAGGCTATCGATAAAATAGTAATTATTATCCCTTGAGCTAATTAGCCGTCCCCCAGCTATTTTGTTAGGTGGCGAGGAAAGCGTGGGAGCAGGGACTGGAGGGAGCAGACGAAAGGGAGAGCGGAATGGGAGGAACCAGGGAAGAGAAACCCAGTCCTCAGCCCAGCCAAGGGCCGATGGTAAAGGCCAGGAGCCCCAAGGCTGCGTTCAGCCCTGCCCCCAGTAACGGTTCCTCCGGGGGGGCAGGAGCATCACTCCCCCGGCCAGCAGAAAGCCAGGGCAGCGTAATGCAGTGTTGATGTTACGCACGGCAAAACCCAGCGAGATGGAGGATAATAATTCAGTAAAGCGCAGGAAAAACTGGCAGAGCACTGGGAAATCTGGCAAGGGTAACGTTTCCATCGTAGACCACGGCAAAATCCTGCAAAGCCCAGAGCGTTCCACAAAGGGTAATAGTTCTGTTTACGGGGCACGGCGAGAGCTGCCAAGATGCTGAGACCTGTGACATGGCACAAAGCTCCGTTGCAGATGCCAGCGGTGGTCAGCAGAGGGTAATTGGAAAATTGAAGCTGCTTTGCCGCGTGTCGGAAAACTCAGGGAAGGCTGATAAAGGCTGAGCAGCGTATGGGAGAGAGCAGTGACTTGTGATTCTGGAAGAGCAGGACTGAGCGACCCACACGACTGCAGGGCAGGTGCCCCAGGCAGGTTGGTTTCTTTTTTATTTTTGGCAGCAAGGGAACAGATGGTTTCTCAGATCCTCATCATCCTCAGCCACCTCTCAGCCACAGTGGAGCTTGGGAAAGGCAGGAGAGACTGAAACACAGGGAACATCTGCCCGGGAAGGACGGGAGGTGCAGGAGAGCAGCACAGGAGCATGCAGCGACGGAGTTAGGGCAGCTGGTTGCAGCCGATGCTTGTAAGCTAAATTTTGAGGCGCTTCCCTGCCCTTCTAATGGCACCCTCCGACGCAGAGGTGACACAGGACCCCTCCACACTCCGACAAAGCCAACAGCTGAAGACGCATTTGGCCCAGAGTCTCAAGGTCCACATTTCTGGCCAGAAATCTGCCGATGGCACAAATCCTGATCTGGAACAGGCACTTTCCTCACTAGTTTCTACTGCTTAATCCATCGGTACTTCATCTGCTTATGGGGCCTCCAACCACTGCTGGCCTGTCTTCCCCTTCAGCAGCAGGGACCAGTCTCAGAGGTATGAGGGACTGGGAGGGGCTGGGAGGAAACCAGTGCTGGCCAAAATACAGCTGAAGGTTTTAGGACTATCCACGGAAGGGAGAAAGGAGAGGCCAAATGTCGCTGAAAGAAAAGAGGGGGCAGACAGGGCATAAAAAAGTATTTTTTGCACCACCGTGGCTCATCGATACCGCATGCTGGCACCTCCCCAACAGCAACCAGGACAGGGAATGACAGAGGTACCTTCAGGACAGGGACACGAAAGCAGAGCGGAGAGCGGGAAAGGCCGCAGGGTGGGAGGGGAAGGTGCTGCTCTGCGGGGGAGTCGGAGACCCCCGTCGTCCCTCCCTGCACAAGGAGCAGCCCCTGTTCCTCCTCCCACCGCTCCTCGGCATCAAGTGAGGGGTGGCAGCCCCCACAAAACGCTGGAATCGCTCTTCCCCTGCTGCCAGGGTGGTTGGGGGGCAAAAGGCGTATTCTTAGGGCCTTTGCCGGTGGCTTGGACCCAAAATATGTGGAGGGAAAGCTGGGGTTTTTCCAGTACGGCACTACGGCTGAGCGTGTCCTACTTCGTCCTTCGCGTTGAGACGGTTTTACTATGCACCACCCATTGCTTTTGCCTGAAGTCAGAGCTCTGGAGACTGCTATACAGACACAGCCTCCCCCTTTGATCATATATTCTCTTTGGAGAATAGCCGGGAAGAAATTTATCCAGGGATCCTTCTCACAAAGACAACGGATACCTCATTTTGCTAAGGATCACTGTCACCGAGAAGTTGTTCTTGAGGCTCTTCACCCCAAACTACTCCCTCCTTTGATGCATTCTGATTCTTTAGCTCTCCCCAACTACCCAGCCCGTCTGATGGTCACCAGCCTGGTCACAGTGCCTCCAGTCTGACCTCTGCCTGGTCAGGCCACAACCCTGCTCCGACACGTCCTGACTGCAGCTCCTCCACTCGAAGCCCTGCCGTCAGCTCCGGGCACCACCCAACGCACACGAGATGCCCCTTGTTGAGCGACAACCTTTGCCCGGGGGATACAAGAGGGGTCTGCTGAGCCAGGAGTCCACCTTTACCCCTACCTTCCACAAACTGGCAGCACTAACAAGTCCGAGGGAGTCCCCAGATGGGAAATCCAAAGGTGGCGTCTGTCTCTGGTAAAGACTGGATGGTGACTCCACTCTTGCTCTTGAAGTTGTTGGGGGAGAGGCTCCATTTAAATGTCACCTAACCCTGGCAAAGATACAAACAGCCACGATTGCATTTGCTGCACTCCAACACAGTATTAATGACTACCCAGTGAAGTAGGACAACATCTCTTTTCAGAAACAGAAATTAAACTCCCAACATGGATACTCTCCAACAGCCTAAGTGCCCTGATTTGCATTATGACTGCTAGTTAAATACGTACACAATCTTCTGCTGTGGTACAACCTTCCTAAATGAATTCCAGTGATAGGAAAAACAGACCAAAAGGACCACCCTCCAACCCACCCCGAGGAGCTGCATACAGACCGTGGGCCAACGAAACGGTGGCTGTGGGGACAGAGAATTTCTTTCGCCACTGGAGGTGATGCAAGCCTTCTAGTATCCGGATGGGGTGACGTTTGGTCCCCAATGAACTGATGACTTGGCTTCTCTGCATAAAAAAAAAACCCCCAAAACACCTCTACAAATGCAGGTGCTGCAAAGCATGTTTTCTAGCAGCTCAGTGACTACCGTGGGTCAAGGAGCAATACGGAGGCAGCCTGGCCACAGGCAGCGCAGAAGCAGAGGGGAAGCACGGAAGAAAAGGGCTCAAACACACAAGGGCACAAGACAAACTTATCTGCTACTTGCAGCAGGGAGATGAAGGAAGAACAAAGCTGTCCTGAGATAATGAGGCAAGATAAGGAGAGTCAAAGCTGGAACAAGCCAAGGGTGTATTAAGTGAGACAGGGCAGCAGGTCACAGCACGGAGGGGAAGAGAACAATGACAGCAGCAGCTCTCTGTTCAGCCACATCAGAAGACACAGGGCTGGAGCGGCCCACAAAATCATTTGTGCTACCGAAACTATTAATTATTTGACAGGTTTCAGCTGCGCTCTTGTCCAAACTACGTATCCGTGACACTTCTTGCTCTTCCAGGAATGAAGGAAGTGAGCTGCCTTCCCAGAAGGGCAGAGGAAGAAAAAAGATCAAAGCTTTGTGAAAGATAAAATCTATTGGTCAGACAGAATGGCTTTGCCCCTTGCATTTCTGGTGTCAGTCCATCACAAGGAAAAAGCTAACTGTTAAAAACCAAACATGCGCACGAAGGGCTGGCCTAGGGGTCATGGAAAACCAGCCTGAGCCAAAGACAATGAAAAGCTGTGAAACACGTCTCTCTCCAGGCAGGAGAAGGGCAGCACAAAGCTCTCCAGGGGCTGCCTCAGCGACTGGTTAAGGGTTGAAGTGTCAGTCCAGCCAGCCCCTCTCCTGCAGGTTCGGGCACCTTTCTTGCATCCCACCCCACCACTGTACTTTTAAATTGATTCCACTTAGCCAGCAAAAAGGTGTTAAGTTAAAACTTAACCTCAATTTAAACTTGATTTACGTGGTTTTGGCTTGCACCAGGAAGTTTACAAGGGCAAATCACAACCATAAAACATAAACCAGTAAATCAGTGTAACATACCCATGCAGGACTTGAGCTGTTGTTCGCCAAACTGGTTCTACCTATGTCAGTGCAACTTGGATTTAAGATAAAGCCTTACTCCTCATTTTCACCTGAGGTTCTACATCACATCTTTCAGCCTGGATGCTTCTCCACAGCATTAGTGTGAACTACCCATGCAGAGGGATTGCGGCCAGTTCATCCCTTCTGCATCATTAAATCATCATGATCAATTCCCAGCTCGGAAGCGAGGACAGCATCAGAAACACAAGTCCCAGGCGTCCGGGGAAAACCTCCAGGTGCTGTGGAAGGGCATGATCCAGCAAAGAACGTACCTGTCAACTAACCTGAGACACAACAGCCTTTTGTTTCAGTGCATAGGGGTTAGCTCACCTTAAAAAGACTTAGGGCCAACCCCGCCCCCCCCAAACACGTATACATATACAATTAGAAAACACTTAATCCAGAATTTTAGAGACTTAAAAAAATAATTTATTTTAAAATAATTTTGATGCATGTGGCCTGCTGAGTTTCCAAGCATCCAGCCCGGCCAAGGCCAACCTTCCCCTCCCTCCCTCCATCATACTCCCCTCTCCCAGCTGCCATAACCTTTTGTGCACGGTCCTGTTCCTAGACACATTCCGATGCACTCCAAGGAAAAGAAGAATGAGCAGCTCATTACAAGGAAAGAAATTTCAAACATGTGGCTCAGCCAGATACTTTTTCCAAGTCCTTGGTGGGTTTTTTTCCCCCCTCAGGACAGGCATGAACTCCTCAATGTGCTCCCAGCCTCCCACCGCTTCAGCAGTTTGCCACTTGGGGCTCTCGCTTCCTGACCGCGTCCTCTGCCAAGATGGGACCAGCAGCATTTTTCCCACAAGCAGCACGAAGGAACATTTTTGTTTACACTGAAGCATACTGTTCCCCTTCAGTCTCTCCATTCCACCACAGCGGACCTTTGAACATTTGCGCGGCAACATATTTTAGTGATTTGCTCGAAGGCAGCCACACTCTGTTCTGGTTCATAACCCCAAGTTTTCGGCAAATGCTCAGCCCATTTGATGTCCCTGCAGCCAACGCCATCTTTTTGGCGCTTGTCCCACGTGGATCTCCTTTTTGCCTTTGGCCATGTACTTGGCAGAGGGCTGGACCACAGAAGCCAAGTAAAGTGAATTACCTAAATGTTATCGTAGGGAACTGCAAGGCCAATGTTGTAGTTGTAACCAGTCACTTCATCGTAGGAAGAGCGGCAAATAGGAAGGATGCTTTCTACGGCCAACTGGTCCACTGAGAACTCGTAGGCATAAATGATGCCTCGATGCCTGTACAAAACACAACCAGGACACACCATTTTACCTTAATTATATATTTCAACGGGGGAAACAAAGAAAGTTAGAGATTGCCATAAAGGATCGAAATTTGAGGAGCTGAATACAAAACCCCATCCCTTCTGTACTAGGGCTTGTCTGCGCAGTTCTAACAGAGAAAACTCCCTCCTGCCTCCTGCCAGGGACCCCGCCAAGCCCTGGAAACGATCGGTGAATCATTCACTTTAGCACTGCAGAGACATGACTGTCATCTGCTGAAACATTTCTCATCTATTCAGGAAGGGGGGAGATAAGTACATTTTAGTTTGATAGTTCAATTAGACATGCTAACAGCCATCTGAGATGCAAATACCAAAACCTGGAGTTTAAATACCAGTACTTTTCCTTTAGGAGGAGATATCATTACTAATATTTAAAGCAAGGAAAGGGCTGCATTCCCTGTCTGGCTTCAGTGGCCTTTACATTCCCCTGCTGAAAAAGAAATGCGGTTTTTTTGCGCTCAGAAGTAAATAAAGAGCCAATTCATCAATGGTTTTGAAAGCCTTATGTTTAAACTTTTTTTAATTTTATTTTTTAGATGCTACACCTTCTCTATTACTGCTCTGGATCATGACTCAGGTGCCTAGTGTGCCATTTTAAAATACATAATAAAGCAGATCTTTGCAGTGCCAGAAATCCTACCCTTCAGAGCTGGCTTACTCACTTGCGGTGCGCAGTAAGGTCATCATCCGTGATGCTGGCGCCTCGGGGAGTTTTCTCATCAGGGATGTTTGCGGTGATGAGGCTATGAGAATTAAACCATACGTGGCGGACTGGATGTCTGAAAAATAACCCACAGCACTGGGTGAGATGCCATCTGCATTAGACTTCTAAAATCCAAGTGCAGTAAAGGAATCGCTCTGGATTAAACAAGAATTCATTTAAATCAGTGCCCTCTCTACGGCCAGAGGCTGGGAACCCACACCTTTGGCTCTTCTCCTCCTGTCTGGAGCAGATAAACGCAGCTTTTATCCCCATCTAGTGGGCTGTTACCAGAACACACGTGGAGGCCAAAAAATCTCTTAGACCCTTGGCAACACACAGGCTGCAGAGGATCCAGGCTGCCTGCTTGCTTTGCTGCTTTAAGGACTGCAGCAGCACACTCCTGGGAAGAGCAGGATGCTTCCCAAAATGGAAGGATGGAGACAGCCAGGACCCCCACACCCTCAAGCACTGAGCTATGGCTGATTTAGAAATGCACTATAAGGCACAAGCTAAGAGGTCTGGTCTTCATTCCTTTTCCTCTCACCAGCAAATAAACTAACCCTGAACCACTGTAACAGCATTTACTGTTCAAGTAGGAGTAACTTATCTTCTCCGATTAAGATGGCTCCTCTCCACGACCCTAATGTGTCTCCTGTCATCTCCCTTAGCTTCTGCCCTTGCTTTCCACTCACGGCACTGGGCTGTAGGCATGGGTAACAACACACACGCCTTTTGAAGTGATCCTTTCTTATTCCTATATAGATTAAACAGTATTTTAAATGTTTAATCTAATGGTTTCACTTTTAGTACACCCCCAAAGCTCGGATCCGCACCGCCTGCCCTCCTCCTTGCCATGCTCATTAGTGCTGCTCCAGGAGACAATCAATGTAATAGTGTCCTTAATGCATCAGCCCCATCACAATGGGCTGTATAATTCAGAGGGTCAAAAGAGAAGGAGATACCTGCTATTAATCAATGACAACTCCAACTTGAACTTCTCTGACTGTAAATACCTCACCTAGCTCCTCTTTGGGGAAGATGCATTAGGAAAAAAAAAAAAAAAAAAAAAAAAAATCAAGATTTATCTGTTCATTTTATTAAGGGTATCACTCAGACTTACAAGGGGCTAAATCCTTGAGGTCTTCATTCAGACAAAGCTACGCCCTGGGAATTGTGCCTTGATCAGGAAATCATAACTTGGCTGTAGCAACTAACAGTCTCCTGTCGACTCCAGGATACTGATCTCTGCTTGTACTTTCAGTACTGTACTTCTTGTGTTTTCAGTACAAACTGGTATTTTAATATTTAAATTAGTTTAAATACCAGCCTGGTTTTGATGGTTACTGCTAAGGGAATGCGTGAACGAGGTGAACAGAAACACAGGTATTGTGTAAGGATATAGCAGAGAGAGACAGCCAGGACCAGTCACTCCGAAGACAACAGCCAGGAGTCCAGCATTCTAAATCCAAGGTTCAGTAAAGTAAATACTGGTTGGGGATGGGGCAGGGAGAAGACACTAACTGAACTTCATAGAAAATCCAGGGGAAACAATTTCCATGCTCCCTTACGCCGCCTGAAGCACCCTTTTTAACTAATGAGCAAAAAGCCTACGACAGCTAAAGGGCACACACAGAAACAGGCACAAGACTCCAGGTGGGGAGGCAATCTGTTCCCAAATCACATGAAAACTAAATAGAACTCTCAGAAGCTTTAGACATGGGCATATTATCATTTTGGTCCTGGATCGTCCCATTCCCACACTCCTCCTGTCAGCCGGATCCAATAAACACCCTTGCAACAGGACCCCACACGGACAAAATTACCTGGCATGCATTTCCCAGAGTTTGGTGCCCATCCGTTGGTCCCACACACAGACCAAGCCCTCTTCTCCTCCACTGACGATCTTCCAGTCATCCATCTGAACCGCAGACACTCCTAACTGGTGGGCGTAGAGGGAGCACAAAGATTCGCTTTTGCGGAGATCGAATACCCTGACCCTAAACAAAAGCAAATAAAGAACAGAGGTAAGAAAAGCTGTGGCTCTGCAGCCTGGGGGTTCTGAGAGCACCAGTACTTTGGGCGTTATGAAAACACATCTGGGACAGCAGTAGTCCCACGGCCACTACAGGGCCATAAATCCAATACAGCTGACACTTTTCACCACTGAATTTTCACTCTCGACTTCCATTATCAAAGATTTTTTGAGGCAGACTTCTCCCACCATACAGGACCTCTCTGTCTCTTTACAAGCCCCAGGTGATACAAAACGTAAGTGAAATTTGGAGAAAGCTCCTCTGTTTGTGCCTCCCAAAATGTTAGCAATGCTGTGGGGCATAAAGCACCGTGGTTTGGGTATCCTGCTAACACATCCTACCCCTTGGTACCTAACCCATGTCCACTATGGCCAAGGGGTAATATTATTACGAGGATCAAGGAAAAGACTATTATTACAAAGACTTAGGAAGAGACTAAATGTGGGGCAATTCAAAAGTGAAGTGAATTACAGGTTTATATGCTTGAGTCAATCACCAGTACTGAAACAAAGCTATCCACAAGCACCCAGCAATCAGTATCTCTTCCGATTTCAAAAATGCAGCTACTGACTGTGGGTAGCTTTTAGGTACATCTGGTTTTCAGAAATTATTGATCGCACAGACAAGGCATCTTGAAGACAAATGTACTGAACACTCAGCTAGAAGCAGAACTGTAGAAAAAGAGCTTAGGATTTCAACCACTGCAACAAGTCCACAAACCCAGTTAAAGCTAACGGTGTTAAGTTTTAAACCCAGCACTTATCACAAAGGAGTATGTTTTTTTGATCCGTATGTATTGAGATTAAGAGATAAAGCAAGTACATAAGCAAATAAAAAAAAGATGCAGCACGTGAAAACAGAAGTAAAGGGGAAATACTGATCTCAGATTTGAAAAGAAGCCAGAAAAAGTTCCTCCCAGCTGATGGCTATCAAGAATTAAACCATCAGGTACATATTAATTCCAGAAAAGGCCAAAACACATTCATTCCAACACATTAGCTTTACTTTATTCCATACCCCTGCTACAATCCTAATGGTGATGCAAGTCTTTCCTTCTCCTTTCTCAAATGGAGATTGCATCATACAATTTCACAAACACCACATTGCAGCAACCGAAATAAAAGGCAAGAGAACAGTCCAAAACTCCAACAGAGCAACATCCATCTCACACGTAGAAAAACATGCTGGAACAGAGCAAGGAGCATGCTTTGTGTGGCTCTGCAGTCACCCTTAGGAAAATCCCATCACAACAGCTGCTGATGGCGAAAAGGACTTCTTGCTTTCTCCAGCTCCAGCAGAGAGAAGCTTTGGCTACGTATTAGAGCTGTGCTTTGGGTAAGGATGGGGTATTTTGGAAGTGTTCACACCCAGCGCTCTCCCTGTCTTACTGCATGTGTTCTGCACGGCAATCAAAGCTTCTTCTGTTTGGTAAGCACAGTTGGAAATGAAGATCTGATTGTGTCCTGGTTATTTCATTAGCAAGGGCGCAGGTTTCAGGCAGGTGTCCATCCTGGCACACCCTTGGAAGAATTAGAGGCACACTTGAGTTGTTTAGATATGCTTTACCAAAAAAAAAAAAAAAAAAAAAGAGCATTTTGCAAATCTAATGTGATGCTCTAATGCAGACCTGGCATGGCCTGCCATCTCCTGCCTCAACAGCTGGGCTCAGTGGGAGCACATCAGATTCATCCGAGTTCAACGGAGCCATAAGGAACGTGTTCTCACGACCAGGCTTTGACTCTCCTGCTACACTACTTCAGAAGTAAGCTCACTTGCCTGCAGGAGAGCACGGAATACATGTTTTGATCCATACCCTTCAGTGATGGTATACACCAGGCTTGCCATATGTTTGCTTTTCCAATGCTATTCACCATCTCAGGTTCCACCAAGAAAAAGGGTGCTGTTGTGCAGTGCAGCAGCACACACTCCCTGTTATCCGACCTCTTGCCAGGGTGAAGCACAGCTAGGTAATCGAATAAATCCGCAATGCTTCAGGAGTATTTTCTGATGGAAAGACAGATTTTACAGGTGCTACCAAAAACATTTCGCAAGTGTCACTTTTCAGAATCATGGCTTTGAAGAAAAGAATAGCATATACTCGTAAAATTGTGGAATTGCTGTATTTAATTGAAGCAGTAAGTTTTCCCACCGGCCATCCGCAGTGTGAACTCCCATGGCAAGATCCCTATTTAGCACCCTTGCTCTGTAACAGGGCTATGGAGGTTCAAGTCACATTCCACTTGTGGATGCCCAGCACCTTCTAATGCCCTTCATGCAGCACCACATGAGGAACTGACCTCTGAGATACACATGGTCTTGCCTCCTGGATGCCAAACTTATTTGCTGAACTCTTGATTCCTAACTTTTTGCTACTTTAGTGATGGCCAAACCCCTTGAACTCAGTCAATGCTTGAGCTGAAAAACTGGAAAGCTTTCTGGGAGGGGAAAGGGTGCAGACGTTTACTCTAGCATAAAGGGAGTAAATTTCAATCTCACTTAAGGGATATCAACTTTATCTACTCTCCCATCATTGCGCATGAGATCGAAATTGGAGGTAGTTTTACTAGGGTGCTTTGGAAAATCAATTACCTGCTTTTAGAGGGGGAAAAAACTCCCAAGGATTCAATTACATGTGTCAAACTTCTGATATTTCCTTTATCCTCTTTGCTGAGAAAGTGTGAGGTTTGCTTGCACTGCCTATTCACTGAGAAGGAAAAAAAAAAACCTGTTTGACAAAATAATCATTTTTGCAAGCTGCTGCACTGGCGGGACAGAGGTCTGGGATTTGGCAAAGGGAAGTATCCGCCTTACAATCTGATACCCACCACCACACCAGACCACCACCTGCAGCCCGATGCCCAGTGCAGAAAGGAGGAGGGAAGGAAGAGGGAGCCATTAGAGACTGGCTCCTCGCCATCCCACATCTCCTTTGGTGCACTGGATCAGACCCCACAAATAACTAGCCAAAAAAAGAAAATCTAAAAATTGGACTCAAAGGGTCTTTTTAAGCACTTTAATCCTTTCGCACTGTTCCCAGCGCGTCCATTCCTGGCACCAGATATTGTGCTGGGAAAATCCTACTCCCCAAGCCAAGGAGTTAAAGAGAAAGCTGCTAATCAGCTAAATAGAAGCTGGAATCTGTTCATATGAAAGTCTCTTTTTTTTTTTTGTCACCTGAGGGACATCACAGTGTTCCGAAATACACTCTTGACATCATTTGGCAGACGGACCCATCTCATCCTACATGATTCATCCCTTAGGTTATTTTTTTAATATCAGAAAGTGAGCTTTTAAATGCCAAACTAATTTTGCGGGGGGTGGTGGGGAAGTGGAAGATATTCCAAGTGGTCTCGCTGGGCTGTACACCAACTGCGTCCACCAAATGGCTTAAAAAGAAAGTCTTCCCATGGAGCTTTCTGAAACAAAGCAAACTGGTAGCCACATCCAACTCTTACCTAATATTTTGTTCCTGAAGTTCACGCAGGCTGCATTTGAAACATTAGAAGAGAAACAAATTCTAGCAGGTCCAGCTGTAGGACAGCAGGACGGGAAGTAAGCTAATTTGAGATGGGTTACAGCTCTCGGCAGCACCTACCTTCTGTCTTTATTGCCTGTAACAAGCATGTTTGGAGGACTGTTCTGGAGGTTGACACACGTAAAGTCACCTATCGAGTTGCCCATCTTCTTGAGACACTGACTTGTTTCCAGATTGTAAAGAAGAATCTGGCAGAAAGAGAACAAACACCAGCTAAATGTAGCCTGAGCACAACAACTACGTTTTGCTGCAGCATAACGTAGAGCAGAGTTACTACCATCAGAGCTGGTTTGCAGGACTCATTTCTCAATATGCTAATACATAACCAGGATACAGATCTATCCCTATTAAGAAGGGCAACAACACCCTCAGAAATGAGGAAACCAGGTTTCACAATGGAATCCATCAAGAAGCAGGGATGCAAGGCTCTTGCCAGCCAGTATCAGATAGATATAGCTCTCAGGCAGGCAAAGCAAGCCATACGGCTTTTCTCCAGGTCACATTTCTAAGGCTTACATGGAAAAGCAAATAGTTTCTTCACAAATTTTAATATTTGGAAGACTAGTAAAAGTAAACAGAATCAACATTTAGAAGGTTTAGGCAAGAAAGATTCAATCAAATACAGCAGAAAATGAAGAGCAGAACTGAACACCGACTCGGCGCTGACAGGCCCTGCTGATGGCTTTTGCACAGATCATGCGGCAGAAGCAGCTTAAGAGAAATATTACATCTGAAGTGGCAGTTCAGATGGGAAAGGGATAAAACCAGCTCTGATTTTAAGCAACATCCAAGATGATTCAACTAGAGACTGGAAGAGAGGTGCGAGTTGTTTCCCGTCTGTTCACCCACCTCTCCTTTGCACAGCAGTCGGTTTCATCCCGTTCACTGCCTTTCCTGTGGGGCTAGATGAGATTTATCTGTTTGGGCCTTTCAATTTAGGAGAGCGAGTAATTTTTAGAAACAGAAAAATGTACTGGTCGAAGCCCAGTGGAGCTCAGCACCGTACCTGGTCTTACGTAACTTCATAAACATTACTAAATTTCACGGTGATGCTCTTTAGTTTAAAAGAAACCTATGACTATGAAAAGAGTAACAGTAGTTAAAACATCAGAAAAAAAAAAAACCTTATGGCTTCCATGGCAACATCAGCACGGCTATGTCAATGTCACATCAATATTCTTGGCTTCTACTCTTCTGATTATGTCCACATGCAGCTTAATAAATATTCCACTATCTGTACATATTATTTCAACACTTCCCAGAAGAGCGATGGTGATGCTGCCTGGCCTTTTCCTTCCTATCTGTGCCATTTTAGCAAGCATCTCAAAGGTCAAATTGCGAGCAGGAGGGGATCACTTTGTGATGGACGCCTCTAGGCAGCAAAACTGAAGCTTTAAAAATCTCTAGGAATACTGCAAAGAAAGGCAGAGAATTTTTTAGGTTTCCTCCACCTGCCATTTCTCCCAACTAAAGAGCAGGCACGGTTTTATTCAGATATATTATCAGTTCCCTGTTAGAATCAACCCACTTGTACCCGACTTCCTCAGTGGCTTATAATACTTGTTATCTCCCAAATAGTTCCCTTTCACAGCCTTGTCTTTGTGAAGCTATCTGCCTCAAATACCAGTCTTTAGCATGTAATTTTTCATCTTTAAGACTTAAGGTACTTTGCACAGTTTTCAGTGCAAAGGAAATCAGTATCTGGGCCTGGCAACCAAATTTCTCCTCGGAAAGTTTTGAGCAAAAGACAAAGCCAATGAACAGATGAATTCGACTTACAAACAATAAACGATCAAGTCAACAGCAACACATTCCAGCTCCCAGTTGAGCCCCTGAACAAGCCCTTCCCAGATGTACGTTAAAACTCCGGAGAGGAGAGGGCCAAATGCTGCTTTCTCAAAAGTCCCCTGGGGCTAATACTTAAAATGAAAATCCATAAACTATTAATTTATCTAAATGACCAAAGCTCCCATCTATCCTATAAACATATGATACACACTTGAAACTTCAGTTACGGCCATGAAAGACTGTAATGAAAAATTACTTCCACATAGCATTTAAAGATTCCCTTGTTTTACATCAGAACAAGTATTACATATTCTCCTGCTTGCAGTCTCAATTTTAGGCCTGTGGCAATCCTCATATGTAGGTAGCACCAGCCAAAAAATTATTTATTTCTCCACACATAACTTGTAGATGATCGCCAAGTTAACGTGTTTGCATCTAAGAAAGAAAATCTGTAAAAAAGTAAAGGTTTAGATCCACAAAACTGGGAGAAAAGCCTTTGTCTTTTCATCTTCTCCCACTCCCTCCAATTCCTTCTCACATCAGTCTCCATTCTTTTAGAGATCACTGGGTTGGGGTTTTTTTAAAATTTTATAATGCACATGTGTATTTCCAGCCAATTAGCCCTATCATTGGAAGAAAGAGTCTCTTCGTGATTTTCGGTATCCAGGTTTTACCTATCTTTAAATTCAACTTCTGTCTTGAGCAATATTACGGTCTGCAAACGAATTTCAAAATCTTATCCTGACACACTGCTAGGTAAAGAACCAAAAAGAACTACGAATGCTTTTTTAAAGTCTGAATAACAATTTCTTTAAGACAGAGGTTTTAAAAGCATACTGATGACAATTTTGAAGTTGCTGGAACGCTTCTGATGAGCCCTCCTATGATATCCCAAGGCAACAAGGATTTTCTTTACAAAGGCCAAGGAGAAAAAGAATGAGAATACCTGGTCAATAGGGACTTGAAATAAGGGCCTGTATGTTAAAGGGCAGATAAAGCGTAAGATCTTTAGGAGGTTTATAATCCTGTAATGCACACTGCAAAGGGATTACCCTTTTAAAGATATTTATAATCCTATAATGGACACCCAAGACCAGTGACCTAATAGGTACCGAACTGAAGGTAAGTGAACCAAGAGCATTTGGGTGTGAAATGAAGTACCCTGGGATAACACACTAACGAGCATCCCTTCCCCCAGTGGGAATTTGGGGACACAAGGGAGGAAAAGCATTAAATACTCCGTGCAGATGTACCGGGATCTAACGCACAAAATAAAAAGTGTTACCTATTAACATTGTTCAAATGAAAAAGTCTTAAGTTATTGGATAAGAGCCAAGCAATCTCCCAGAATGCTTAATAATTCAACAAGCCAGAAATAGCCAGAGTACCTTTACCATTATGTTTAGTTAAAGACCACAGAGATTAGAAAACACATTATCCATCTCAGAGGCGATTCTTTCCATGTTACAAGTCCCTTAACGACCTTTACCATCCCTCCCTCTCTCTCTCTCCCTCTTTTAATAAGGCTGAGCAAATGGGACTTCATTTTATCCGATTGCCACAGACTAGTGGTATTAATTATTCATGCTCATACTCTCTCTTTTGTTAAGGCAGTGCATTAGACTAATTTCCTTCTTTACTGAGAGAGTTGGGCACGTCTCAACCTGCGGCCACTGTTCTCGGATAGATGCGCCGAGAAGCTGGCAAATTCACGAGACCAGGCAGGGGAAGAAAGGAAAAGTTACTGTACTTCATGGAACTGCAGAGCAGTGGGTACGGGGAACTCTCTTTAAAAGCTGTCCAAGAACTCAAGGAAGACGACTAAATTAATTCACAAAGAATTAAAGCCTCTGTAGTCAGAATAGCTAAGCTGTGAGCTTTGTTACATCTTGCAGCTAAGTGAGGTCAAGCGTGGTCGATGTACTCTGGTTGAGCCACTTCCAAGAAAAACCAAGGAACTGAAGGAAGTGCTGTCGATGGAAGTCTTCCATGCGTGTCCAATACCCCAGCAGGTGTTTTGGGATCCTGTGTTGTTGGAGATGTCTTTTTTGGATGGAACATTAAAACAACAAATCCCCAAGCACTTGTTATCAAAGAGCCTGTGGTACTTTCAACAAGAGCAGGGGTGTTCAACCCACTGTCCTGGCTGAAAGCCAGCAGACAACCGCTTTGGGAAAGAGCTCGTTTCCCTCCGCAATCACATTTCTGCTTCTTGTCAAAAGTTACCACGTCGCACAGCTAGCAAAAACTCAGCTGTCTCTCAGAACTGGGCAAAGCACTCTCTATATACAGTATATTTAGTTCTTATTTAGATGAAGTATTGAACAGAGGATCATAAATATTAGCAAAATGTAGGCTGTAAAACCACGCTCAAAACCTACATCCTTTTCCATACTGAATAACGCGCAGTACACATTACAGAACCACTTTCTCAGAAAGAACTGTCTAGTTTAGAGGTTTATAACGGTAATTTTAGAGACAGAGGATAAAAATAAAAAAAAAAAAAAAAAAAAGAGTTGCTCAAAGAGGCAGAGGAACAAGCAGCAAGATTGGGAACAGAATTTGCATTTATTTTCAGATTATGTTTCTCTCCTTTTCCTTCTGCCCATCCCTCTGCCAACTAGAAAAAACATTGTCTGAACACACAAAATATTGCCAACAAAAGAAAGGGTCATGAAATTTCAAGTCCATCATGAATAAAAAGGGATCTGGTTTTTGCTGAGGTCAAACCCATTCAATTCAAAGGCTATCTACAAAAGCGGTAAGGCTATTTCATATGCATTTGCAGCAGAAGTCATCAAATTAAGTACAACATATGGTACACAATGCTGCAAGTTTGAATTTTATTTCTAAAGGGATGTGGAAAAAGAATATTTTCAAAGTTTACAAGCCTCAGGGGCACAGTTTCCCAGTGCAAATGTATTGAATTGCCTTCTGTAAATATGGCACATAACACTGCAACAACAACAACAAAATTTGACTATTAACAAATGCAAGGTCAGCATATCGATACTTGTACACAGAGATAAGTGTTCTGGCTCCATAAATTTAAAGATGAGCTAAGATTTAAAAGGAGCAGCTGAGGGAGACAGACAGACAATCAGAGAGAAAGAAAAAGAGTAAATCATACACAAAACAGCCAGTAAAAAAAAAAAAAAATAAAAAAGCAGTTAATATACATGAATAATGGATGTTTGATTTAAAAGCAGTTTACTCCAATATGATGTAATTTTTGACAATCAGCCAGAGAGACTATTTTGCAAGTTCTTGCCAGATATAAGTCATTGTGTAAAGCTGGTAACACAACCGTTCCTCCGAGCATGTGGAAAATTGACTTTCATGCCATCCTAAAGGTGACTTTACGCTGGCAAACGAGAACTCTTATTTTGCCTGCGCTGAGCTGCACCAAGCAGCCTCAAGCAATGCTTAAAGATCCACGCAGAGGACTGCAAAAATAACAGAGTCTAAACAGCTCGCAGCAAAAAAAAAAAAAAAAAAAAAGAAAAAGCCGGCCGTAAGCACAACCCGATCCTCCAAAAAACCTACACCTGCCGTAAAAAGTTAAACCCCAAGCTAAAGACAAGCGTGGGTTGGTTTT
>JAVJGG010000088.1:1855299-1867476 GCA_035590195.1 Aviceda cuculoides
AAACACCTCCCACCAAAAAAAAAAAAAAAAAAAAAAAAGAAAAAGCCGGCCGTAAGCACTACCCGATCCTCCAAAATACCTACACCTGCCATAAAAAGTTACACGCGAAGCTAAAGACAAGCGTGGTTTGGTTTTTCCTTTTAAGTTTTCATCCGACTGGAGCTAAAAAGGAAGCTGGCAGCCAGGAGCAGAGCCAAGCGCGGTGCAGGCAGGCGGCGCGCGAGCTGCGGCGACGAGATCGTGCCAACGCACCTGCGGCCCCGGTGGTTCCAGCACTGGACACTGCCCCAGTCCCGGCTGGCAGCGGCCGCCGCTCTGCCAGTCTCCGTGGGCTCGCGGTGTGGACAGATGTCTGCGAGGACCTGGAACGAGGTCACCAGGCTCATTTGACTTGTGGCTGAAGACTCACGTACCGGTTCAAGTAGCCAGAGACGAAAGGACGTTGCGTTTACCCACCGAACCACCCGCTCGGGAAAAACAAGCCCTAGCCCAGAGACACGTTTTTCCCTAACCTGAGGATAGGAGAGGGAAAAGGAAGGCAAGGTAATTCTTAAAAACCTGAATGAATTCTCTTGGTTTCATAGATTATCACCTTGAATACTCACGGCACATCCTAGCAGCTGTATTTTCAAAACCTGAGACGCTTACCTAAGCAGCTGTGCCAAATTTGAGGTATTCACGTTAATGTACAAATAGAAGGAAGGAAAAAAAAAAAAAAAAAAAAGGCAGAATGTCATTAACATTAGCCAATACAAAAGGAATTCTTTTTTTTTTTTTTTAACTTGCAAAGTTATTTCTGGTCATTTACAAACACAGAAAAAACCAAGATGGATGATTGTCACTTTTCAGCAAGAGAGGGGTTAATCGATACATCATTTAAAACTCAGGCAAGGAAAACTTCTGGTCTCTCTGCTGGACTGTGTTTCTCGCAATGCCTGACTTATAAAAAGTTACACAGTCCAGATCCTCAGAAAGATGGCACCAAAGAGTTTAGGAACAAAAAGGTATTTAAAACACCTTTCACCTTCAAAGATCCGCTAACAGTCTACAGTCCTACAGCTCCCCAAAGCAAAACGTTCGGGCAAGTCCCATACGTTCAAATTCAGCAAGACCTGCCCTTCCCCTGTATGAAAACAAGAGTTCATAAAGATCAGTTTATTGGAAGCTGGACTATTTACAAGGGCCACAGTGGTTAACAAAACTGAAAAAACCCCACATTTTTTAAACAAGAAAAAAATCAAGATTAAAAAAAATTGAAGTCTTTGGAACTCCACGAGAACTGGATACATTATGACACCAGAAAAGACAATGCAAGCTTACCAGTTAACAAAGAGGAGGATTTTAGTTAAAATAAGGTGCAAGAAAGGTGTAACCTATGACCTAAATACATCATCCAAGAGAGACTGTAGAGTATGAAATTCAATTTAGAGGATTATTTAAAATTTGTTTTTCACTTACTATTAGTTCCTAACATCCATTTCAAGTGGTTAAGTCTACTGGATACACTCACATTAGCAAGCAGTTGAAGAACTCTGGAAATATTAAACACCGGAGCAAAACTAGGCAGTATTTCAATCGCTGATGAGAAGAGACAGGTGATGTTGAAAGCCATTCATCAAGTACAAGCCAATCACCAGCTCAAAACAGATGAAAAAGCGACAGCATAACAAACAACTCCCAAGACATCTGATCTCAACATATCTAGCCTTCTGTTCCTAAGTTGGAGGCTTTAAAATCATTATGTCCTCCCTTCACTCCTCCCTTCCCCATCTACCTCTTCTGAAATAAGGTTCGTTTGCGCGCAAAGCGACCAAAACCACAGACATACTCTGAACTGCGCCTTATAATGCATGCAACGGAGTCCTTCAGCCCCACGAGCTTAAAATAAAATTCCCTTACATGCTATATGAAGTTTCTTTGGTGGAAAAAAACCCCAAATCCTCCCATGTTGATTATCTTCTATCACCAAGAGCGGCTAAATACGTTAAAAAAATTCAACTACATTGTAAATACAGGAGAAAGTTGGGTTTGTTCCCCCCCAAGAGAATAAAGCACCTATAAATTCCCAAGAAATAATCCACAAGCAGAAGAGAGTTCACCTGAAGCTACAGTAGGAGACCAGACTTGCTTGACAGCAGATGGTCCATTCAGGCAAGCTTATAAATAAACCAGCTATGAGAAAAGCTTCAGTGAGATCCTACAATCAGCAAGATAATTGCATCAGAAATCAGATGATGTTAATCCTGACAGTTATAGTGCTACCTGTTTAAAGAGGTTTATATCCTGACATGAAGAGGACCAAAGCCAGCTCTAGTTTAAATCTGTGGATTTAATTTTGCATACAATGCTCAAACCCAAAATTCAAGCAAGTGAATGCCAAGACTTGGTGATGCTGCTGCAGCATCGAGACCACAGGGCACCAAACTGCACGACACAGGGTAACGTGTTATTCGCGAGACACCGTCCTCCACGGCATGTCCACTGGATGTCATGAGCTCCGCTTTGGGCTGAAAGGGAAAGCCAGGGTTAGGGTTTTCCCTGTGGTTCATTAGCTGATCTATATTATTAGCCACGTACGAGCCGAGATGGGAACAGAGACCTCGCTATTTCTAGAATTTGGAATTTATGGAAAATAGTACATTCCACATTGAGTTAATACAGCTGAAATAACCCTTACTAAAGAAATTTCTCTTAGCTTAACATAAAACAAAGAGCTCCAGGAGCACTAAACAGATGAACTTTCAAGAAACAGCATCATTAAGTCTGGTGCTTAAATAAAGTGAAAATTGAACTTCTCACAGATGAAGCATTTATATTCTCCCCTCTCTCCTGCACGCATGTCTGTCATCTAACAGTAGGCAAGTCTATGCCACAGATTTGATGTTTTTCTCCTCTCTGACATAAAAGTTCCTACAAAATTTATGCCTCAGATCTCTACTCTGCTGTCAAATTTGGTTAAAATTAGACAATGATTAAAAAAAGAAAGAGAGAAAAAGATGGTTTCTCTAACTATATTTTCATCAGAAAGCAGGTTACTAGGCAGTAGCATTAGGATTGTGAGCTTCCACTGAAGAAAAAAATATCCCTCAGGAAAAACAAAGAAAACCCCAAACCGAGAAGAAACACAGCTTTCTCACTACAGCAACGCAGCCAGAAGCAAACGGGGCTGGAATTCTTCATCATTACGTTTCTGAGACTGAAAGCTCTCCTAAAGACAGATTGTCAACTTGTGACCAGCGTAATCAGCCAATGCGAAGTCCCTTCACGTCTGCGCGAGGTGAATAATTATCATAATAGACATTAGCAATTAATTTCCGGCGTGATGTCAGCTGGTGCGGCGATGCCAAGCAAGCGTCCTTGTCAAACGCACCCCAGCCGTCTGGACGACTTCAGTCCCATCTCCCTGATTAGGATGCGCGCTGATGCACTGCTTAATACAATCTGCCATCAAACGCCAAAGAGTTCAGAACTAAATTAGGAAACATGTCCGGCTTTACGGAGTGACGCTCAGGGGTCTGAGTAGATTTCTCTATTCCTTTACGAGGCACGAAGGCGATCACCGACGTAATGCCCCTGAATGAGGCAATTTTACCTTCTAACCTCCCACCTCTGTAGGGAAAAGAATTGGATTAGGACAGCAAAGGAATTAATAAAGACAGCATGGCCTCGCAGCATCTCTCAACCCTAGAGGTATTTATGGTGGCCTCACCATTTCCCTAGTGAACATGAATTTTAAGGGGAAATTAGATGCAGCTGGATACATTTATTCCTAACACAGAGGTAGTCCTAAATGAAGCTTTCCTGTTCCCATCGCTTGCCAAAGAAAACACTGCATTTTTACACTACAGACCACAGCTCATCTGGGTGCTCACCTCCTGCTTCTTTCTCCACCTGCCTGAAGCACTCTCCTTCCCTCATTTCTGATAGCACATCACGTGCCTGAAGTATAACCACAAAAAGCGGAATTAAATTAAGGAGTGGAAAAGTTAGGCAAGATGCTGGCAAGGGACAGAAAGTCTTCCCAAAGCATCTGGAAACAGGTCTTTCCGCAGCTCAGTCCCTGCCCTGGCATGGGGCTGTGTCTAGGAGCAGGCTGCTGCCACCAGCTACCTGGGATCTCAGGTAGGATTCTGAGCCCCCCCAAAATACAATTATTTACGCTACCTACTCGGGTCTGCGAGCCCGAAAGAGCCCCTCCTGCAAGCAGAGAAGTTTGAGAAGAGCCGCATTAGAAGCGTGCCTCAGCTACGAGTCTTCAGCAGGGTTACAAAACCAGTCTGGTTTTCATCTACCCTGCCACTGCTAAGATGTGCTGATAAAAGAAGACCACTGTGTCATAGGGGGCTTCAAACCCATGATTATCATTTAGCTTCCTTTAATACAACAGTCACACCGTCCTCACCAAACTGTAAGTAACTTAGTTCAAATACTAAAGTGCACAAAAAGAAGCATTCTCCTCCTAAGATTGCACATTTGAATGCGCAAGGCTTGACAAGCTGCTCAGGATGCCCTCATCAGAAAGGCTGAAGGATGTTTTGGCTTTTGGGGGCAGGGGTTGTTTATTGGGGTTTTTAGTTTTTTCAGGTTTTTTTTGAGGCGGGTTCCCCCTAGAGGGCCACTGACGCAGCACACAGCTGAACGAGCTGGGCTTCACTGAGGAGCAGAGAATGCAAAATATTTACAGTGAGCCCAGTTAGCTGAATTATAATCCCTTACTTCAGCCCACTAGAAGAACACTAACAGAAGCATCAGATTGTTGCACTAAAAGAATATCTTACCTCCACTGTCAAAAGCTGAATAGCAGGGAAGAAAATGGTCAGTAGCATGAACTGTTTTTTCCTTTGTTAATTATGAAGTTATAAAAATCTTACCAAAAAAAAATTTAAATACCTGGTTGGGCTCATTCAACAACCAGCCAAAGGTTTTGACCCCAAAGGCCGCTTCATGAGCGGACACATCGAGACATGTGACAGGCTGACCATAGACAGAATGGAGAATTTTGCCAGGATCTTCTGCTTTCAGGAGATAGACAATGTCTTCTGCAGCTGCTACCGTCACTGGACTCCCCGTAACAACTGGAACCAGATTAAGGAAGTTGACCTAAAAAGAGCAGACTTTTTATTTTAATTAGAACCAAAAATTCTTTTACATCACTACTGCCACAGGCTAAACTGAACACACTACTGATGTGTGGTTATCAGCTATCTTGAATCATCCCAATTATGGATTAATTTCAGACAAAGACCAAGTATCAATTTTATTTCTCAAGTTTTGCAAGTTTAGCTCCTATGATGAAGTCTAGCTCAGAGTCTTTAGAATGAACCCATTTAAATAACTAATCAGAACACAGTACAACAGAACACACCAAAATATCACATCAAAGAAAGGAGCAAGACTTAATGGACTCATTCAGATGAAGAGCAGAAAGCCGTAAGGTTAAAGCACACAAAGCAAATGCCGTGGCTAAATGTGAATATGGTGCTCCAGAAGAGGCAACACATTCATTCAGCTAACATGGAATAGTTGACGCTCACCCTGCTGTCATGTGTATATGCCCTAAATTAACCGAAAAGTCATCACATGACTCTAGGACAGCCCAAATATCAGCTCCCCTATCTTCTATCACAAGACCAGAATGACGTCGCTCTTCCCATTTCAGCAAACAGTCAAGATGTGGCTGAAAAGTCTCACCACAGGAAGGGTTTAAACTCCTTAACAGTACGGCTATTTCTAACCCAACCTTAGAAGAGGGTGCAGTGTCCCCAGTGTCTGTCTTTCACATGTGGCAAACTGACATTTCACAGCAAGCAAGACGCAAGAGTAAAATGGATCCAACCACAATGGAGCGTGTGGTGGCGTTTTAATGTTTTTCGCTGGGAAACCTCTTAAAATGTTTGGGGATTTTGTTTAAGTATTGTAAGACTGACTTAGCTTTGAAAGAGGGGATTAATCAGGAGTGGTTTAAATCGCAACTTCATACCCATTAGCTGTGCAGTCAGCTTCCTGCAATAGGAGAGAAGCTGCAAGACTCAGTCAATTTATTCCTACGCACTTCCTTCCCCTTTCAAAAAAATGTTGATACTCTGAGACATAATAAACCTTCAGAGAATGGGACAGCTTTGGATTTTTAATTAAAATAGTCTCAAAACTTCAGTGACAGAAGGTGCAACCTAAAGAAGCTGCACAACTAGTTACAGCTTCACAAGTGGTACTATTAGCTCGTCTGCAATATCCTGCCTCAGAATTAATCAGATAGCGTTGATCTGGAATGAGACCTTGAGTTTGAGCTCCAATTCTACGCGAGAAAACTGATTTACAAAATGAGCCAACTTAGTTTAGTGTTGACAAAAAAAGTAATTACAACCAGCCAACCTCCTGCACCATATGGACTTCTGTTCATTTTCACTTGTAGCTTAAGCCAGCATTTCACCCTTGCTCTTCAGCGATGAAAGGCTCATCCATTAACCTGCTTCAAATCCATAGCCTCTAGCTGCTAATGCTGTTATCTGGTTCAGGCAATGTTCTTGCAAGATTTTTCTAAGATCCCTCTCAACTGTACCAAAAATAATTAGTGGATCAGGAGCTCCTGGAATGAAGCTGAGTAGCCTGGAGACTCACCAATTTCTGGATTTCAAATGTTGCCGTAGTTTGCCAGAATCCTCTGTCATTAGGGCTTTCCACTTTGACCTCAAAGCCAGATGCCGTTGCTACCGTTGCACCCTCTGAAGCAAGAGCTAAAGCCTGTATCCTCTGATTGTGCTGGTAACGATGGATTGGCTCCCGCCCAAACATCAGGTTCCAAACGCTGACAGTTCCTGTATACAAAAAGAAAAACAAAAAAAAAAAAAAGAAAGAAAAAAAAGTAATCGCTATGCATTATCTTAGAATTTAACAACACTTTAAAGATATAAACTTAAAAGCATTCTAATGGAGAAAGTTAATATACAGAGAAAAGACTGCAGGGCAGGAAACCAGAGCTTCAGGACACTGCATAGCACTACACAACAGGTTCAGAGGAAACTTTCCAAAATTATGTGCTCTGGCATTAGAGGCTCTGTTTCTCTCCATAAGTAATTCCTAATTTTTGACTTTCAGATAACGATGGTATCTACCTTGAGGAAGACTGCTTGACTTCTCTCACATTTCCATGTTTGGAGAAGACCAGACTTAAAGAGATACCTAAATTCTCATTCTACTATATACTTGCCCTCAATTACCACAAAACATAGTGAGGAAGAACCCACTTTCAAATTTAAGCCACTCTGCTGCACACAGAGAAGTTTTGATGTGAAGAACCTGAAGCTCTGCACACACTGCAATCAGGTCAGGGATTTTAATACCATTCCTGACAGTTTACAACCAACAGCAAAGCTCTAAATCCTGATGCTCTGGAAAAAAACAGAAAATGCAGACGACTTCAAAGAGCTAATGAATACAAATCCCAAAGAATACAAGCGTGTAAGTCAAAAGACAACACATTTGCAGTTGCATTTCTTCCTGGTATAGATCACTGATACTCTATTTAAAAGCATGGTACATTAAAGCAATAATCTGAGTAAGAGCAACCCGAAGCAATCAGAAGTGTATTACCCAACAGAAGGGCCAGACAGAATTGGAGACTTCTGGGCCACCTTTGCACTGAATTAGCGGAGAAGCAATCTTCAGACGTGATACACAGGGCTGGAGAAGCCTTCCTTCTACTCCAGCATGGCCATTAATGATGAAATGATTAATGGGAGCTATTCCTTCAAAAGGAGACATAAAAGCTCTGACAGACAGCTGTGGACAGGCACCAATGCCAGTTTGCAAACACTCCTCCCGTGTCCCAAAGGAGGTGAAGCAAGAGTGTGGTAATGAAACTGCACATAGCGAAATGGTATCTAAATGAGTTTAAATTGATTTATGTTTGCTTTTGTAAAGATTATTTGGTATCTGGAAAGTGCTACCAATGTGAAATAATGCAGATAATCCTTAAGATCCCTGTCTAATGGCACTCCCACTGAATATTTATATTCCTCGCCATGGGAATGAATACCGTAATGGGGACCATTTTTGTTTTATTAGGGATGCATATTTAAATTAATCTGCTATTTGCCTAAACAATTAGCCGCCTCTGTCTGTTTACACAAAGCCAAAACTGCAATTAGGCTTCCATCAAAAAGATAAGTCCCGACTAAAACTGTCCCGACGGAGTCATAAGGGCTCAGAGCAGAACTCCCCAAAATTACTTCTTAGCATAATGGTAATTATGTTAATTGCTTAAAAGGTAAATAACTGCTGAACTGGTTTTGAAAAACAGAACGCTGGCTCCCATCACAAACACTTAACGCTTAAAACAAGTTAACGAATACGAACGGGCAGCACGGGCTACGATTCCCTCCGCAGCCTGGGCTGCCCCACGCGAAGCCTTCGCAGCACTTTCGTGCCTTCACACCGAGTCCTCGGCGCCGAAATAAAACAAAGGCAACGCGTGAAGCCTCGGCTTCAGGACGGCCGATTTCAACCGGCAAACGTCGAGATAAAAGATTGCAGTGATATCAGATCACGGATGTTAGAACTGGACTTTTTAATCAGACGGTGAATATTGCCGCCAAGCTCCTCTGGGCAGGAGTATTTTCAACTTTTTTATGCAGAGCGTTTATCCCGATTAAAGACCACTTTTGTGAAGGGGAAAAAAGAAGCTGATTTGCTTTCAGTGAAGTCTTTTGTTTACACATCTCCGTGATGAGCATTTCACTGTTTTTAACAGTGTGTTCACGTATGAAAGTTCTCCAAAATACCAAAAAATATTCAAGTCAAAGAACCCTCTTCTGACCATGCGAGCAAACTAGGAAACTCAGAATTCAGTACTCTCTTCTCTAAATTTGTGTAATAATAATAATAATAATAGTGGCTTTGCATCTCAAACATCACAAAAAGAGAAGACAGTGAAAATGGCTCATGCAATAGTACAATCAGTTCGAGACAGGTACTATTTTTTTTTTTTTTAACCAGATGTTCAATAGCAAAATCTGTCCAAAATATCTGAAAATTTTATCAGGCAAACACAGCGTGTGCAACACCTGATGCACAACATGGTGTGAAAACATCCCTGGTAATATCAAAAAACCAAGTGACTTGAAAGGTCACAAGTTAACATCTGTTTAATGAAGGAGCACAACATAAAGAGTAAAAAGGAGAGTTAAAAGGAACGCAAAGAGCAAGAGAAATACCATTTTCTTTCATTAGGATGAACAACTATGTGCTTGCAAAAGTGTTGCTTGTCCCCCCTGCTCCTCCCCTCCTCCAGAAGAGCGTACGATTCTGTATGTACATCCTCCATCATTTGTTACTTGCTACCAGTCAGAAGCTTCAACCGTTGTGTGCAAGGACCTTCTGTGGAAATGCTTTATAGACAAAACAGCTGTATGCATTCATGTATGACAGCAGGAAAACATTATCAAGTTTTGCATAGAAAAAGCAAACACTCCACTATATTTATCAATAGGTAAAGCTATTACTAGATCTAGAAGTGCTACTCAGAATATTCTGTATTTCATGGCAGAAACAGCAAAATGTATTTATTAGCGTGCAAGCCTTTGCAACAGTCAATCATGTTTGTGTAAGAGCAAAAAAAAAAAAAAAGCCACCATTACAGTTAAAGTTATTAGTACAGCAACATAGAAAAAAATGAGGCATAAGATTTACCAGTGCAGATGAGATCACTCCTTTACATAGTCTATCTTCCTGCCTCCAGCAGTGACCAGTACTTCATTTCCAAAGCAGTATCTTTGCTAAGGTGAAGTTAAGGTTGCAAGCATACAGTATCTTTTTTTTTTTTTTTTTTAATACTGTAATCTTAAGTGTTAGAAAGTCATTAATTCAAAGTTATAAGCAATACTTTTACAGCATGCTAAATTCTGCACCACAATTGTGATTATTCCAACTGAACTCTAACAATAACTCCTCAAACCTATTTAGACTTTACAGCTTGCTTATATTTCGTCCTGGCTCAAGGAAATGAGTTAAGTGCAAGAAGCTGATGAAGACGGTACAATCGCCGACACTTGACATTACAATCACTGTACCAGCCCTCATTTACCACTTTGGCCCAGATTGTACAAAGAATTCAGGTTTGTAACTTCTAACCCGATATACTGTTGAAATGTGGCCTGATGAAAGGTCCGTTCATTGCAATTCACTCTAGATTGTAAGGTATTTGGATAAAACGTTTAACTCTGAGCCTATTGTGCCTTACACGGCGCGCCGCTGATCCCGCCTGTACTCCGGTTTTAGTAAGCATCAGCCGGTCTTACGCATCTCTTGCTGTATTAAAGGTGAGCGGCACGAAGCTGTCGTCCATTCCCAGTGCCTGTCTCTAGTATATTCCCCTCTTTGCAGCTGGAAGCACAAAAGACATCCTGCAAAAGCAGCTGGTTTTTACATCTGTCTCCCATAGGCTTCTCTCTGGTATAAAAGGCAATACTTTTGCCACGACAACAACAACAACAACAAAAAAGAAGTACCTCTTTTCCTATAAAACTCTAATGCCACAACAGGGAAAGGCAGCATAAACGCAGAGGCAAAAAAATAGTAAACCACGTTTGTAAATACGACACCGGCTGCGTTCGCTGGCGTCATACAGCGTGTCACAGCTCCTTCTGCGTGTCCCCCCCCGGCGGGGGACAGCTGCCCGCGAGCAGCAAACCCTCCGGCTAAGCGGAGGGAGAGCTGCTTCCCTGCGGAAGGAAGATCTCTTCCACACGATGATGACACAGCTAGCAGTCGCCGTCAGCTTTAGAAAAGGTGGAAAAGTAATCTACTTCTGCGTTATCTGCCAAAAAAAAAAAAAAAAAAAAAGAAAGCAAAGACAGAATTTTGTATATGGTGGAGCAGGGAATCGGGATATGCTCATGGTTTTCATGCTCATTCACTTCAACTTCTAAACACAATTCCAAGGAAAGGCCAGAAGCTGCTTAATTCACATCATCTACATGATGTTTTTCCTGTTTGTGAGTCGCAGTCTTGCCACTTCTATCTTGATTTAAAAAAAATAAAATTATTTTTCACCCGCTGAAAACACTTCTTACACATATTTTCTCCTCCGAGCTGGCAACATTAATTTATTTCCTTGTAGATTTCAGATAACATCATACTTCTATGAAGTACAAACAGCAGATGAAATACACAGGTGGAAATGAACACCACCAGCTGGAAGTCTCAAAACTTCTTATGTTGAATTTCAACTTTCTCCCCAAAACATTTCTAGTTGGAGGGACCACCAACCCACAGCCAGTTTAACCTTAGCAGATGCTTGGTATTCATCAGCTAAAATTTTTACATTTTATTTTCACTGCAATGCTGTTTCTCAACTTTCAGCAGGTACAGCAAACTACTTACCGTACTAAACACCGAAAGACCAGACCTCAGTCCCAAGCGTCATGCCTTTACATTACCGTATCAGTTTCCACCAAATGTTGTCAGGCTTTATCTCCACCACTCTTCTTACAGAGATTTCCAAAGGACACCATCCCTGTACAGTCCCTCAGACAAGGCACACACAAGAACGTCTGTATTTTGTTCCCAGCTTGGGGACTCAAGAGGCAGACTTCCCTGGCTGTGATGTGAAATCACAGGCTGTTTACCCAAACCAAGAGTTTTGCATCCACAGCCTCCTGTACCTATCTGATGGGAATAAATATACTCCCGCCCACGACGGGCAGTTTTCTTCAAAAACTTTTTGCTTTATTCGAGCCAGCCTGTTTCCCTGCTCTTGCTACAATACAGCATGTCCTGACACTTAGAGGAAGGCACCAAACACATTATTCCATTTCTGTCTTTGCAAAGAGGGTACAGAAGGGACAATACCCGCGAGCAGCTTTAAGGGCATAAAAGTGGACAAGACAGCAGATTTCCAGTCCCAGAATGTAGCACTGCCAAAATTCCCTTCCTGGAGCCTGCTAACAAGGAAAAGCCCTTCTGATCCCTGCAGAAACCACCTTCCTTTGCTCCATGTTGCTACTCTGCAACTTGTGAAGTACCACTAACTCCTCCCAGCGGGTCTCAAAGCATTGCCACGACGGGCAGCAGCGCAGCACCTCCCCACCATGCCTACACAAGTATGAAGCACTGCATTTAAAAAAAAAAAAAAAAAAAAAAAAATCAAAACAAACCAAAAAAGTATGTTCTCTTGTCGCA
>JAVJGG010000088.1:1867502-1888441 GCA_035590195.1 Aviceda cuculoides
CTCCGGGGGGGGGGGCGGGAAGAGTGATGGCTAAAGTAGACTGCTGTTTCCCAAAAGCTGTGGCTCCCAGCCAAAGTCAGGCAAGCATGGAGCAGATGGAGTCCTGGCAAGGCCTCTACTGTCCCTGCATTAGCAGCATCTGCTCATTACCCAGAACCCTCGCCTGCTTTATCTAATGCTCCAGGAAAAGCATTTTGATTTGATTCATTTCAGTTCGGTAACGTGCAACACAATTAGTGGTAAAATCAAACTGGAGGACTGCCAGTGCTGACAATAGGAAACAAGGCAGAAGAAATATGAGGCCAGTGGGTTGGAATTCAAAAATCACAACTGTGGATCAAGTTGCCAAGTCCCGTTGCCCCAGGTGTACATACAGTGCCCCCACTGAGTATTGGCATGGGCGGAGGGAACTTCATTTTCTCCCCATACATTTTTCTCTCATTTACCTCTCCTTGCAGCTTGTTTCTCGGAGGCTGACACCGTCGGAAACATTCACCAGAAGTCACAATTCAATTTTTCTTTAGTGCCATCATGGAGTTACAATTCACTTTGGATGCAGGCATCCCAGTAAGACAAATCTTTCTCCTTGCTATATTTCATACGCCTTGGGAAGCATTTGCTACTACTGAACCAGCAAAACAGCGCTGTAAGGCAGGCACGGCGCGAGCAAAATCTGCCTGTTCGTTCTTCCCTGTGATCGGATGCCAAGGACATCGCTGCGTGAGCTCTGTTGAACTGGGAGAAACTGATGTTATCTGAACGAGTCTGCTAGCCAGGGATTCGACAGAGAAGTCTAGACTCTTTGCCTGACAGCACCACCTCCAACACTAGCAGATGGTTTCTCTGTGTTAGTCAAACTTACAAAACAAAGAGAAAAGGAAGCTGGAAAAGTACAACAAAGAACAATCAAACATATTATCTTCAAAGTCATCCTCTCCCTCCCCAAGTTTAAAATAACACTCTCCACCAAACTGAAAATAGACGCTTTCAGATTCCAGTTAGTAAACATTTTAGAAATCAGTCTTCATAATTCCCTAGTCACACAGAAGCTAATCTATTCTGACCAGGCTTCTCAAATCAGAGAAACTGCCGTATCACAGAGCCCATTAAAATTTCCACCCAAAAGAATAAAAGACGCCGAGCTTTATGCAAACTAGTTTAGTCACAGCACACACAGGACTGATGACAAGGAATATGACAGAAAAAAACCCTAGACAAATTATTAGATTAGTCAGTGGGAGACTAGAAAACAAACAAAAGACCCTCTGCTAGTCACTGTTTGGCACACTGGACAAAAAGCCAACACTTAAAACTATCACTGTGTTATGATTTCCTATGACTCGAGTAAATAATATTAATGAGTATTCTGTAATACCAGACTTGCTGTTGTCAGAAAACATTGCCTATCAACAATTCTTAAGCACAGAAATCCATTCTAGCATGATCCACGCTAGAAAAACAGCTAAAGGTGTTGATAATTTTAAAACAGTTGTTTTCACAGATAAAGCATTTAATTTACCTCTAAAATAAAATATACAGATTAGAGATTTTGTTTGGATTACTCATTTTCCGTTTTGTTTCCACACACAGAAATGCCAGGATCAAAGATCGTATGTGTACAAAGCTCCCTAACTTTAAAAATACCTTTATTCATACCCAAGGAGAGGGTTTTTTAAGTGTCAAATCATACATTTTAAAGAAAGATGATAGGAATTGAGTTCTGCCTGAGCAACTCAGCCTAGGATCACAATTGGCTAGCACTATCCAAACCTGATTTTTTTAGTTGCTGTTCCCACATCCAGTAGATGCACAGTTAGGCTCTGCCTCTTGCTGCCCATTAGATAAACATCTAAGTATATTTAAAACAATGCATATAACCAGGATTTTATTAGGGTTCCATTAAATATTAGGTCATAGTTTTTATTTCTCTATATCAAAGTATATAACAACCCACCATTGTAAACCAATACTTCAGTTAAGAAAATGTGCATCCATACGCTACGCCAAGAGCAAGAGAGGACGCACATTAATCAGACATGCAAGTTTACCAGTATTCCCATAACAAAGCTTCACAGCACCCCAAGGGAGTTTTGGACAGAGGAGAAGGCTGGTGGAAGAATATTTAATATTTTTATAGCAAAACAAGTTATTTGCTTAAGATAGTTTGGCTGGACTACAGCCTGGCACTCAAGCTTTGTGTAGCAGTTCCAGTAGGAATAAACATCAGTTTTAATGGGTGCTATGTTCCAATGCCTCCTAATGCATTTAGGGTTATTGGCCAACTTTCTCACATAAAAGCAAGTGTGTGCGTGTGTGTGTATGTACAGGATTACAGACACACAAAAAGCTGAGCACAGCTGCTTCATTTTTGTAAAGCCTTTTTTTTTTTTTTTTTTTTTTTAAATAGGGAGGAGAGTTGTGGTTACTTACCGTCCTCATAAGCTGCTACAGCCAGAGAGCTGTTTATCCTCACAAAGGAGACATGTGGCTGAGGTCCAGCATCACCAGGACCATGCATTGGTTCCAGGATGGGGGCTGTGTAGTCCCAGGTGCGAGTGTCCCACAACCTCACTTCTCCCGATGTATATCTGGAAAAGAAGGCTATTACTGATCCCAAAACATCTAAAAAGAGGTAGCTGCAGAAGGGAGGAAGAAACAAAGTGTCTTAAAACCCAACACCATTTACGGCTCCCAGACCGATTCTCCTCCTGTTTACACACTCTGTGTACAAGCCCATCAACTTCTTTCATTTTATTCCTATTTATTGAAAGTAGCATCAAGCCTACTAAGACAGCCAGGTAAATCGGAGCTACAAGAATGCCACGACTGAGCTACCACAGGTCACAAACTATTGATATTAGCTTTACAACTAGAATGCAAGGAGAGCTGGGCTCAAGCGAAAGAAGGTAGTCAGTAACAAGTCTAAATTACTTTATGGCAAAACTTCAAACTATTTTTCTTCGGTCTTTAAAAATTTGTGATTGTGGTTGCGCCAAGGAAAGGCTGTTCAATCAGAGCATTTACGGACGTACATACAAGGAGTCACACGCATACACCCAGCCAAACTCTTTATAGAAAGAAATTTCTTACTGCCTCATCAACAGATCAGATTTGCCCACATCTCGAAAGACTAATTAATTTATTAATACAATTAAGTGTTGTCTTCAGAATTAAGGCAGTGCTGCCTTCTTTGCAGAAGGCTTTCTCGCTGAAACATCAGAAAAACTATAGTTTAAGATCAAACTATAGTTTGCCAATGAGAAAACAAAAAAATAGAACTAAACTTCTCGGATAATACTGAATATATCTAAATGAATGAAGGTTGTTACACAGCGAACACCACAGAAACTGTTCTGTGCCATCTACGCTGTGGCACAAAACATACTATTAAAGAGCAAAAAAGAAACCCACCGCACGCAAAGTAGAGGAGAAGCTCCCTCTATGACTGGTCAAAGAACACAGTTCAAGAGCTATTTGGAACAGTTCAATAATTATTTAACATAACTTTTGACAGAACTGTGACAATTAACACTGTCAGACAGTCTCAGATGTCTTTCTCTGCCATAGCCGAGACTTGGATTCTGTTGGAAAATGAAGGATGCTTCCTGGTCTGTCAGCTTTGCTGTTACATCCTGACTTTTGAGGAGAAAGTATTTCAAAAGAATGATTCTTATAAGCCTCAGAGGTCTACCGGTTAGAAATCTGGCTGTGCTATGTTTCTGAGGAAAGTAAGAAAATAGTTATTTACAGAGGAGGAGAAGGAAAGTGCTTAATAAAGGTTTAGAAGATGTTGGACTTCAACTCGGGTTACCCAGTTCCTTGGGGAGTACCATGCAGCAGCGTTGCAGGTACTCTGGAGCAGATTACTCCCAACATCTCCGGGTGAAAACGCTCCACTTTATACAACTAATTAAAGTGCCTGAGGGGGCAGTGAAACCTGTCAAGCAGAAAGAGATGCACATTAATTCTCTGCACTGCATCAGGAAGAGAGGAGAACTGTGTCCTTGCCACCCGGCTTCCTCTTCAGTGCTTCACAGGGTAAGACAGAAGAAAATGAGAGAACAGGCTGGGATAGCTCTTCTCCCTTTTCCTCCTTCTGCAAATGAGGCCCAAATCCCCCTATGAATCCTGCTTTCGTTTCCAATTTACAGCAGCACTATTAAAAAAGAATAGATCAAGAAAGAAGCTTCCCCAAAGGAAAGCAAAATGTTTCGAGTTGGACCGAACAAGCACTCCAGATTAGTCCACAACAAATAGTTTACAAACCTGAACAGTGCTCATTTCAGATAGATTTTAAAATTTAGAGGTAAAACACAATGGGACAGGCAATTGCACAGATGTGCTGCAGTCCTCTTCCACAAGGGACACAAATAACATTTTGGAAGCATTTTCATGTTGAGCTGCTTTTTGTTTCCCTTTATGTTCGGGCTGGTTGGGGTCGTGTTTTCAAGCTTCTCCTAACTGCGATGAATAGCTGATTACTCCCAAGGGGGAAGCCAAAATTCTTTCGTCACTAAGTGACCCTGAAAAGTGAGTTTCGAGGGAGACATAAAATACTGGTTGAATTGACAGAACTAAGTGACAGACTATTCATTTTCACCCCCAAATAAGCAAGGAAGAACAGCATCTCCTCCTAGTGCATATACATACTCGCTCTCACACAGTCCAGTCTAGGAATGTAAAAAGAAAGACCAATAGATAGAGAAAACAGATGACAAGAATAGAGAATTAGCCAGCCCTGTGTCTCTTCTCTGAGCATACTGCTTCTGGTTTTTCTACGTAGCATGCAACACAAGTGATCCAGGGCTCAAGACACACTACCATCCATAAAAAAATAACATGGGCCACAATCTTGGAATTAAAGATCCAACATCACAGTACCACAACAAGTGCTCGAATTAATTTTACCTCAGAATTCAACCGAGTCAAAATTTAGTTTGAACCATTCTTCGTTCTTGAAGAACCACCTGAACCACCTCTACGGCTAAGGTCAAACTGGAACAGAACCACCAAACACTTCTATCAGTTTTAAATAAATTTGACTCTAATTCGGATATGTTTGTGCTGGCACCTGTTAAATGCAGGAACTGTCTCTGCCTAGCAGGCTCTGCATCAGACCACCCCGCGGCCTCCTCTTCCTCACCTCCTTCCTCTCCAGCGATGGATGGGTACATGCTGAAGAGCTTTCACTTCTATACCACGAAGCCATGCCGCTCTCCTACCCCTAGCAAGGGCCTGTTGAGCACAAGAGCTTGTTAAACGTACCTCAGGTACCCTCCAGTGGGTTCGGACTACAGAACTACGCCTAAGAGGGTCCTGGCCATAGCGCTTATTCCCGCTATGTCGTGACAGAGAACGGGGAGCACCGTACACGCCAGGAAAACCCTGCAAGCGCCCACCAAACCCCTACCTTCCTGCGTGTCTGTCCAGAAATCCCACCGGCGTGCTGCAAGGTAGGACAAGTGCTTTATGTTCATCGGGAAGAGGAGGGAGGAGAGCAGTAAGGCATCTTCGCCCCCATCCCTCCCGTACCCCTCCTACCCCCACTTCTCACTCACCATCACCACTCACACCCTTCCCAGCGCAGCACGACAGCAAACCAGTCCCGTGCGGCAAACCTAAAGGATTTGGAGAGATGTTACAAGACCATGCTGGAAACGTAAGTGGAGGTCTAGGTTTGGGCAGGGAACCAGCACGGGGAAACGGGAGATATAAACCATCTCCTCCGCTGACAACACGCTCTGCTGGCCATCACCACCGCACGCCCGTTTCCAGCATCCACTGGGCCTGTACCAGAACTGACCTGGAAGAATTTCAAACGCAGACGAATCCAATTCAGAACTAAAAAATTTAATAGTTCAACTCCCCGCTTTTAATGCTGTTGTAAAGAGCAACGCACTTTCAATTTGTAACCACAACAAAAGGCTTTTAAACTATTAAAGCATTGCCTTGCTGTAAAAAAATAAAAAGGCTGCTTTATTGCAGATAATTGGCAAATCTGCCATATCAATATAGATAGCTGAAGAGAAGAACACGCTGCACTTTACAGAACCTATTTCTAGATAATTTCAGTATTTCTATTCATTTCCTACCACAACAACTTTTACACTTTGCTATGAAAATTTAGTATGGATTACCAGCTACTGAATGAAAGAACCCTAGATTTAAGTCTTCTGCCCCAGAACAGGCACAGTCCTCCAAACTCCTTCAGTTACTGATTTTTCTATCAAGATGGCTATGAAAGGCCTATACAGCTTCCTGCTGGAGTGAAAAAAAAACCCAAAACCCCCAACCCCTAAAAACTTCTCTTTGATACAACAATGAGCACATTCTATTTGCTATAACACCAACAGCATTCAGCTGCTGCTTTTTTTCCCCTGGTGGGTGCAACGAGATGATTATTGCAGTGGCAGATAAATACTTCAACATCTAACATAAGCCACTTGCGCGAAAAAAAAAACAACAACCCCAAACCAACCCACAAAAACCCAAACCCGAAACCTACAAATTCTGAGTTCTCAAGTTGAAAGAAAAAAACCCAAAACAAAACCCCAAACCAAACACATTAGAGACCACACCTGACTTACTTCATTTAGAAAGGCTGTTCAAAGCCTTGCTTTCCCAAGCGCAACAGGGAGCAACAAGCAAAAAACTATTGCTTACGACACCAGATTTCCCCCTCTCCAGATACCCCCTGCCCTGCTGCCTTCCAAGGTGTTTCATCCACATGGTGCCTGGCCTTCAGCTCTGGGTCTGCGTGTTTCGCTCCCTATTAACCAGACACAGACATCCTTCTCTTAGCGTTCAACAGAGATTCTCCACCTGAGTAACTCAGCCTCTTTGATGGACTTACATTTCACTTCGCTCTTGTTCTGAGCATTTCAGTGCATACACAAGAGAAGTAGCAGGAGGAGGAAGACAAGAGCTATATTTTTCTAACTATACTTCTTGACAAGCCAGTTCTGCAATTCTTGACAGATATGCATACATCTGTAAAAATTAGTCTGCAAATTCAGCTTAAGCTTTACAGATACGCATAAAAAACTTGCTGAAATGGAGCAACAATAGGTGGAATACATATGGTATACAGAAACAGAAAAAAATTCGTATGGTATCTACAAACATACCGTAATAAAAATACCTACTCCCTAATCAAAAGCATTTCAACTACTTTTTATTGGCAGTAATGTCATAATGAGATGAACAATTTCCTCATGCCCTCGCACATGAGTGAAAGCAGAAGACTGAAGGAGAAGGAGCTGGGGGTTAAAAGCTGCTGATGTCCCACGATGGCTGGGAAGCAGGTGGTGAAGTGCAGAGCACATGTGGGAGAAAGCAGAGATGGAGGCTGGGCACCGCTCTAATGAAGTGGTGCTGAAGAGGCAGACGATTTCATAAGGCGAAAAACATCAGGAAACTGGTCAAAACACAGAATCTCATCTGAAAAAGCTCGACCGTGTTGGATAGCAATAGCCAGAACAAATTTGGGGAAGAGGAGGAGGGGGAGGCTGATCTCTCTCCAGAGCCCCAGATGTCTTTATCGTTGCCTAATGACAATTATACTCAACCAATTAAGACACTGCTATCACAGTTGCATTGTTAGTAAGCCTTTGGCCCTGAGTGTTGATGGCTGTCTAATTAGTGTTTGTGCAAAGTACAACTGCAACTAATATATAAACTGACAAATACACAAAAGAAAAACTGTTAACAGGAACATTTTCAAAACAGTCGAGACTCTACTCATCCAGTCCATGGCAGCAGCAAAGACAAACTGCTTTCCTTCATGGCTTGCTTACTGCTGGCACTGCAGAATTTCACTTCAAACAGGCGGGTCAACTAGACTGTTGCTGGGTTTCTGTTGAAAGAGGATGCTGGTGCCAGTCCATTTTGTCAGCTGCCTCAAGCACACCACTCCAGGGCAAGTCTTACTACACCAAGTTGGTCTGAACACCAAAGACTTTTGATAAGACACTTCAGAAATCAGTTAACGTTTTCCATATTTTCTCCAAAGAATTTGCAGCAAGAAAATAAAAAGGAAGGAGAAAGAAAAACCTTTGTTTCACAGTCAGGTTTGATTTCCAGAAGGCAAAGTCTGTTCAGTTTCCAGATACCTGCGGTGATCAACAAAACAAAAAAACCCAACAACTTTGTTTCAGGCAGTCAGTGACCATCTGTTAATACTCAAAAGATCTTATTATAAAGTCCTTACAACGTCAATGCATTTTATTGAAGTCGGTAGGAATTTTGCTCAAGTAACAATCTCTAGCTATAGCTCTGTTTAAACCGATGCCTGTTGATAAGCAAGTAAAAATAATGAGTATTTTGCATTGTCTTGCTGCAACAAGCATCTCGGACCTTTCATCCTTATTCCACCAAAAGCAACTAACCAGTCCTTCATGTGGTTAATTAAGGTATCTAGTCAGTGACCCCCATCAGTAGGCTTAAGAATAAGGTCCAATTAAACATGCAAACCCAAGTCCAAACGCCTTTGTAAGTTGGTTCAAATTGCTCCTAAGTTTCATCTTCTCTGTAAGGCTCAAGTAAGACAGTGGTAATTCATAATTTTCAACTTCAAAAAACCTCTTCATCAAAAACACTGCAAGTTGGAAGATACCTCAATCGCAACACACAAGACTGAAATTAAATGGATTCTATTACCTTCTTTATACTCAACATTAAGACCCACAACTCTTCTCTGAAGTGAGGGATAATGATGGACTGCCTAAACACATTTACCACAGTGTTTGATGCCTCACAGAGTAAGGCTGGATGAAAGAGGTAAAAGTTCCCAAGCCTTCCTGTGTTCTCATTTCCAGTTATTTAGAGACTGATTTTGCCACTACATATATAACTGGCAGGTAGCTTGGCTATGGGATCCCTTAGGGGAAGGATTCAGGAAAAACAGCCTAGTAGCAACAATGGAGTAAAGAACTACTTTATATGGCAAAAAGGAATATAAATAGAACACAATGACAAAAAAAAAAAGAAATACGAATGGAGCAGAAAAGAGAAAATTTTCTGCTATTACACAGCATGGCAGAAAGCTACACCATAAAATACAAGAAAAAACAGATGGGGGTAAACCAAAACCTGCATTTGAAACAATCCTAACACTGGTAGAAGAACATGAAGTAGAAGAGTAATGTCACTGATTTCATCCAAACATTATTTTGGGTTGCTCGATAATATGAGTGCAGCTACGAAAAAAGTGACTAACTTGTACCAAAACGGATCTGGAAACACTTTAACATGTAGGAAATACATTCTGAGCATCCCTACGATCAGTTCCCAAACTCTTCTGCTGGGAACTTGACTCTCCAACTCATCAACCCACGTCCATCTGTGGACCACTCACAGAAACTGAGCTGCAGAGAGCTTATACCTTCATTCTTAAGCCCTTATTTAGGAAATCATAGCTGTAGAAAGTGGGTTAAGCTGCTGGAGATAGCGCGCCGTTCTTCTGCAGCTTATCGTTGTTATCTGTAACAAAATGAACATTTCACCATCCTAAGTACTTCTGCGTGCTTCACCTTCTTATTAATTTAAGTGCATGCAAATGTCATACCAAGGGAACAGAAACAAGCCGAAGGGTTATATGGTAGGCAAAACATTTTAATGAACACTTACAAAAGCAGAAGTCAGAGAAGCCAAACTGTCTCTAGTAATTTCTTTTTTATGGCCAAGAATCTCCCATCATTTAGATCAAGGTTCCAGTGGCTTGCATCAGCCCAGGTCCATTAATTAATCCAGCTGCTCTGACCAAGGAAACATATTACTGGGGGTACCCCCTAGGGCTACTGCCATGGCAGAAGAAAAAAAAAAAAACAACCAACCTATCTTTTTCAAAAGAATTCAAGAGGAATTATGATGCAATTTGGAAAGGATCTGGTCCCTCAGCCCTAGTTTTTTCACAAAGGACAAATATATAATGCAGCAAATAAAACAATGACTCCAGTTTCAGATACAGGCAAGAAAACACCATTTGAAGATGATGTAAATGGATATGTTTACATGTTGGAAGGAACACAAACTGCAGCACACTGCAGACAGCAGAGAGGAAAAGTATCACCTGAACTCTAGGCACTGATGGCAAGAGCCCAGAGTCTGGTAGGTTGTGAAAACAGTAAAAATGAAGTGTTGAAGAAGTTTACTAGAAAGAAGGATGGGTTTGTCTGGCCTCAGTAGAAAACCAGGCTTTACAAGCTCAAAAATAACAACTGTGACTTCAGAATACCGGGCATCACCGCACATAGTGCGTCTCACTGCAACAACGCATTCCTTTGCATCCAGCAAAACCTATAAGTAAACCAATAGCTTAATGGTCAGGCAGGCTGAAAAAGCATCTTTCACAAAGAGTCAGTATCAAGCTTCTGCTATTGGTTACACCTGAAAGGCTCTTTTTCACAAGATGACAGAGAAGCCAACACGTTTGTCACTTAACACAACCTTACCTAACTCCTGTAGTTTGTCATCTGACCCCTCTGAACTCATGATGTCATCCTGTTTTCAACCCTCCTAAAGGTGACTCACTTGAAAAAAAGAAGGCCTGACACTTATTACTTCTTAACAACCATGAGAATGAGTGAAGAGAACACAAAAGGTTTGGGGAAGGTTGAAGGAAAAAAGTGAGTATTTTTACCTTCTGCCTTACTGCTTTGTTTTACATCCAGGCTCTCAGTCACTGCGAGGGAAGGGAGAAACCTATCAAAGTTGTGCCATTACACAAGTGAAATTTAAGCAATTAAGTAAGGCAGGGGTTTATTCAGGCAGTTTAAGACTTTGGTTTGTTAACTTTTATTCATTTTCATTACTAATTAATATTTTGGTTTCCTCAGGTCTGCACACTGAATTAAGATGCAAGAGCTAATAATAAATACCTTGAGAATAGCCCACAAGCCCTATAGCAAAAAAACCAAATTAGATGAGAGTTGACAGGAAGTTTTAAAAAGTGCAGAAAAAGTGTTTTCAAGCCTTTCGGGCTAGTTTCACACATCATTATGAAGCTAAAAAGAGTGGCAAGCCCATTTTTTAAAAAAGTCATTTGCAGGTCACCTTTGAGCAAGAGGAAAGCAGAGTGGGACGTGATCGTAGAGAACAAAGAAATCTACCATACAGTAGCAGCTAGTTATACGTCTCTATGTTGCTCATAAGGACTTAAACTGAAAGGCCCAAATTGTTCGAAAGCGCTGCAGTGTTTAAACTCTAACTCCCATAAGACTCCTTCAGAACGAAGACAACTATATGAAAATTATTTCTGAGCATTTAGTTTCTCAGTATGAGAGAATCAAAACATATCACTACCTCTAAAACAGATGATTCCCCTAACCACACAGGATATTTAGAAAGTTCTTCTCTTGCTTCTCATTGCCTTTACCAAGCATCAGTTGGAGAAATACCATGTGTGCTCCACCCAGAAAGGGGAGGAAGCGTTAAATCTCTTGATTTATCAAGGCACTCTGAGCAGATGAAGCTCACCCTAACTCAAGAAAATACGGTCTCTAGGAAAGATGACAGTACTTACTGGGGGAAGGAGGAAAATGTCTGAAGCTCAAACATAAAGAGAGGAACCAGGGGCTGATACCCAGCCCAGTCTGGAAGAGGTGCAGGGACTCCACACAGCATCTGCTAGGTCAGTCTTTCTGGCACAGCAGAGGCATGCCCTTAAATCTCCATTTATGCAGGCTCTTCACTAACAGTCTACCCCTCTTTCTTCAGTCAAGGAAAACTGAAGAAAGAAAAAGCAGATACCTTTATATTTCTGGGTCTCTGGAAGGGCAGCCTGACACTGGATCTCTTCTGTTTATTTTCATTTGGGAAGCTTTCAGAGCTACAAATAGCAGCAGTAAAAGCCACAGTGCCCTTTCTGCAAGCATAAAAAAAAGTTAACACAATAAAACGTCACCCTGACTCACAGCAGTCTTGGTGCAGTTTTACGGGGCGAGCTGCGAGAGAGATGATCGCCACCAACACCAGGCAAGTTTACCACACAGTTCAAGGACAGCCACACTTGAATATTTCACACAGAGCCAGTCGAACAGCAAAACAGTCTCACAACACGCTGTGGACACGTTACACCACAGGAGCCACTGTGTAATGACAACACAGTTCAAACAAGGACCAGATGTATGCTCCGAGATCGCTATCTCCAGGAGGAGCTAACCTCTGACTACAAATGCCCATCAGCGTGGCTGCGAACACTGCCAAGAAAAAAAGAAAGTAGCAATTTTACTGTCTGAACGTGAGCTTGCTAAAAAAAAAAATAATAATTTAAGATTTTATTAACAGAAGGTGAAGAAATCCAGGCACTCTGTACTGAAACCAAACATACGACAGCATTAGGTACAGTGAACCTAATCACCAGTAGCAATTTATAAAAGCCAAGCGAGCAGACACATAATTGCTTTAAGTAAACTCTGACTTAAAGATGAAACTACATTTGAATTGAATATGGAGGGGGGGAGGACAACATCCCTTTAAAGAAGATCCTTTGAGACATGTAACTGTAGAAAGGCTGGTGAATACAACATTGATTGGGAGTGAGGTAACCACAAACACCGCTGTCTCAAATGAAAAGGGATTCAAGGTCTGACCCAGAAAACAAGCATCGTAACCGCTGGGATGAAATTTTAATGATAAACACAAGATGCTCTGCATGCAGGCCAGATTGAATTATCTGATGTCAGCCAGTAAATGCAAAGCGCTCGGAGAAAGAGGAGCTGCTAGCAGCCACCTTCAACTCGCAGCTCAGGTTGCACTTAATCAATCCTTGATATTCTGCCATCTTCTGGCTCGAGCTTTGGCAGCAGCGTGGGGAAAACAGAGAAGAGTGCGCGAAATAGGTACATTTCTCTAAGGGAGGGCTAACCCTGTAGAGTTTATCTTTCCTTCCTTAAACAGAGTTAATGAAGAGATCCGCTCCCGAACCCGTTCAGGCAAACTATGCCTCCATGTACTACACTTGTAGCTGCTGTTTTAAGTCACTCTGCTCACAACCTGTACAAATTCCTTTCCAGAAAGATTAACAAAATGCTCTACAGCAACTAAAATAAAAATTATTCCACTTTCCAGCACAGTTTGGTGCAGTACAGTGAAAAACAGAAGATAAGGTCTATCACCGCACAGGTTCAAATCAAATAAGATTGTTCCCAGCTTTGCTCAAAGACTCCAAATACAAAACAGCCCCAGCATTTCTGCTGGAAAACCTCTCTCCACCCCTTTTTTAATTTTTATAACCCTTCTCTGATCTCCCAAGATCCCGAGTTGAATGTCCTGAAACCAGGGAGCAGCTGCTATACACTGCCACAGTTTCCAGCTATAAAGACAGCGTAATGCCTGGCTGGCCTGACTGAGCCGAGCCAGAGCATTCCAGCTGCTCCCCAAAGTCAGACATCAAAAAACCTGCTAAAAACCGAGCGGCCCAATTTTTCTCCAGTGCAGCAACCTGACTATAGAAGAAAGGAAGGGAAGTGAGGCCACAAGCTACTGCTTAGAAAACCCCAGGAAACGCCACACACAAAATTAGCTTTCAGATCATCACCAACTTCAAGACTTGCAAAGTCACACAACAGTTTAGCTTTATGCACATGGCAAGTCTCACTGTAATCTATGATTATTCACATGTAAAGCTAAGCACATAAGTGTTTGTGAAACTGGAGATATAATCATTAAATGTAACAGATAATTGATATTTATACTGAGAAGAAAATTGACTTCTGTTAACCTCAGCTATTAAATTACTTGTTTAGTACTGAAAGAATGCAACAGCTAGCTATTGATCACCAGATTCATTACACTTTTATGACAAATTTGAAAGCACAATGCCATTAACTACAATACTATAAGCTGGGAGAGAAAGGGGAGGGTTATGTTTGGATTTAAAACAAACAAACAAACAAACAACAAAACCCCAACAAATTCCTCAATCTAGCTATCCTAAATACTTACCAAATGCACGTAATGAACAAAGTATTTCCCCGCATAATTTGCTAATGTCCTTGGAAGTTTTAGTTATAACTTCAAGTCTGTCTTGTTTGATATTTACCAGGAAATATTATTGGGAGGTACAACAGCGTGCTACTGTCTTGCAGACTTTGATCATTGCTGGGAGAACAACAAATTCATCTTTTGGGCAAGATTCACAGAATAGTTTTCTACTTGCAGCAATTTAAGAGATGCTTTCAGAGATCTCGAGCTACCAAAGTAGACTGAAGGGCAAGTAGTAGACAGCAAAGGAAGTAACATAACTTCTGTGTCCTAATATTCTAAACATTTCATTTACTAACCAGGTAAAGTCAAATAGCTGAATTCCGATTTCCCCATGTTGTTTTATCAACTATATGCTCATAGCCTCACAGAAAGATACTTCATTACTAAAATTCATCTTCTCAGAGAAGGGAAATTATTGAAAAGTAATCCGAGTGAAACCCATAAGATCGCTTTTCCTAATGGATACGTATGTGCAGCTTTTCCCTCAGTGGTCTCTAACCTGCTCACCTATTTTCAGGAACCTTTCGGGAAACTAAATTATTTAATGGCACCACCTCCCTTCATCATGCCAACTGATGCAAACTCACCAAAAGAATCAAGAGACACCGGAGGAACTGGGGAACCAATACAAAAAGTCTGTGTCACACTGCATAAACCCAACTTCCGTAATACGCCAAGCTAAAATATGGACTATTTGAGTTCAATACGCAGGATAAATATCCTTTGTTTATTAATTCTTTAGAAATTTAATTTATTCTGCCTACCTTCTATGTATTGCACGTTTGGATATTAGCACAACGGAGAAAATGAAGAAAAAGAGCTGGATGTTTTGGCAACAGCGTGGAGACAACTGGGGTTTCTGGCTCCCAAAAAAGTACAGGAGGTTTCATTAGAGACAGTGGAACAGATACAGTAGTGCAGATCCCTAGCCAAGACCAGGAAACGCACTGCCCACGCCGAAGGGCACAAAAGAAGTCAGGCTGCTAGCCACAGAGCTGGATCCCAGCTGCAGACCACAGCAGGCTGGGAGCCGCGGTGCCTTCTCGGCGGCTCAAGGAAGTCTCAACATCAGACACGAGTCAACACCACGTCTGCGGTATTCCAGCCACACGAATTCTTCCAGCCTCTTCCCGTGGCCGCTGTCGAGGTTACCCGCCGCGCCGCGCTGCCCCTCTAGAGGCCACAGACTACAGTGCTCTTCAGCAGAAGCATTTTCTTTGCTATAACGCAACCGGTTACAGCAGCGAAAACATCGCATGAAAAGCGGAGGAAGAGAAGCAACGGTCAATGAGTAGGATGGCAGAGAGAACGGAAAGGGAGACCTCCAAATGCGGGAGTAAAACAAGTGGAAGAGCATCCAGTAAAAAAAAACAAACGCATGCAACACAAACCAATCAAAGATTAAAATTCCCCTTTCACTCCTGCCATCTGCTAGTTCAGATTTTGCTCTCAGTTGCCCAAGAACATTCAAAACAATTTCAATGTATATGGGAGTTATCTACACGCCATGTATTTCAAGGCACCTTTCTTATAACCAGTGTGTGAATTTTATAGTATTTTATAAGTAGTTTTCTCTAATCCCACAATGCATAAGCATACCATTAACTCTGGAACTCTGGTATGTTAAGGACAATGTCCTCTGACTGCCCCCAGGATGATATCATTTTTATTTACTCATGTGACTACTTCTGGATGGCTACTAATTACTGAAACTGTAAATTCAAGCAGAATACAGTAAAGTCTTACGCCTATTGAGACAGTCACAGTATCCCCTTCTAAGAGTTTGTGAGGTTCTTAAAATTCTATTTAAGAGCATAAACCAAATGAATAGCTAATGTTAAATCAAGGTCCTGACAAAGCTTTATATTAGGAAGAAAGAAGTTTGAGCTTCTCTATTTTTTTGGTGGGTTTTTTTTCCCCAGATTGTCTTTTAAATAACAATGGAGAACAGTAACAGTCCTTCTAAAGTTACCTTGTGACAGCACACAGAACTATCCTTGTGATTAAGAGATTTTTATGGAAAAAAAATAATAAAAAGAGCATTTCTCAGTAGATGTGTACAATATTTAATACATTTGGGTGCTTCCAAAGCAAAACAATAGATACGGTTCATCAGAAAGTACTATAGCCTTTACAGAGACTACATGTACATGAGAGAGCTTTTTGAATAGTACAATAAAAATTTGCACTGCTGAAATGACTTGTAGATAACCATCATTATCAGTCACTTTAAGGGCAATCTACCTCACCCATAAAGGAACTGCAGTCAGAAAAATTCATTCTTGTTGCCTCAAATGGGTGCTTCTTTTGAATTCATTAAGAGGCAGTACATGAGATTTGAAACAGTGAAGATTAAGTGAGCATTACGCAACGTCATACTCACCCAGCAATAACAACTCCATCGCAAGAATGTACATCACAAAGAATTCTTCCCAGCTCATATTGCAGCTGGCTCACAGCACCGATGCGGTTCTGCACAGAAAGATAAGACATGGTGTTGGTATTGCAATACATTCACCGACCAAGTTAATTTGCTGCTTTGTGAAAACCTCCAAGCTTTGCTATTGCTACCGACAAGTTGCAGTGCAGCTAAGAGGGAAGACACATCTATTTTATGCTTGCCACCTGGAATTTTTTACAGATGGAAATGAAGGAGAAAGAAGCTATCACCCTTCATTATCCTTCATAATCTTTAGGTAGAGAAACAACTATCCCAACAGCAAAAAAATTACAGCTTGCTTTTAGCCAGGATATGTAATGAGCAGGGGAAAGAGCCTTCACCCGAAAGGCTGATTCTCATTATCAAGGGATGGGTGAAGTATAAACATCTCTCTTTCACCAAAGCCAATGGAGTCGCATAGCAAACAGAAAGAATCACTCCCCAGAGTAATCGGCCATTGGGGAAAAAAGGTATTACGGCTAAGCCTCATAAATCCTTCAGCAGCTTTCCCCTTTCAAATGGCAAAAAGAAGCTGCAATACAAAAGACCAACTTTTCACTACCACTTGCTTGAACCAGGTTCCCATTTTTCTACAGCATCTGGATGCCATTAAAGAAATTCCCTTTTACCTTCCAGTTGGTTTTCAAAGTGCGCTCTCTGGCACGGCACTTCTTGAGGGCGAGCTTCCAACAGGAACGATCAGAGATGCTCGTATCCAAGAGGTATCCTTCCTGTTGGCACAACCGGTACCACAACACTTCATCTTCTGCAAGTACTTTCCATGTCCTGCTGACCTAGAAATCAAATTTACTTTTTATATATATATCTCATAAAGTTATAAGTAAAAAGATTTTATATGAAAATGATTTAAATAACATCTGAAATATAGACATATAAATCCATATAGGCCTGCACTGAGACTAAATGCTTACCTAAAGAAAGACATTTGTTCACCCTTCATACTACTGAGAGTATAAAAAGACCAAATCTTTAACAAAATGCTTGTTTTCTATGGATTCTTTTGAAAATAACTGAGTTTCTACTCCATTAAAACTCCACACAACACAGACACCAGTGTTTAGTGACCACACTGCCAACCTGAAATATCAGTGTATTAGAAAATTTTGAAGGGAAAAGAAGCAAGAAAACAATTAAGACAGCATTGTAAGTTTAGAGAAAAATTAAAGATTTATTTTCACATTTAGAGTTAAGAAAACCTCTCAGATCATACCACCATATCTCTAAAGTCCTACTGACAATGCCTGATTAGGTGTATAACATTAGTGATTTATAACCTATTGTATTACAGTGTGCATAAATAGGAATGAATTATTAAGTTTTTCAAGTAGCCTCAAGTTGCTGTCCATTTCAGAGAGAACAGCTTCATCATAATCAATTGTGGGCTTAGAATTAAAGATTCAAGAGGTAGGAGCCAACTTAAGTAGCATTTGTTCTCTGTAATTCTTAATTTAAAAAAACAGATGTAACCAATGAAAACCGCTACCGGTGAAAGCAGTAATCAATTGTACGCTGGTTCCAAAAGATTAAAAAAACCTTCTCAGATTGACATCATTTTTAGCAACTTACAATTAAGCATCTAATGTCCGTTTCAGTCCCAAGATTACACCAAGAATCTAGGCCTCCCATCAACAGACTTTCACAGGACCATCTCTTTGTGTTTACTTGCCATTCGTTTCACATTTACACACAGATACAACAGGGCACAGGAAGGCAAAAGATGAACTATTACTTGTTCCCCATTTTATAAGATTAATCTCCTTTGTATTTTGTCATTACCACATGCACCTTGCTTCGTAAAACTACAGCTTTCAAATACAAAGTATAGCTTCACAAAATTACGTATCACAAGGAACGCTGGAAGTGGGAGGTCTTTTTGGCTGGTACAGATTTGCAAGAAGTCCAAGCAGACCATAAACCATCGGAGCAACAAAGCGTGCAGCAAGGCTTAGAAAAACAACACGCCCCACCTTAAACAGACCAAACAATCTCAGAGTTTGTGACAGGATCTGTCAAATTCTACATCTGATGACTTGGAAGAGCCTGCCTTAGCCTGCCACATTAAATGCAGCATCAGGCCAAGACGGACTCGTCAGCCCAACCAGAACCCCCCCAACACCGCGGGGAGACGGCAGCCAAGGTCCAGAAAGCGGGTCAGTCCCATCAACACAACCTTTTGTCTTACGGCTCTCCTTGGGTCACAGTAAGTGCAAAACCACCTCACAGACCCGGTCCCAAACCTCCTTGCGTACTACACGGTCCCCAAACAGTGGGACGGTATGCCCTGCAATGAACGGCGTAGATGTCCCCTTGAAAACTTCACGAAGCTTCTAGCCATCTTGTTTACGTTGTGTTGCTGGTTGGTTTTGCTGTAAAGACACGCGAGTATCATTACACTCTCAAAAACCCACATCCCAGCAGGAATCTAGAATTCCATCATAAGACATATCTCATGACCTATTTCTTCCAAAGGGGAGGGGGGGGAAGTTTAATATGAGGGAAAAAGGGGAGTGGATTGAGTAACCTGCATATGTTTTTAAGATTTGATACCTACATATATGAGCAGCTCTCAAACAGGAATATCCAAGACCAGCAGAGCTAATATTCTAGTTATTCACCAAAAGACACCAATTCGAACTAGCAGACATACAATCCCTTTCCAGCACCAGACAAAGACAACAACCTGGATATAGCAATCATAATGCCTTACAAATGACAGAAACAGCACCGAGTCTTCTCTAGCATTACACATCATCCTGTAATAAAAAAAGCAGTGCTTAATGCTCCTGTCCCTATAGGGACCCACTCAGGAAGTTCAAAAGAAAAAAAAAAAAAAACCCACAACAAAAGACAATCCAAATTTCAAACCATTACAGTTTAGTGGGGAATTTGCTCTCGATTTGATTTTAAAGTTACATAAATCCATATATTGCTCAAAGAAAAAAAAAAAAACAAAACCACCCAGCTTTTTGCTGACACACAAAAATAGCAGCTGTTCTGCAGGAGTTGAGCACCCTGGCCAAGCCTGGTCAACAGTAACGGCACCTCTGCCCCCTCCCATAACAGCAGCACGTTTCTGCTGACATTAAGGGGACAGGCTAATGCAAAAGCAGAAGCAAACAAAGCCAAACTATGCCAACTTTTGCCTTGCCTTTAAAAAAAAAAACAAACCAAAACAAAAACCCCCACATCTTTGGAGTCTGCCAAAATAGATGATGTTGTACAGACCTTTCTAGTTTCCAGGTCTTAAAAGCATTTTATAAAGACAGTAAAATAAAAAGGGGGGGAGGGGACACGACTACATAAAATTTAGACTGCCTTTTCAACTTCCAGGAACAAACATTCAAGGGGAATAAAGATCCTATCCTATTATGATTTTTTTAAATCAAATTACATCGAATCCTGCTGCTTTACAAGCATGAATTTCCAAGGGTCCCTAATGCAGCCTTTTCTTAATGCACCAAAACTGGCATGACAATCCCTTGTAAAAGCCCCACTGAGCGAGCCTCAGCTGCAAGAAATCGCTAATAAAAGAGTCTCAAGCATTTCACTTTACAGCACCACTGTGAGCTGCCGCATTAAAACCAACCATTGGCTTGAAGTCAGCTTTATTAGATCTGCTTGACTTAAGAGTTTCAGGTGAGGCCCCAAAAGCCAGAGCATTACGGCTTTATTTATAGGCGCCCATACACTCTGCTTGTTGGAGAGTAGCTGAGAGGTGCAAAGCTCTTATTAAACTACGAACATCATTATTTCCAAATCTACACTACGTAGAAACTCCAACAACGATCAATGACAACATCTTACGCAGTCGTTTATAGATTTAGAGTTCCCAATTTAATTTTGTCTTCAGTGTTCCTATTATCTTTTTACTACAGTTCTCAACTGTTCTCAGCAAAGAAACTTCAGTTTCCCCTGAGCTCCACACAGAAACAGTTTTATATCTTACAGTTCAGCAAGCAATAATGTTCTGAAGGACTTCGAAGACTTTTGCTGACATAGGTTTTGCTATTTGGTTTTGCCTTTGGGTTCCCCCCCCCCCCAAAGCCCCCCACCTCTTCCATCAAATCCTAAATTTCTTCTAATCCTCTTTAAATCAACTGGCTCAAATCCTAATGAAGGTTTATTCATCCCTCTCCATCTGATAACTGTCTTTGTTTCATTAGGTTTGTTTTCTTCCCTAGACACAAAAGACACAGTCAAGGTTCATTCACTGAAGCCAGGGGCCTCAACTGGAAATATCTGGACTCTCAGTTCAGTACAATATTAGCGCCAAATAGTATTTAAGCCAAAGCCATTCAGATGGAAGCCATACCAGGTGGAAGCTGCTCATCTTTTCAATTCACAGCCATAATCATAGAATCATCATAAAATCATAGGATGGTTTGGGTTGGAAGGGACCCTAAAGACCATCTAGTTCCAACCCCCCTGCCATGGGCAGGGGCACCTTCCACCAGTGCAGGTTGCTCCAAGCCCCATCCAACCTGGCCTTAAA